>CM076569.1:540341953-540602808 GCA_034641835.2 Pinus albicaulis | reverse complement strand
TCCAAAGTTGAGATGTCAAAATCTCAAGTGCCACAACCAATTTTCATCTTTTGGTTCACTTTGGATAGCCTCTTGTGCCACTGTTGTTTTCTCTTCACCATTCTTCAAGTCTGCTCTCATTCTGAGAGGGAACATCATGTTCCTTGTCATCTTCACTTCAGCAATACATTGTTTGCTGGGCGGTTTGTCCATGATGGTACAAACATCATCCTCAAAAAATACATTATACCCCTTTTGAACAAGCTGTCCAATACTTAAGAGGTTACACTTCATTCCTGGAACATAATAAACATCTGCTATGGATTTCTTTGCACATTTCCTTGTTAAAACATTTACATTTCATTTTCCCATAACAGAAACTTTGCTATCAGTTCCTAGTGTGACTTGTGACTTCACACTCTCATCTAGCATAGAAAACATTGCTAAGTTTCTTGTCATATGGTTACTGCAACCGGATTCTAGAAACCATAAATCCTCACCTTTTTCTTCAGCCATATTACAAGCTAAAAACAAATTATCTTGGCTGATATTTTCTCTAGTGAAATGTGCACTAGTTCTACTTCCCATATCATGCTGCTTCTTTCTACATTCATTAGCATAATGACCATATTTTTTACAATAGTGACATTGGACATTGGACTTATCATACCTCTGTCCTTGAGCATTTTGCTTACCACTTTGCTGGTTGCTACCTTGGCATTGATGCCGATTTGGATTACTGCCCCTTCCTTCAGCATTTGCTAGACTATTCCTTCCACCTTTGTTTTGGCTTCTGCCTCTTCCTCTTTTGTTTCCTCTGCCTTTCCCTCTTCCTCTTCCAACAGGCATTTGGGTCTTAAATATATACTCTAGAGATGATTTTTCACTCCTACCCAATCTCTACTCATGAGTCATCAGTGATGCATGTAACTCATCCACTGTGAACTTTGTGAGATCATTAGTCTCCTCTATGGTGGTGAAAATCACATCGAATCTTGAGGGTAGACTCCTCAAGTTTTTTTACACAATCCTATTATCTTCAAGAGTCTCTCCATGAGATCTTATTTGTGTGACCATTTCAATCACATGAGTGAATAATGAATCAATAGTATCTGACTCTTTCATACAGAGAGTTTCAAAGTCTCTCCTCAGCAACTGAAGTTTTGCTGTCTTCACTTTTTCCATGCCTTGATAGGCTGTCTTGAGAGTTTCCCATGCTTCTCTGGATCTCTTGGCTACTGCAATCCTCGAAAACACACTCTCATGCATTGCTTGATACAATAAGAAGAGAGATTTGGAGTCTTTCTTCCTATTGCTCTTCAGCAACTCTTTCTCTGCCTGAGTTAAATCTTCAAACTGTTCTTCATCTACTGGCTCTTCAAATCCATCCTCAAAAAATTCCCATAAGTCTTGAGAAGTAAATGAGCTCTCATAGTTATTGACCAATAGTCATAACATTTTCCATTAAATAATGGGAGGTGGATATTTCCAATAGCCATGCTAGTTCTGGCTCGAGCCATTCTACACTCTTAACTATGATTCAAAAACACTTGAATGTGTATTTAAAATAGCTCACTGTTCTGCAACAGTAACACAATAAACTATATAGAGAAATACCTTGAATTCTTTTTTGCTGAGTCTTCACACTGCTGGAGAGGCTGCTGCAACAAAGAACTCCTTCCTTCAGCTTCTTTGATCTTCAAAGAGCATGGACTAGCTCCGATACCATGTTGGAATATTGAAAATTCCAGAACAACAATGGAGAGAGTAATACTCTCCTCTTTAACATAGAGAAATATTAAAATTTCTTGATAGGAGACAGAGTTTCCACTCTTAAAACAAACTTCTATTGTTTAAAAAAAAAAATTATTACAATGTCTTCCTCAATAGAGGGATTACAAAAATGTGACTGCTTCAAACACAGTGCACAAAAACTTCACTGTCTCATGCAAACAAAACACTCTATCTCTGTAATAACACTGCTGTGTATTCTTCCCACACTGCTGTGCAAATTACAAACAATGAAAAATAACATTACACAGGCTCTCGGGCCTTTTGGCTTTTATAGACGGCGTATAAAAAAAAACATTACAAACTACATAAAATTTTAAAACAAATATATTTAAAACTAATGTCATCGGGGATCCACATTACAATGCGCTTTGAACGCGTGATCACAAAATTTGAAATTTAGTCTATATTTGCATCGGGTTCGCGACTTACAACAAAACAAATGGACCTAACAAAAAGTTCCGATCGCGATTGAAAGTCGGACGCTATTTAACACATAAAATATTCCATATAAAATGGCGTTGGGTTTGGTTGTAAAAAAAAACACAGTGACCAACCGAACTTCTGATTGCAATTATAAAATGGACGCGATGACCAAACTTAAATCTGCTTCGTTGAAAGATCAGGTCCGCCATATCAAATGTCAATTGGGCCAAATAAACAAAGGCCTTCGATGCGATATTGCAATCGGGCCCAAAACAAAAGGGTCTCTATTCAATACTTGCAATTGTATAATAACATGCCGCATGGTCTGTGGGACCAGCGGACCTCGGCTTACGGTGGAGGGCGATTGTAATGTAAGTTTCGATTGCGATGTGTGTGATCGCATCGGGACATAAACTAAAATAAAGGCTGTGGTATATGTGTGTTTGTTCCACTTGCGGAACTCACCACATCAACAAGACACTGTTCCTCCTGTGGGGACCACGGGGTTTCAAACTAAAATGCCCGCGTACAAAAGAAATTCTTGACTGTGTGAAAATATAAAAGTACTCTATTTTTCCAAAAACTGAGACTTCCCCTGAAAAAAATAAAATATTGTCTTTCAAGTAAAATACTGCATCGATTCCAACAAAATCTGAAACTGATTGTTCAACAATTTTAGAAAGCGGCTGTGAGTACATAAACCTAGAAAAAAAATGGAAAGTGGCTGTGCGCAGCCACTGTTGAAAGTAACATTTCAAAAAATACGATCTCAACCACGATTCCCCCGGCTTGTTAAGAGTTTGAGCTTTTGCTTGCCTAACACGGTGGGCTTGTTGAGGCGATGCCTTGGAGCAAGCCTATAGCCTACTAAAATTATCACCAATTTTATCTCAGAAGCCAATTTTCACATGAACGCATGGTAAATAGACCATTTCGGTGAACCCATCATGAATCCTCCCCCTTGGAAGTATATGAAAACAGGAAACTTCCTACGTCCGTGGTCATCGGTGGGCGCTGAACTCAGAAATCATATATAAAGACATCTCTTGAAGCCACCGCTTCATCCGGTTTTTCGGATGTGGGGACATTGGATACACATTATGAGAACCTCTCCACGGAGCCGTCTCTATAAACTCTTATGAATCCTTCAAGCGTCTCGTCTACTTTTCTTACCTCGCGTAGAAGGTGGAAAGAAGTCTTTCCCACCGGCCTAGCTGTATTTGGATCTACTGAAATGGTATCCATGTAAACCTAATTTGTTGCGCTTCCAATAAAGGAGTGTTGGAAATGAATTTCAACCACTGCAGTAAATGAACTGGCAGTAGCTATACCTCAGTTAATGTTTTGCAGGTTGCGGATTGCGTGTGCATATAAAGAGAACTTCTGAGATAAGGACGATTATTCATTCAACAACACAATTAAATAATTAAATTCAAATAGGAATTTAATGCATGGTTATTAAATGTGCATGGGAAATATTTAATCCGCAAGTTTTTTTTAATTCATGCAACTTTTGTAATGTTCAAAAAATCATGTCCGCCCATACTTTGTATTAAATTCGGTTTGTTATGAATTAAATGTCTTATATATATATCTATTTATATTTTACATGTAAAATGAATGTGAGCAAAGAGAGTGAGAAAGATAGAACATGTTGTGTAATGTACTGGAGAATGTTAGTCTGGAAAGACAAGTGGAGAAAATCGTGGAGCGAATTTTGGTGGGTGCGTGAAAACAGTTTTACTGTGTGTTACTCCCCAACCCTGGTGAATGTAAATCCAAGTAAGAAGTCTTGTTTTACTTTTGAAGAAGCCCCAATCTCCATATGTTAATGTATTTCGTGTGTTGAAATTTTAATATAAAGTTTGGTTAGTTGTGATATAGTTCTGGAATTTTCACGTATGTGTTTTACCGCAACACTCTGTTTTACTCTGTTTCACCATGAGTAAAATCAATTGAGAATATTTGCTCCTCTCCATAGTTGCGATTTTAATCTCCAGCACTCTGTATTTAAAAGATGATTCATTTGAGTTTATTTCCGCAACTGTATGGTATGTATTAAGTGAATTTCGAAACTTTGTGTAAAATTATGGTGTTTGGGTTAAAGTAATTTCCGCAACTCTGTGTGAACTCCACGTGTTGAGGGAAAAGCATCTACTCCCTCTGCCTTTAAAATTTCTAACATGGTATCAGAGCAGGTTTAAAAATATTAGTAAAGGATAGTGTTTTTACTGAGGAGTTAAAAGGAGTTCTGAAAATTTTTGTGGAACGTATTCTCCAGCAGTGAGAAAGTTTTCACGCAGTAAGAAAAGTTTTACAGAGTGAGAAAGTTGTTTACACAGTAAAAATGGAAGCAACAAGCACAAGCTTGACTAATCCACAAATAACACAACTTAATGGAAAAAATTATGATTATTGGGCCATTACGATGAGAGCCTTGTTTGCTTCACAAGATATATGGGAGCTAGTGGAACAAGGTTTCCAAGAACCAACAGATGCAACATCATTGGCTGCTTTGACAACAACAGAAAGAGATGTGTTGAGAAATAACAAGAAGAAGGATAGCAAATCCCTCTTCTATCTCTTTCAAGCAGTGCATGAGAGTATATTCGCAAGGATTGCAGCAGCAAAAAAGTCTAAGGAGGCATGGGATATTCTCAAGACATCCTATCAAGGCATGGAGAAGGTGAAGAAAACAAAGCTACAAATGTTGAGGAGAGACTTTAAAACTTTTGTATGAAAGAATCTGATAACATAGACTCATTCTTCACACAAGTTATTGTGTTGGTTACCCAGATAAGGTCTCATTGAGAGACACTTTAGGAAAGAAGAATAGTGGAGAAAATCTTGAGAAGTCTACCCTCAAGATATGATGCCATAGTAGTGGCAATAGAAGAGACAAAGGATCTTTCACGATTTTCAGTGGATGAGCTTTGTGCACCCCTGATGTCTCATGAACATAGACTGAAAATAACAGTGGACTCTTCATTGGAGCATGCATTCAAGACAAAGATGTCTTTTAGTCGAGGTAGAGGCCGAGGAAGATCAAACTACCGAGGAAGAGCAAGAAACCCACATAGAGGTGGAAGACGTAGCCCTGTAAACACAAGTGGAAGGGGCAACAATCAAAATCAAAGCGAAGGCTCAAGCCAGAGTCAAGCACATGGACAAAGGTATGAAAAATCCCAAGTCCAATGTCATTATTGTAAAAATTATGGACATTATTCCAATGAATGTAGAAAGAAACAAAATGACATGAATAATAGGAAAAATGCAAACTTTTCAAAAGAAGATAAGAACCAAAGTAATGTGCTTCTAACATGTAATGTAGCACAAGAAAAACAAGATGATGTATAGCTTTTAGACTCGGGTTGTAGTAACCATATGACTGGAAACAAAAATGTTTGTTAATCTTGATGAGAATGTGAAGTCTAAAGTGACAAAAGGGATTGATAGTAAAGTCTCTGTCATGGGAAAATGAAGAGTGTCAATATTGACAAGGAAGGCAAAAAAGAAATTTGTGCCAGATGTATATTATGTACCTCGCCTGAAATGTAACCTTCTAAGCATTGGAAAGCTCATGAACAAGGGTTACAATGTGTTTTTTAAGAATTATGTGTGTACTATCATGGACATACCTCCAAGAAAAAGGGTCATTGTAGAAGTGCACATGAAAAAGAATATGATGTTTCTTCTCAAACTCAGAACAGACTTGAAGGAAGGAGGTATGGTAGCGGCAGTCACACAAGAGGTATTTCAAGAAGAAGTGAAAGACGAAAACTGGTTATGGCATTTGAGATTTGGACATCTCAATTTTGGACGGTTGAACCTCTTGCATAGAAAAGGCATGGTAAAGGGATTACCACTCATAGAAAAACTATACAGCCTATGTGAAGGATGCATCTTCGGAAAACATCACAGATTCCCAGTAGAGAAGAGTATAAGGGCAAAAGAACCCTTAGAGATTGTCCACTCAGATTTGTGTGGACCAATGCAAACGCCATCTTTAGCTGGCAGCCATTATGTTTTGAAATTCATAGATGACTACACAAGGAAGACATGAGTCTATTTTCTAAAACAGAAAAGTCAAATGTTTGAATAGTTCTGTCACTACAAAGCTCTTGTTGAGAAGCAAAGTGGACAGTACATCAAAGTTTTGAGAGCTGACATAGGTGGAGAATACATCTCCAAAGAGTTCCTACATTTTTGTAAGGAGAATGACATACATAAGTAGTTTACCACAAGTTACACACCACAACAAGACGATGTTGCGGAAAGGAAAAATAGAACCATCATGGACATGGTTAGAAGTATGTTGAAGGAAAAACATTTGCCAAATGAGTATTAGGTTGAAGTTGTCAATTGTGTAGCGTATATTTTGAATAGATGCCCAACCAAAGCTGTTATGAATAGAGTTCCGGAAGAAGCATGGAGTGGAACAAAGAATTTTGTCACTCACATGAAAATATATGGATGTGTGGCATATGCACATGTCCCGGATCAACTAAAGAATAAATTGGACAGGAAGGGGGAGAAGTGTATCTTTTCTGGATACAGTGATGAGTCCAAGGCATATAAACTCTATAATCCATCCACCCAGAAAGTTATAAGCAGTAGAGATTTGCAGTTCATTGAAGAAGAAGCTTGGGATGGAAGCTTAGAGAAAACGATGAATGTGAAGACATGTGTGTCTCACGAAGAGAAAGAGGAATACATAGCAGCAAATAATTAATCCACGGTGGTTCCTCCTCCATCTACACAAGCATAGTAGAGCACACCATAAGCTAGAAACAAAATAGCCTTAAGAAATCAAGGAAGTGCTTCTCCAAGCACACAACAGGGATCATAAAATCCCTCGAGTTCAAGTGGAAATTCAAGCACACCAAGAAGACCAAAATTTAGAAATAAAAGTGAAATATATCAGCAAGATGAAGCTAATAGCAGCACTGGTCTAAATTCATTATTTGCATTATTTTGTCATGTAAATGACCCAATCCATTTTGAAGATTTAGTCAAGGAAGAGAAATGGGTTGTGGAAATTAATAAAGAGATATAAGCAATAGAAAATAATGACACATGGGAGTTAGTGGACCTCCCACAAGGTAAAGAAGTCATTGGATTAAAATGGGTCTATAAAACCAAGAGAAATGCTGAAGGAAAGATTGAAAGGCACAAAGAAACACTTGTTGTGAAAGGTTACAAGTAGCAGCATGGAAGAGACTACGCGGAAACAGTTGCACCGGTCGCGAGGACGGAAATAGTGCGTGCATTGTTGTCAATTGCAGTGCAACAAAAATGGAAAGTCTATCAGATGGACGTAGAGTCAACGTTCTTGAATGGAGTGCTGAAAGAGGAGGTGTATGTTGTGCAACCTCCTGGCTATGAAATAGAAGGCCAAGAACACAAGGTGTGTAGGTTGAAGAAATCTCTCTATCGGTTGAAACAAGCACCACATGCATGGTACAACAAGATAGATGCTTACTTGCTGGAAAATGGGTTCGAAAAATGTGACGGTGAACCTACTCTCTACATCAAAAAAAGTAATGGTAAGATTCTTATTGTCGTTTTGTATGTAGATGATTCGATTTTTACAGGGAGTGATGATTTTCTCATTGTCAATTTCAAAGAAGTCATGAAAAGTGAGTTTGAAATGACTGACTTGGTTTTATTGAGATACTTCTTTGGCATAGAATTAAAGAAAAATGAAAATTGAATTTTTATTTCTCGAGAAAAGTATGTAGCGGAAATTTTGGAGAGGTTTAATATGTAGAAAAACAAGCCATTACCAACTCCAACTGTCATGGGGTTGAATTTGAGCAAGGAATATTGTAGTAGCAATGTCAATCCGACATTATACAAGAACATGGTGGGCAACCTAATGTATTTGACCGCAACTAGGTCTGATATAATGTATGCAGTGAGTTTGATGTCAAGGTTCATGGAGACACCCAAGGAGACACATTGGCAAGAAATGAAAAGAATTTTAAAATATGTCAATGGGACAAAGGAGTATGGCGTTTTGTACTCCACAACTGATGATTTTAGGTTGATTGGTTACACTGATAGTGATTCGGCAAGAAGTGTTGATGACAGAAAGAGAACGTCAGGATATGTTTTTCATTTGGATTTGGGAGCCATTTCATGGGATTCCAAGAAGAAACCGATAGTGTCATTGCCAACAACAGAAGCTGAGTATGTCACTGCAACAGCAGTAGCGTGTCAAAGAGTTTGGATGAGAACGATGTTGCGGAATTTATGTCATGAACAAGATGGAGCAACCATTATTTTCTGTGATAATAGTTCAACAATAGCACATCAAAGAATTCTGTCTTTCCTAAAAGGACAAAGCATATTGATGCCAAATTTCATTTCATAAGAGAATTAGTAAATGACACTGTGATTGTGTTGCAACATTGCAGGTCAGAAGAAAAATTTGTAGATAGATTCATAAGCCATTGGCACGTGAAAATTTTGTTTATCCCAAATAATTTCTAAGAGTGATCAATGGTGGTAGTTTTGATTAAGGTGGAGTGCTAGCAATTAATCTCGACCACTGCAATAAATGAACTAGCAGTAGCCATATCTCAGTTAATGTTTTGCAGGTTGCAGATTGCGTGTGCAAAGAAAGGCAAGTTCTAAGTAAAGGAAAATTACCCATTCCGCAATAGAATTAAATAATTAAAGTCAAATAGGAATTTAATGCATGGTTTTTAGATGTGCATGGGAAAAATTTAATCCGCAAGCTTTGTTTAGTTCACTCAACCCCTGTAATGTTCAGAAAATCATGTTCACCCATAGTTTGTATTTGTTAGGTCTCTATATTACTAGTATAGTCCCTTATTATTGTTAGTGTAACCCCCTTATTGTTATTATTGTACCCTTGTAACCCCCATATTGTTATTATTGTGCCCTTAAATTATTAGTGTTAGGTTGGCTAGGATTACATTGTGGCCCCACTAGGATTACATTATGGCCCCATGGACTCATATATATAGAAAGGAGGTTTTGTAAATTGTAGCATCCAAGAATTTTTCATTTATGTAATGTATTGGAGGTTTCCCCCTCGAAGTGGCTTATTTCTAAGCCATTGATATCTCTTTTCTTCTATTTTCGGAGCTGGTTACACAACATTTGGTATCAAAGCTTTGGATTCTAGGGTTTTGCTGCTCTAAACAGGTGGTCATGGAATTTTCGCTATAACCTTTTTTCTACGAAGGTTCAGAATCTGTAAGTTTTAGGGTGCGAAGCCAAAATCCTGAGGAAACTCCTCAAAAAATTTCAGAGCTTGGTTCACAATATTTTAGGAGATATGATTTGTGGAAGGTAGTTCTTTTTCAGGCTCCCGAATTTCATCTCAAAGAGGTGATCGTGGGAAAAGTTTCATAACTCTCTCTCTGAGCATCAAATTGGAGTGCCATAAAAAGTGGTCATAGTTACATGGATTGTAGTTTCTTGGCTATCAATTTCAGAGCTGAAGGAAGAAACAATGACACATGGCAAGCTGTAAAAGTTCGCTCTACTGAACTATTCCATAATTAGGTCATTGTGGGTGATTGGACATAACTTTGTCTTGGAGAATCCAAATCAGGTCATATCTATGGCATTCAAAAGAGAATTTAGAGGGCTACTTCAGTGCTAAATTTAAGATATTAAAGAGCCTCAATCAGAGAGATAATCCAATTTCAATATCGAGCTCCTAAAAAGCAAGAAAAAGGTGTGTATTTTTTTTCCGAATTGCATAAGTCTTGTTTGAAGAATCAATTTGAATTGATTTCAAGGGCATATTATAGAATATATATTAGTATCGGGTTCTAAAAAATTCCCCGTAAAAATAATTCAACACCCATTAAGCCTTTAGAAGGCTCTACTATGACTTATGAAGATAAATAATTGCAACATGATCTATCAAAATTACAAGAGCAAGTGCACCAAATTTTGCTTTCACAAAGAGAAGCAAAAAATGAAATGGAAGTTTTGAAGAAAGACATGGAAGCGAAGATGGATGGTGTGAAGAATAATATGGATGGTTTGAAGAAAGATGTGGAATCTAAGATAGATGGCATGGAAGCTGGCATGGAATCTAGGATGGATGACATGGAAGATAAAATGGAAAACATGAAGAATGATCTAAAAGCATACATGGAAGGTTTGAAAAAGTTGATACAAGAAATGTTTTATAATGGTGAAAAGATAGTAGATGAAACTCATGATGAGAACAAGATAAATGTTAATCGTGATTTCATAAAATCTAATGTTGGTGAGAAGAACCACCATATTCCAAAAATGGATATGAGGAAGTTTGATGGAAAGGATCCTGTAACATGGATACTACAGATGGAGCAATATTTTGATCTCCATAATGTGCAAAACACACAAAATGTATGCATTGCAACTTTACATTCAGAACAAAATATTTTTCTATGGTATCAATGGTTTTTTTCCCGTAAAAAAATGTAACTTGGTCAATTTTTACGGAGGATTGATAGCACATTATGAGGATACAAAGAGAAACACCTTCTTTAGCCAATTGATAAATCTCAAACAAAACGATTTAGTAGCGGAGCACATTGAGGACTTCCAAAAATTGAATATAAGGGTAACTGATATTCCAAAGGAAAACAGGAATGATCTCTTCATAGGCACTTTAAAGGATAACATCCAACATGAAGTTCACGTTTTGGAACCTGATTCATTGGTTAAGGCATTCAGGTTGGCAAGAAAAATTGAATGTAAAATTATGGCGACAAGAAAGCCTACCACTCACTTCTATAAAGAAGGAAGTGTTGCTACGCCTAGATTTCCACAACCTACAAGGTTGAAACCACAACAATTGAAAGAAAAAAGAGCAAAAGCGCTTTACTATAGTTTTGATAGCAAGTACACTAAAGTTCATAAGTGTGCTGAGAAGAAATTATTTTACATAGATTGTGAAGAGGAAGAAGAAAATAAACAAGAAGAGGATATACACCAGGAACTAGCCATAGAAGAAGAATAAATGAGTCCGACCATATCGTGTAATGCACTGGCAGGAATCACCACTCCTCAAACTCTCAATATAGAAGGACATATCAAGAAGAAAAAGGTAATAGTGTTGATTGATTCAGGTAGCACCCATAATTTTATTCATTGTAAGGTAGCGAAGGAATTAAATTGTTTCCTATACCCAGCACTAGAATGTCAAGTGATGGTTGCAAATGGAGGAACTATAAATTTCTCTGGAAAATTCCATAATATCAAGATAACCATGGGGGGATATGTATTGAATAGTCCAATGCTTTCCATTCCTATGGGAGGTGCTAATGTTGTACTAGGAGTACAATGGTTAAAATATTTGGGGACGGTAGCTTTTAATTTTCAAGAACTTTTCTTGAAATTTTTTTCAGAAGGAAAGGAAGTCGAATTACGGGGTATTGCAGGGAAGCTCGGAAATATAATAAGTTCTAATGTCATGACAAAGCTTCTAAAGAAAGAAAAATGAGGCTTAATTGAAAAATTATGCTCACTAGAAGTTTCAACATCAAAATCATCTATTTCGGCAGATCTCCAACAAGTCTTGGACAATCATTCCAAGGTATTTGAAACTCCCAAAGGACTCCCACCTATTCGTGATCATGATCATGCTATTCAATTGATTCCAGGAAGTGTGCCTCCAAACATTATGCCTTATAGATATCCTTATGTCCAAAAGAGCGAAATTGAACATATGATTGTAGAAATGTTAGAGGCGGGTATAATTCAACCTAGTCAAAGTTCTTTCTCTGCTCCTGCATGTAGTATTGGTACACAAGAAGGATGGATCATGGTGCATGTGTCCGGATTATAGGTAGCTCAATAAGCTCACCATTAAAGATAAATTTCCCATTCCTGTGATTGATGAATTATTGGATGAATTACATGGAGCAATTTATTTTACCAAGCTGGATCTTCATTCAGGATATCATCAAATTAGAATGAAGACTGAACATATTCCAAAAACGGCATTTTGAACTCATTAGGGTCATTATGAATTTTTGGTCATGCCTTTTGGCCTTACCAATGCACCTTCTACATTTCAAGGGTTGATGAATTCCATTTTCAAAACCTTCCTTAGAAAATTTTTGCTAGTATTTTTTAATGATATACTAATCTACAGTAGGTCTTGGAAGGATCATGTTGAACATGTTGAAAGGGTGCTCAAAGTACTATAGGACAAACAATTATATGCAAAAACATCCAAATGTTTCTTTGGAGTATAAGAGGTGGAATATCTGGGTCATATTGTATCTCACGAGGGTGTTAAGTTAGATCCTAACAAAATTAAAGCCATTAAGGAATGGAAAGTCCCCACAACCATAAAGCAGTTGCGAGGATTTCTCGGGTTAACAGGGTATTATTGCAAGTTTGTTAAGAATTATGGGAGAATAGCAGCACCTCTAAAAACATTATTGAAGAAAGATACATTTTCATGGACTCCTGAAGCAGCTAAGGGCTTTGAACATCTTAAAGAGGCAATGTGCCTAGCACCGGTCTTACCTACGCCAGACTTCACAAAAACCTCTATTGTGGAATTTGATGCCTCAGGAAATTGAATCGGTGTTGTTTTAATGCAGGAAGGAAGACCCATTGCTTTTGAAAGTCGTCCAATAAAAGGAAAGTATTTACAGAAACCTATTTATGAGAAGGAAATGTTAGCAATATTGCATGCACTAAAGAAATGGCGAACTTACCTAATGGGAAGACACTTCAAGGTAAAACCTGATCATGATAGTCTTAAACACTTTTTGGAACAAATACTATCTTTAGAAGAGCAGACTACATGCACTACAGCAATGGTGACATGTCACCTTACGTAATGGGAAGGCACTTCAAGGTGAAAATAGATCAGGATAGTCTTAAACACTTTTTGGAACAAATATTATCTTTAGAAGAGCAGAAAAAATGGGCCACAAAGATGTTTGGTTATGAATTTGATATCATATACAAAAAAGGGAAGAAAAATGTTATTGCAGATGCACTATCAAGAAAGGATGAGGATGTGGAGGCATTTCTTTGTGCCATTTATATTATCCAACCAGATTGGATATCCGAATCAAGGGATGAATGGAAGAATGAAGAATAAGTGTGGACACTCAATCACAATTTGCAACATGATCCCAGTGCATCAGATACATTTAGCTGGAAAAATGATTCATTATGGTACAAATATCGCTTATATTTTTGTAATAATTTTGAACTCAAACAAAAGATTATTTTGGAATTGCACAACTCTCCCTTATGAGGAGACTTAGGATTTTTAAAAAAATTCCAAGAGGTCAAGAAGGAATTTTTTTGGGATGGCCTTAAATTTTATTTTCAAAAGTTTGTGGTGGAATGTTTGGTTTTCAAACAAAATAAATTTGAGACAATTAAGGCCTCGGGTTTGTTACAACCTTTATCCATTCCAATTCAATGTTTAGAGGAGGTTTCAATGGATTTTATCATAGGTCTACCCAAGTCCGAAGAAAAAGGCTTTATCATGGTGATAGTTGATAGACTTACCAAGTATGCAAACTTTTGTGCATTATCTCATCCATTTAAATCCAACACAATTGATACTTCATTTATGTAAACAATTCAAATTCTACATGGAAACCTAAAGATTACTGTAAGAGATATAGATCCCATTTTTACTAGAAATTTTTTGACGAAATTATTTTCTTTTCTGGGTACTCAAATAGCTCATAGCTTATCTTATCATCTTCAATCTGATGGGAAAAATGTGATAGTGAATATATGTTAGGAATGATATATTCGTTGGTTTTTATCTGATAAACAAACAAAATGGGTCAATTAGTTACCTCTAATCGAATGGTGGTATAACACTTCCTTCCATACTGCAGCGAAAATGACCCCATTTATGGCACTTTATGGATAACATATGCCTTCCATCACATCACCTTTAAGAGAAAATTCTTAGGTTCAAGCAGTGGAAGATCACATCGAGCATCAACAAAAACTTCTCCAACTCTTAAAGGTTAAAATCATTTTGGCACATAATTGAATGAAACAATAGGAAAATCAACACACAATGAAAGAAGTTTTGATGTAGGCGATAAGGTATTTTTATGGCTAAAACCATACAAAAAAATGTCCCTAAAGCAAGCTAAGAGGGATAATAAATTATCACCAAAGTACTATGGTACTTGTTATCTTAGATAACAATTACATATAATGTGGAGTTAATTTTTCAAATTAGCTAGGTTTTAAAATTTTCTCAAAATAAAATCAAATGTACAAAGTGTCAATTTGGTCACCTAGTGAGTGTGTAGAGCCAACATGGGTCTAAGTGGGGTCCATAGTATGAGTCAGAGTCCAAATTTTTTTTTTTTCTCTCATTTATTCATGATCATAATTTATCCACTATTGTCTAATGTCATAGCAGGTCCAATTAAGGAAGCAGAGGGGTTACTATGAAAGTTATAAAAAAAAATTTAGCAGATTTGTCACTCCTACCACCTGTTCCACTACGAAACCCTAATGTTGTTGATAATGGTCCATTTTTTTTAATCATGGGCTATATTATGGATGGATCGTGATTTTACGTCATATTTTACCTTTATCCATGATCCCCTAATGTTCACACCACAAAACACATTCTCCACCATTTTCCTTTTAGATTTAGCTTCATTATCATAGGGAGGTCTAGCTGTCATTATGGTAATTTGCAGGTGGAAAGAAGGATCTCATCATGTGTTGCAACCATGGTGCAGAAGAAACAATACAAAGGAGGCTCTATGGTATGCTATGAACGCACAGACATGAATATTTTGGAAGAAGACAATGTTTTCAGCCAGTCTTTTTCCCGTGTTGGATGCCTGCATTTTTTCCAGAAATTGCAGGGTTTCCATGGAAATTTTTCTAACGATTTTGTTGTGAGCTTCACAGGAATAGAAACCAAGGTTTCCATGTTGAATTTTGCAGTGTCCCCTGATAAAATATCCAGTGCTACAAATATTCCTAGGTCTAGTGAGATGTGGTTATAAGTTCAGAAGTTCTAGCTACTCAACTGTGATGATTTTGAAAAGGATGAATATAGAGGAATACACATTACTGTTGGCATTTCTAGGGTTTTCCTTAAAGAGAATTTTTCCAAATTTTTAATGGTCATCCAGAAATATTTTACATGTGAAGGAAGGTTCAATATGGTTTATGATTATAGCTTCAGACTACTCTTACAATTTACAGGTAAATAACCTCTTGACATTCCTTTCTATCTTTTTAGGAGTTTGGGAAAGATGGCTGATAAAGTCCAAGCCAAACCTTATGCCAACAATACTTCTATCTTCCATCATGGTCTCATCAAATTGCTTGTTTTAAAAGAGATAAATATGTTAAACATATATTGGCTTAATTTCTTGTTCTTAAGTGGTTATGAGCTAGATGATGTTAATCCCTCAAGAAAAATCCAAAATATAAGTCAAAAAATCCTAGGGAAGAGAAAGAATCAAGAACAAAACATGTAATAAAAACTTCCACAAGCACAGTGAAAAGGATGACCTGAAAACAAGATAAAGGGAAATTTAAGGTAGTTGATATTCGAGAAGCCATTGAACTTGAAGAAATTCCAGTTTTGCAGCCTTTGCAAAATTGAGTTTACACAAAAGGAACATAAATTCATTTTTAGACCAAGAAAGCCTGTAACAATATCAATGAAAAAAAAAGAAAATATGTCAAAAGCGCCTTTATAAAGAGAAAAGGCAACAAAGAGAAGACAAGGAAAACAGCCAGTGCAATAAAAAACCAAATAGAAATTTTACAAGAACAACTGAGAGAGGCTAGAGAAGAAATGATAGAAGCCAAAATAGACAGAAGGATGGTGAAGAGGACTTTACCATTCCACATGATGCTAAAGCATATGTACAAAAGGAAAAAAATGGCTACAGGCAGAGAGAAATAGTTTGAAAAAAAAAGTCAGAGGATTGGAGACTCAAGTGGAGCGGATCAAAGGCGAACTCTCAAAAAGAAATCTTAAGATTTTAGCTGAAGTAGCAAGCACCTCATGAATATGGTAAATTTCTCACATTTCTTCCCATACTATGCTAAATTATAGTTTCAAAAATATACATTGTTAGACAAGATATATGGAGAGATAAGAATGCAGAAAAATTCATAAGAAAAACAAAAAATCAAAAAAATCAAAATTTAGTAGCAACACCCAATAGTTAAGCTGAAAATTTTCTACAAAATTGTTGTAGCATATCATTGATGAAAATGCAAGAGAAACTTTCAGATGAAGGAGTTATAATGATATGAGTTTAGCTAAAATTCATATGAGTACACCTCAAAACTTACAATAAAATCATAAAAGTACCGGAGGAATGTTTTTGTAACTTGCTACTAAATTTCGCTATGAAACTGTCAAACAATTTCTTTTGCATTATAAATTTTGATTTTTCATTAGACAACAGGGGAATCAAATGGGTTATAGGAATTCCTATTTTCTAGGAACAAAATTCAGCAAAGTCAACCATGTTAGCACATCCACATGGTAGCAACACATCCGCAGTTCAACACACTCAGCATTTGGTTGGATTCAATAAGGTTTAACAACAAAATTTTTGAGGGCTCATAAATGAAAGGAATATCAAATTGTATCAAAAACAAAAAAATCCCTAAAGAACCCCAATATGTTTTGTAAATCAACTAGGATTAGCTCTCTTAGCATGATGATCGAATCTGGCCCTAGGTGGCAATTTTTTTATTAATGATAGATGGAGATGTTTCTTTATATATTTGTAATTTTTTTACTCTCCAAATGATCAATAGTGTTAGAAAGACTATGCATTGTACATTTTTATCCAGTTAATACATCTACAACATACTCTATTGTTTACCTAATATTCAATTTTGTTTTCATTCTATGCCATCATGTTTTTATGTTATTATCAACTTTCATTGCTTGTTTGGTTACTTGGAAGTCGATGTACTATTTCTCCAACTTCCTTCAATTTTTTTGTGATTGACTGTAAATTTTTACTTCACAAAAATTTAACCAGAAATGCCTCAACTTTCTCAAAATAAAGTTTTCATGTAATTTGGTTTTCTTTTAACTAACTCCATGCCTAATCGTGGTCATTATGACACTTCCTTTTACCTACAAAATCATACAAAACCCAGAGTTAGCCATCTATAATTGAACTTATTCATAATATTATCTGGTGTTTCTTAAGAAAGAATTATCATGCTAGAAGGGATAAATTCTAGGTACAAGTGGTTTGAAATAGTTACTCTTGGTTGGAGGCTAAGACAACCCAACCTGTCATATCAAGTGATAACATTTTGTTGCATTTTTTGGGAGTCGAAAGCTATATTATCTTGGGTGATTATTTTCAAAGTTGTTGAACTCTTGAAGGTAGCAGGAGATTAGACATTTCGAGGAGGTACTTCTACCTTGGTGACTCCACTAGCGTATTCATCTTAAAGTTGGATCCCAGGAAGATTTACATCAGAAGCAATCCAGATCCAGATTCACCGAAGATATTTGATGAGCTTGAAAAAAATGCTCAGAGGAAATGGTAGCTCATCAAAACCAGGTACTCCATATATCTTAATATCTTCATATTTACCCTCTAGAGGTGTTAAAAGTATTGAGGAAATAAAATTTGATGATAAGTTTGAGAAAACACTTCTAGATCTAGACCAAAAAATGGATTAACAAAAATTTCCTAGATCTACAAAGATTAGGGGTAGACACCACATCTATTGTTTCCAAAGAAGATAAAGAAGGATTTTTGGAAAATATCACATCAGAATTGTCATTGGAAAAAGAGTCTTTAGAAAAATTAAAGAAACTTGATCCTTTTGAATTTATCTTGAATAGAAGAGTTGGTACCCCTTTACTTGAATGGAGTTCTTCTATTTCTGAGTTGAAGGTTCCTGTAACATAATTTCTTGTAATCACATTTGCTGCTTTTACTAGTTGGATAACTACCTCCCCTATTGTATCCTCTGCTAGTGCACCTATTGTTGTATCTTCTTCAATAGTATGAGTTCCTCCTCCTCATCCTCTTTTAGTCCCTACCAGATATGCCCCTTTTGTCTTTCCATCCCTACTTCATGATCTTCCATAAGGATATTCTACTAGAACAAAAAATTTTGGAGGTGAGGAGGGAATCACTGCTGAACAACATGTTGGCCAATTTAATGATTTTATAGACTTAGAGGAGATGGGTGAAAAATGTTTTAGGATGAGATTGTTTATACAAACTTTCATTGGTGAAGTCAAAAAATGGTTTAAAGCCTTAACCCTAAGAAGTATACAAAACTAGGATCAATTAGAAGATAATTTCTTAAGGAAATGGGGAAGTAAGGTGAATCTTGTTCAAGAATTGACTGAATATAATAATTTGAAGAAATAAAGTAATGAATCAGTGTAATATTTTTCAAATATGTTTAACAAAATTTATAATTCCATTCATGCTCATATAAAACCTCCCCCATGGGGTGCCCAATTGCATTATGTTGAAGCTTTTGATTATGAGTTTTCCATTTTACTGAGAGAGGGGGAATCTTCCACTTTGGATGACACATAAAATGATATTTTTAAGGTAGAGGTCAACATGGCTACGGAAAAAAGGTCAAAGGATAGAAAAGGAAGTGTAAAGGAGGAATACCAACCTTCTACAACTTCAGATGTAAAATTTTACAACAATGAAAACCATGGAAAGGCTTATGGATAGAATAACACTTGGAAAAAATCCTCTCATTGCACAACCAGAACAAAAGATAAGAAATCCAAATTTTAGAGGACCTTAGATTCAAAAGAGACCAAAAGAACAAAGAAACTATCCTTATCAGAAAGTTAGCCCCCCTTTCCATCAAAACTTAGTAGATTCCAATATCCCAAATTGTGATTAACACTAATAAAAGTGAAAATAGACTAAAACTATGGCAACAGAAAATACATTATCAAAACATGTAAACTGGAGCAAACAAAAACTACTAAGCCATTTTATTAAATTGAATGGAATGAGTATAATATTGGTGTTGGAAAGCTTGCACCTGGGCCTGCTCAAAGCAGGATGAAGCACAACTCAAATGCAAGCTAAATCTCTTGTTGGAAGTGGCTCTGCGTGGCTCTGTCTCTACGCTGCCTAGCCTAGACATGATGTTACTTCTTAACTGAATATTTTTCTAGGGACGAGAATAATGCTCAAAAAATTGTGGGCTTTTAACCACGTTCTCTGCTCAAGAAACCCACAATAACCCACGAAGGATTTTGCCAAATATTGACCTCAGAATATCTGCCTAATTTTCCCTTCGCTCCTCTAGCTATTGGCTAAGTTGGGATCCTGGTTTTCCTTGTTAATTCTACCTGGAAAATTATGCCAAATTAATATTAGCCTCTCCTAAAAAATCCATAAAAATCCATAAAGTTTTTGTCATAGTTTTGACTTCGGAAATTGGCCCACTTGCATTTGGCACAATGAACTGCTGGGGGGAATCAAACCACCATAATGATCTACTTTGAAATGTCTCTAGAATGCTGCAATAAAACTTGGTAGTACATTTCTAGCCTCCCCTCCAATTCTCCTGATGATAATTCTGTTCTCTCCAACCTCTTTACTCAAAATCCTCACTACACTGCGTCCTCCACTACACAGTCTGCTCCTCCTCTACATAGTCTGGAAATGGCTATGCTTCCTCTTAATGCTGCTAGTAGAAAATTTCGTCAGAAAAGGGTGGAACTCCTCTCCTGAGCAGGAACTCAAAGTCTCCCGAGGAAGAGGTTGATATATCTGCTTGAAGATCTTTTGTGCTAAACAACACTTCAGACTTGGCTCTTCGACTCAATCATGCTCTATAAAAATGATAAGAGGAAAATAGTTGAATGAATGAATGAAAAATGAGCCTTCCCTTGCTCCTTTTATCCATTGAGGCCCAACATATGCCTTGGGTCCCACCTTAGCCTATGTTGCCTCTCCTTGACCAATCGTGTGTTACCTTCCTCTAGCCAATCCCACGATGTCCTTTTCGTGCCTCTTCTACGCTACCACCTAATGCCAATTCAACCCCACCACTAGAGCCAAAATTTTCCCTTAGGGCTCTTAGAAAAAGAATTTATTTGGATTAATTATTATTTGTGGGTCCCCTACAATATTTATTTCCACCAAAAATTAGGAAATATGAAAAAAAATCAAAATTAATATTCAAATTAGCTAACTGCTAATTTGGAATATTACAGTCCTCCCCATTAAAAATTTCTTGTCCTCAAGCAATGCCTGAACAAGCATCCTCCCTAGCAGAGTCTCCCCCATGGTTAGTGCAAAATTTTCTAAGGTCCAAGATGCGCCACTGAATCATCCCTGATATCTCCATTGCCCTGATATGGAGGGATCCCTCAATACCAGGATCCCAAGCCATCCTATCCAACATGAACATCCCCATGCTCCACTCACCATCCTACAAGGTAGAAGTAACAGAAGCCCTTTGCACACCATCAATGAGTAGGGAATCATGATGATATGGCACTGTGCCCCACTCCTCATGAAGTTTCCATACCAAGTAGTCCATCCCATGAACTCCAAGAGTAGACCCTCGAAGATACCACCTAATCACTACAGAGACAATGTATTGCTCACATGAGATCCTTCATATATCATGTTGTTGGCCCACCTTCCAAGTTTCTGAGGTTCCCCACACCATCGGGGAATCACTGAATACCAATGGAAGATCTCCCCCTATGGTAGCCAGCTCATCCCTAAGGGGTATTGAAATATAAAGAGCAGTGATGATCAAGCCCCCTGTCCAACTCAGAGTGGTGACACCATGCTCATGCTGCGCTACTCTGATTATGGCATACTCCCCACCGTGTGTAGATCAGATCCTCCTCTCCTGAGGCCTAGCAGTGTAAGATCGGTGAGAGAAAAATTCATCCCACCTAGGTATCACCTTGATGCGAATATCTACCCCTACACATCTAACTCTGATCCTATGTCGAAACAGAGAAAGTCAACCTCGCCATCCAATGGAGGACTCTGAGTACCCCCATGTGCCAACCCAATAATGAGCTAGATCACTCTTTTTCCTGACTTTGACCATCACAAGGCAGAGTGGTATATCAATTATCTGAATCTCTACCTCCCATAGTCAGACCTACCACAGAAATCACTCCATGCCTCATCTCTAGTCCTTGCATGTGATCAATATAGAGGGTCCATATATCATGGGAAAATCTGATGCATGCTAACCTGCCCTGTGCCTACCACTGTGTAGCATCGATGAATGTTGGAAGTCACATGTGACAAATAGCCACCGCCTGAATGCAACCAATAGATGGATATATGATAGCTGCAATTGACTCAAGGTATGTAGATCCATCCTATTCCTGCCAACCATCTCCACTGGGTCTACCATCCACCCTCTCAATAATGTGATGATACATTGTCTAGTGCCCAGACACATACTAGGATGCTACCTTGGCTGTACACAGTATCTTATGCTCATGCATGGTCTCGACATGCCCTGAGAAAAGAGTGACGCATGTCTCCCTCGCGACCTACTCCCAAGGTGTAGGCTTAATGATGAATGATATGCCACCCCTGTAGATGATCATCTCATCCCCCAACCTTCGGTTATCAACTAATGCACCAACCAAATTCCATGGCTAAGAAGTCTCTCCCCAAGTGTGTTGAGTGTAATCTAAATGTCTTGGGTGATCTTCATATACCCCGCTGCCGATGCCCAGAGTGCCAAAGGACAACAACAAAATGGGTTGTTCCCATGAGTAATGTAGAATAGGTTCAGGTATGTGAGTCCCCACGGATTCCATCAATTATTGATCATCTATCTCCCCATCGATCCTCGGTGAACTACCCCCAAATGTGTGCACTGTGTCTCTGTCCATGAGTCTCCCTGGAGGAAATACTCTAAGACGTTGTTGTGCAGCACCATACACCCTTCCATACCATCAATCATCCATGTACTCCTTGGCATGCCACTGCACACTGTGACATATCCCAACTACTGTTGTACCACACTGTATCGTCATGTGCCTTATCTTTGTCAAGCCACCAGTCACTCCTCACTTGTACCCAATGTGATGTAAGACACTCCTACTCTAAAATCCAGTCCCACACAGTACACTAAACCGCCATGCACCTCCATGTCTACCAATAGTCCACTGCTTAATGCTATATGCTCCCACACATCCTTAGATGTGATGGACTAGATTTTTGTCTCTACATGTCAGACCACCCCCAATCGGTATCATCACCTCCACTGTCGTATCACTACACCCACCTATGGATGGATCATCACTCAAAACCATCCATGAGGGGTCTAAGAATTTAATCTCCCTATGTGTCAATAATGATGCCACCACTTCTTTGATCCACTGTGACCTATGTGCCCCACACAAATGTGAAGAATCCTGGCTCCATACAAGGCACTGTTTGGTGGCCTGCCAATACCACCTTCTCTGACAAGCTCCTGCCAAAGTATGTTGATCACCCTATGACCCTGAGTACAAATGACATACCATGACAAACCAAAGAGTCTGCCCATAAAATGGTTGGCCACTAGAGCTGACTGAAACTCCCCTAGCAAATGTTCACACTCAACCGCTAGGCCAACTCTATGCTCCAAGAAATAGTCATCTGGCCTGCTTGGGAAACGATAGGTAGTCCCACTTGGACCCCAATGCTAGTCTAGGGTTCTTGTTTTCCCAGTGCCTGGAAACTCTTGTTGAAGTGCACTCGGGGCCACCACCATCTCCATAACCCACTCCACTGAGTACCAACTCAAAATCTCTCACCATCTAACCTTGACATACAAATGTAGCTCCCTGTGCAACACATATCGTCTCATCTCGCTATCAAAGTCAACATATGAAATCTGAATAGGTGTCTCCTTCTCTCTCTCTCCAATGGGAAGAGGTGACCAAACAATGCTGTTAGCCCCATCTATGTATGCCTGAATGGGGCTTCTCTGACACTCAAATGTTCCCTCTATCTATACCATTAGGGAATCCAACCATTCCCCAATGTCGGCCAACTTGGTTGTTGACTCAATACAAGCCACTCTCATGCCCTCCAGTTCCTCGTTCTATAACAAAATATCATCTCATACTAATGTGGCCTTCCGTTTCAAAGCTAGAAGGTCAGCCTGAAGTTGATGACATTGATATGTGCAACCATTTTCCAATACTCCTATATCTCCTAGCACCTCATAAAGGGCTATCCCAAAGGATGGCTACACACCCTCCTCCATAGACACTCAAACACACAAGACACACTCAGTAGACAGGTACATGTGATTGTCATCTGAAAATTCTGTCATAGACCTAGAGGCCCTCATACCTATTGGCTCGTCAACAATGGTGGAGCTCTCTCTCGACACCTCATCAACCTGTGATGTGTTTCTATCATCAGAGGACTCAGTCACAACCCCGGATACCTCAAAAATGGGTGGTGTCTCATCAACGACTGTATGCTTAGTTCTCTCCTTTCCAACCATGGCCCCTTCAACTACTATCTCATCTTGTTCCTTCATCTCTCTCACCATCCCTACATGATTCCACTTAATTCCCCCTAATATGTGCATGTCTCTTAGTTCACGGAACTCCGAAAAGGGGAGGGATGCGTGAATTTCATGCCCTAGTGATTGGTATGCTTTCCAATTTTCTGCCAATAACTCCACATCAGTTGCAATAATGTCTTTCCATCTTGATGTTTTATCCACCTTTGTAGTCATAAACAATTTGTTGTATAATTGAGAATGATATTAATTCCCAATTATTGCACGAGTCAATTTCTTCCGCACATTAACCATCATTTTTGACACCCTAATCACCTCATTCAAGGTTACTGCCATGGCATCTGAGTTTAACCTTTGTTGGGATCCCATTATTTATTTTATTTTTTATTTTTTTCTATTCTTTTCATAAAATGAAGGGTTTCCCATAGGCTGAGCCAAGATTATGTGCTAATACCATTGTACCCAAATTGGGATTAACATTAATAAAAGTGAAAATATACTAAAACTAAGAAAACCAAAAATACATCATTAGAACATGTAAACTGGAGCCAAAAAAAAATATCGACCCATTTTATTAAATTGAATGGAGTTAGTACAATACTAGTGCTAGAAATCATTCACCTGGGTCTGCTCAAAGTAGGCTAAAGAACAACTCAAACCCAAACTAAATCTCCTGCTAGAAGTGGCTCTACGTGGCTCTATCTCTGCACTACCTAGCCTAGAAATGTTATAGCTGCTCCACTGAATCCGCTGCTAGGGACGGCAATAATTCTCAGAAAATTCCAGGCTTTTAACCACGGTCTCTGCTCAAGAAACCCACAATAACCGAGGAAGGATTTTTCCAAATATTCACCTCGGAATTTCTGCCTAATTTTCCCTTAACTCCTCTTGGTACTAGCTGAGTTGGGATCTTGTCTTTACCTCTTAATTCTACTCAAAAAAATCTGTCAAATTAATCTTGGGCTCTCCTCAATAAACCCAAAAAAACCCAGAAATGGCTTGTCCTAGTTTTGACTTCAGAAATTGGCCCTCTTGAGCTTGGCACAATGAACTGCTGGGGCAAATAAAACCACTGGAAGAATTGCTTGGAAATTTCTCTGGAATGCAAAAATAAACCCTAGTAGAAGGTTTCTAGCCTCCCCCCCAATTCTCCATATAAGTATTCCCTTATCTCCACCCTCTCGACTCAAACTCCTCACAACACTGTGTCCTCCACAACGCAGTCTGCTCCTCTCCACGTGGTCCAAAAATGGCTACGGGTCCTCCTGATTCTGCTGGTAGAAAATTCCCTCACAAAAGGGTCAAGCTCTTCTACTGAGCGGGCACTCAAAGTCGCCTGAGGAAAAGAATGAGATCTCTGCTTGAAGATCTCGCGTGTTAAAAAATGCTAGAGTCTTTGGTCTTTGGCTCAAGTGTGCTCTATCAAAATGCCAAGAAGAAAATAGTAGAATGATTGAATAAAAAAGGAGGCTTCCATTCCTCCTTTTATCCATTGAGGCCCAACATATGCCTTGGGGCCCACCTTCGCCTACGCTGCCTCTCCTTGACCAATCATGTGTTGCCTTCCTCTAGCCAATCCCACGTTGTCCTTTTTTGTGCATATTCTACGCTACCACCTAAGCCCAATTCGGCCCCACCACTAGAGCTGCAATTTCCCCTTAGGGACTTTAGGAAAAGACTTTATTTGGCTTAATTATTAGTTTTGGGTCCCCTACCCACTTTATTTCCGCCAAACATTAGGAAATGACAAAATAAATAAAAATTAATATTCAAATTAGTTGAGTGCTAATTTGGAATATTACATAGATGAAGAATAAATGCAAGCATATATTCAAGGATACATCATAGATTGTTTGTATGAGGATGAAATGGGGATTTTTTTAACAAAGGAATAACATGAAGAATCCAATAATGACATGTGTAATGATAAAACTGAAAAACAATGAGAATACCAGAAAGGACTGACATGTTAATTTCCCATTCACTCTGATAGCCTCTTCTTGTTTAAGATTTAGATCAACTAATGTTTTTCTCAACCTCATAATTTTTCAATTGTTTCTCTTTCTTGAGATTATTATTTGATAGATCCTTGATCTCCTTTAGAGTAGAGATCATTTTTTTCTTAAAAAGGATCCTTTCATCTAGATCCTTTTCTTCACTATCATAGATGATATGTGAGTCACCACATATATATAGAATCCACATATATAGAAGCATATCTATCTCCATGAAGTCTCTCATAGGTCTAAGGGTTATCCCTTCTTCACCACTACCTGAGATATTCTTATCTTCTCCTATGGATGATCACACAGGGAATCTCTTTTCTTCCTTTGAGGATCCCTCATTTTTTATTGTTGCTAAAGTGGGTCTATCTTCATTAGAAATAATAGATGTATAGCTCTAATATATATCCTCAATTGATTCATATGAACATGTACACAATGAATGACCTATCCCTTTACATGTATCTCACAAAAATATCTTACCTTCTCAACAATATGATCTCCCTTCTGAGACTTCTTCAACATCAACTAGGTGTGATGAGTATCAAATTTTGTTGTTCTGATTCATTGCAAAAGCAACAAAGCTCCGTAGTCTCTTCTTGACCCATAAGGATTTTCTCTCCAAACATACATTGAATTCTGTTCAACATTTCCCTAGATGTCCCACAATTTCTAACTTTACCCATGTTTGACTCAGACAATCATTTAATGATATATTCCTTATATTTCTCACTGCTTACTCTTTTCTCCATTCAATACAACATGCCACACATCATCCAAGGCAATTAAATATGATTTCATTGTGACTTTCCATAATACATAATTTGATCTGTTTAAGCATGCAACTCCTTTAGATGTAAGACGGGATTTATTACTTATTGTTTCCCTTTTATATGACTTCTAGTGGTTAATATATTTCTGTAGGAACCTCGCTCTTATACCAATTATTGGAAACAATGTTAATACTAAGAGGCGGGTGAATCAGTATTAGGGTTAATTTTTTTCTTTTATGCCACATTCATTTTCATTCAACTTTGGGAACCATCCATATGACCAACATCAGCATATTATGTGAAAGAAATATTAAAAAATAATACAAGCACATAGCATGAGCATCATACACATGAGAAACAAGCTTTTACATGGAAACCCCTTCGAGAAAAAACCACCAAAGCTTGTTGTTGTTATTGATGTAGAATAAGATGACCTACTCTATTAAACCAATCTATTTTGTGAGCCACCACTCACAGACAGCACCGAAACCATTTGATTGTTTGCTAGCACCCACTAGCAGGAAGCAAAAAATCCCTCGTTTTGTAGACACTTGTCCAGCTTACCAGAAGCACCACGTGAAGCACTGATTTAAAGGATTTGTTGCAAAGAACCAACTTGCAACTCCTTGGATTTATGCAAGCACCAAATTCTAGGAAGAACTAACCCCCAAGCCTTCTCAAGCACCTACTCCAGATGGAATCACCAACTTCCTCTATCTAGGGTCCAACCCACACTCAAAATAGGAACATAATGTTCACAATATATGGAAACCACTGTGCCTCATCTCAACTTTTTTCTCTATTCCCTTTTCTAATTCTGCAACAGTGCTATGATTTGTATAAGGACAGTTACTCCTCACTTTTCTTGGGGTCTCTTACCTCTACGTAAAACCTCTCGGTCTAGGTGTCTCTTACCTCTACATAGCAACTCAACCTCTCTTGGGGTCTCTTACATATACATAACACCTCTCAGTCTTTCACTATAGAACAAGCTCACTTTCGCCTTTTACACACAGCATACTAACACCCTAAGCTCTCTATGGTGCTCACCATTACACTGTTTCCCATCCTTCATTTTCTCATCTTAGATCTCACTTTTGTTCCTCAACTGCTCTTCATTCAATGTTGCCACAATTGCCTATTTCCAAAAATCGTGAGTGTACCTCATCATGGCCCTCCCATTCTGTTGTTTAATTTTAATTCGTCTCTACCACTACATTAAAAATGAGAATTAGCACCTAAGTATTTAATACAATTTTGAAACTGAGAATTAATTCTTAGTCCTACGTGCAAACTTCAACGAGGAACTATCCTTTATGTAAACATAACTTATTTTACAAAGGGTCTCCATGATTAATAATGATTTCATATAACTTGATGGTACTTCAGCATGGCTTCTATGATCTCCATTTATTTCACTGAGACGTGTGTCGGAGGATTAGATCTGCCTTGCTCCGGGGCTCAAAACATACTTCTCTCAAATCAGCCTGTGCAACCGTAGTCCTCGTTGTCTTGACCAAGCGACCTTGCCATCATTATTAAATTCATGGACCAAATCTGCTATAAAATCCTTTAATATACTAGTGGACCATCCATCCTTGAATACACCTCTGCATCGTAATATCAGTCTTCACTCCACAGGTTTACACCATTTTAGCACTCCATATTGCAAATTTCAAAGCGAAAACATTGTGATATTGCCCTTTGATGATTTCCTTACATCCTATAGCCTTTAGTTCTTCTAGCACAACTTTCCCATAGGACCATGATTTTTGATCAAGGGATTTACACTTAGTTCCTAAATCCCTCATGCTCTAGTCAGGAAACACTCTCCCTTTGTATCTTGCTAAGCACCTTCGGTTCTCTAATCTCACCTATGACCTTATGTTGGCATTAGCTCAGAGCCCCCTCCATCAAAACTTTCCTCATCAGTAACTACTAAAGAGTTGTGAGATTATTTATCCTACTATATGGTGACCTCTTATATGACATCATGGTTGCTTCATCACTCCCTGTGGAGCCTTCATAGTGATGCCACATGTCACTTGGAGTCAACCCAAAAGGTCAGCCGAACACAATGAATCTGTTTTGCACATGTCTATCCATATCACTAAGTTATGTTGACTTAATCTGCCACTTCAAATTTTCAGAGAAAATCTCATGCTGCCATGTGTCCTACTAGAGGAGAGAGAAGGACCCGCTAGACCTTAGTTTCACAACTGGTTTCTTTGTTAACTCTTCTTTTGAATTTATTGGTGCTTTACCTCCTATAGGCATGCCGATAAAAATATATTTTCCGACCTCCAATATGAAATGCTCCGATATCACTGAATCTCCGAGATGTGATATGAGATATCGCTAGATCTCTGATATGTCGATGAACTTTGGCTTCCGATGCTCCTATATTGTTGAACCTCTGATACGTCGATATTCATTGACTATGATATGTCGATGAAATATGATTTGTCAATGTTTTGATATCAAGTCTCGATGATTTAAATCCCCTAATATATCATCCTTCTCAAGGCTTCAAGTCCCTATACATTGGCAACCCATATATTTTGATCCACAAGTCCGTTTTTAGACTTCCGCATATCGTTGGAAAGATTTCCCATAGCTATTTCCAGAGGACGGGGTTCAATGTAGACATGGATCTCATTTTTTGCCTCTCACAGTGGCTCAAAACTTATTGCCATAATTTACTTCTTGACCCTTTTGCTTATGCTTAGAGTGTTGGGATCCTAACTATCATAGTAATCATCTAATGGATTTTTAATAAGCCTATTGCTATGATGATTCTCTAACAGTAGATTATAGCTATCAATGGATCACCATTTTCCTCTGGTTGACATCAAATTCCAATACACTCATATTTTATGGATTTCCAATAAGCTTGCTACTGTGATGATTCTCTACCAGAAGCCTGAAAATACCCATGGAAAATTTTCTTTCCCTGAGGTGACCGCAATTTCTCTTCCACACTTTGCTTCTTGACTCTTCTTATTGATTTTAATGTTGAATTCCATCCACCATAGTCATCAATTTTTGACTTCCCAATAAGCCTACTACTATGATGATTCTCAACGATAAGTCTCCAAATATCAATGGATTCCTCTTGGAAATTAGAGACATATTTTATGGGTTTCCAATAAGCCTGCTGCTATGGTGCTTCTCTACCATAAACTCGCAACAATCATTGGTCACCATCGACTCATGTTCACATCAATGGAAACACTTGATATAGTAAATAATCCATGCTATTATTTTTTACATCAATTCCAACACTCCTGCCAGTATTTGGCAATGCCAACTATCCAACAAAGTGTTGAAAATGCAATAAGAAATTCCTAATTTATTTTTTCCTTTGATAAAATTAGGAGAAAATCAAAATTCCACATCAATAAACAAATTGAATGAGTTATCTGATTTGAAATAGTTGTTGCCACTCAGTTAGATTAGCTAACTTGAGTTTTGGGCATGAACTTGATTTATGTACAATGATTGCTAAATTTCGGGAGCTTAGGTTGAGTTAATTTCAATTATAACAATTTAATTCAGTTAAATTGAGTTATGGTCAGTTAAACTAGTTCCAACTATTGGAGGAACTAGTGGGGGGCTAGGAGTGGGGTGTAACTTCAATGTTTAACCAGTTATCTGATCAACGAGCCTAAATTAATTCATGCATGCATGCACATAAATCGAGTTACTTGGAGTTCAAGAGAAGTGTCATATCAATTGTAGAATTTTCCAACTTGTATAGGTGGTGCATGTAGTCAAATAAGGTCCTAAAGGAATTGCGTAATTCCCAATGACAAATTTCTCTAATTAATAGGGGATAATACCTCATCAAAAAACTAAATGAATTAGAAGCTTGGGACGAATTGAAATTGGATAATTATTGGCCAGGTTTAGTCATTGAAGCAGAGGATATAAGATACATGTCCAAGTTGAGGTCAAGGTTGTGCAGAGCATATTGTATTCATCCAGATTCTTTGATTAATGCATTACAGATAGTAAGGGGTTTTTAGTAGTTTCATTCCCCTTGATACATCCTTGTGTATGTGTGCTTAGTATTGATGCATGTTAATGATTTTTGTTCTTGATCATGAATTTACTTCCACATATTGGTAGAGTAGTTTCTAGTTTTGTGATTTAGTAAATTTCATGAGAATTTTAGGATCTACACATTAATTTCTATAGAATTGATTTCCATCTATGCCGAATGAAGTATTTTATCATGAATTGACACAACGAACCATTTCATTAATTAATTTTATCCTATTTTTTTTTTATATATACTAGATAAATGCAACCATATGTGTCTTCATTGACCGTCCTAAACTTCCATGTTTATATAAGTAATTCGATTGTGAGAATGCATTTTTTTTAGTCATTATCAAACTTTTATTGTCAAACATATGTAGTGATTCATTGACTCACTCTTGGTGTTGTTGATCAACATAATACAAATTAGTTAAGTATTCATTTTTGGGTATTCACACCACAAGTAGTAAGCTATTGTTTTGGTGGTAATAGGAAATTATCAACTCATTCCCCTGTTACAATTTAAAAATGTGATGTATGGTGCAGCCATAAATTCTGGGTAATGTATTTGACTTCGATCCATAGTAATATATTAAGGGTCAAGATTTTCATTAGAATAAATTGCGATATCATTTTTGATAGATATTAATGTACGCATTGCGCGTAATTGAAGGACAATGCACTTGGATTTTTCTTTAAGAATTTCTCTTCGCACCATACCAAGAAAAAGTAAACCTTGGAACAATTACGCATAGTCATATGGTGTATGCTTTGTTTGTGGTTAATACTAAACAAAATTCAGGTCATAGTATTTATCATTATTACCATGTCAAATGATTATCGTGAGCAAGCTACATGGACCTCTATCCAAGTTTAATAATAAATGTTAGATTTTAATTTCTAGAATAGATTCATGGTAGTGAAGCGATTCATATATACATCAAGATCATTTATGGATAAAATTAATATAGTTGTACTAATCGATAATGACCAATTGTTATATTAAACATATGAAAGGTAGGGAAGTATTTGGTTTGTTCTACAAATGTTATGTCTATGCTATAAAAAATTTAAGACGAGAATTTGTAGATCACCATTGTTTTGATTCCATAAGAGATCAAGAATGTTGGCATTGTGGAAAATATTTTGAAATTGTAATTTAATGTTGGTAGATGTAATTTTTTTTAACTTAAAGTAATTTTTATCTTTAACCTTCTTAGTTTCATAAAAATTAAAATTCTATTGATCCATGTTTTTTTATAGTCGCCTAATTCCTTATTTTAATATGGAGTTCATGAAAATGCTCTTATTTTAACAATGTTGATTTTCTTCTATATAGTACTCAAAACAAAGATATACTTTTTATGTTTTCCATTGGGGTTGGTCACCTCTCTATTTCATTTCAAATTTTGTTTATTAACTAATTCTTTAATTCACTAAAATTTCTCCTTTACTTTATATATAATAATTTGATAACGATTAATGGCCTTCTACAAAGGAAACTCTTCTTTATTTATCCAATGATTTATCTATCTTGGGATATTTACGCTAATCATCCTTGAGCTACAAGTGGTTTTCAATAGGGTTTGAAGATATTCTCTGAATTAAAGAATTAAGCAGATATACCAGGACAATATAACTAGGGTTATGCCATTAATTTTTAGATTATATGTTATAAAACACTTCTATATTTTCCGTCAATATTTCCTAATGATTATTTGAAGATGTTGCAAACCCAAAATTAAAAACCATAAAAAATAGAAAGAGTTATGAGTTTTGATGTGGAATTTCCTCTTATTGCATTGTCAAAGGTCCACCACTCTGCTATTATTTCTAGGTCCATCATAGAAACTTCCCACATATTCTCAAAATTATAGTTGTTGGGTATGTTTTTTTTACTTTAAACGGTTAGTGGGTGTGCGAGAGGAGACCAAATATTTAAATTATATATTAGTGCATCCCTTTAACTTAACAAAATATCATTCTCCACAACTCATACTTGGGTAAATATCCCTAATATTATTCTCTTAGTTTTGGGGTTATAATTCACTCAAAAATATTGGAAACTTTAATTGAAAATTCCAATTCAGTTTGCGAGAAATAAGCAAGATTGTTGTGTGACCACATAAAAATATGTCTCTGTGTTGATATGGACTATAGAAAATGTTTTTGTTGATGCCTAAACAAATCCATTGTCCTCATATGCTAGATATTGATCATTAAGTTTTTACATAAAATATTTCTTATTTTATGTCAAAATGATGATGGCTTCATTAAAGGGTTCCTAAATCCTTTAATTTTTTTTCTTGAATGTCCTTGAATTATATTCATTGCTAATTACAATTAGAGTAAAAATTCCATTGAAATGCTTCTATATTATTTTTAATTATTTATGAGGAAAAGTGAACTAATGCATTAAAATAGTGTTTCATCACAACATGTCCCCTGGGTGGGGGTTTCATTTTGCATATTTCCCATTCATTTGGGATGGGGAAGAAAGTGGGAACATTTTCACCCATCCCATTTTTGGGGAACTCAAGGAAATGTAGGGGAGAATGTTACCCCAATGTGGTGGTGTTCTGTCCCCCAAAGGGGTGTTTATGAGTACCCTCCTTGAATTTTTTGTAGAAATATAATTTATAAGTGAGGAATACAAATATTCAACTCTAAGGCCCTATTAATTCTTTGTTATTAATGACAATTTTAGATTAATAAATTTATAAAATTATCGATAATTATTGTATGATGTTTCATAGTGATTCCAACCTCACTATATTTCATATGGAGATAGTAGAATTTGATAACCCATTTAAAATAGAGTAGACTTAACAATTTTCAAGATTTAACGATCATAGGGATTGCAACATTTCCATTGGATTCTATCATGTATGAGGGTATGGAAATAGAATGTAATTAAGAGCAAAAATCCCTCTTTGTGCCACACCATTGGTAGAAATGATTATTGAACTCCTCTATCATGACCCTAGTAAAAGTGTACTCATCACTGGAATAAAATCTTGATTTGGAAAGTTAATATTTTTCTATCTTATTTTAATTCTTAGAGGGTGATATCAATGAATATGATACCAAATAGAAAATTACTTTGATGATATGTAGATATTTGTTGCAACATGTTTTTTTTAACCATAGAGCCCATCTAGAGTCTCTTTATTGATGTATTTTTGGTTTGAAAATGGATTTCACTTAGTGCTTACTTGGTTATATGCACCCTTATTTGCTACATATATGAGAAAATTTATATATTTGTCTATAATGGTTCAGATTTAGATTGATGCAAATGAATATTTATGTTTTTTTTTCAATGCTTGAATATTTATGAATTTTCTGTTAGGATATTCCGACACATAGGAAATAGTTAACTATAACTTGGTCTAATGTAGAGTTAGGTAAAGTGTGTTTCTATACTATGTACATTTTTAACATGCGACTATCGTTTTCCAGATATATTATTTTTGACTACTTTAGGGCCAGGAGAATTTCTCTACTGTGTCCAGATCCTCTATTATAGTGAGGGACCCTTTTCGTTTCATACGAAAATGTTTCAGGTTGCCCAAGTAATGTCATTTTAGATCGGGAGGAATAAAGAATTTTTTGTTGCGGTTATATTTATTAATCCATTTTTTTATTTCGATTTATAGACTTTTTTTTATTACCGGATCTATACCCTCTTCTCCGCGTATGTGCTTCGCTCTCTGTTGTGTGTGATCAAGAAAATCAGAAACAAGAAGTTGGGAATTTTATGCTACATATGCTCTTTTCCCATGACTTTGTGCGATCTTGGGAAATCAGAAATAGCGAGGAAAACTATATAGTTTCCAGACAGACAAACTGGAAATCTAACGATATGTGGTAAGGCTTGCCATTTTTATTTTTGTTGTGTGCACGGTTGTGTTTTTTTTTTTCACAGGAAAAATCACGGACGCTGAAGAGAAAAAATAAAATATAAATAAATAAATAAATAAAATAAAATACCCTGCTTCCTCCTTTCGAAGAATTACATAATCCTTTTACTATCTCACTTTGTGTAAAGTTACTTTATGAGAATAGAGGTCTTGGGTTCTGATGCAGGAGCATTCAGGCTAGTCAGCAATGTGATAGTATGGTCACATGTTGTGACTAGCAAGGGGCTGAAAGAAAATAATTTAATTAAATTATTTGTTTAAATATGTAAGAGTGTTTATTGAGGAAAGGGTATAGGTGGCTGAGTGATCCTCCTTGTATGGAGATCAGGCCAAATAGTTGGATTTATTTGGCTAGAATAGAGTATGAGGGATTTTAAAAGCTTTATTTAGTGTTAGTTTAGAAAAGAGTGGGATTGAAGAAATTTTTTATGAGAGGTTGAGAGATTTATGGTTCAGAATCAGAATTGATTCATGAAACCATGTATTTGTATCAATTGTGTTTTCCTTATATAAATCGAGAGAGTGAGGATACAGGGGGGAAGAGTGCATGAAGTTAGTTTTTAGAAGTTGAAGGGCCATCAAATGAAGATCTGGCCAAGGCGAGAGGAAGTTTGTAAGTGGTTTGCGTAATTAATGAAGAATTGATTTTGTGTTAATTTGCATTGTGTGATTATGAGACTTGTTTCTGAATTGTATGAGATTAAATGAGTCAAATTTTGCAATGAAATGGGGAATCGATCTGAATATAGGTGTAACTCTGCTGCTGAAATAATTAAATTGAATACAGTGGATTTATTTTGAGGACAGAATCGATTTGAATTAATATCATGTTTTATAATGAAATTACCAATTGATAGTTGCCAAGAATCGAATTGGAAAACTGGAAGATCATAATCTGGAAGTCCAGGAAATCGTGTGGAATCCTGTAGGAAAAACTCTATTCTGTCATTCAGTAAAATCGATATCGGATGGATTTTGCTATTGCATAGTGTGATAAATGCATTGTAAATCATTGAAGCGCTGTAAAAGTGTAAGGGAATCAGATTGAGCCAGCTCCTTGCAATTTAATGCCTCGATTGAGATCATGTGAACCGCTTTCCATAAGATTGTTACGAGCTCTCATGACCCAGTTGGGCGTTTGTGAAGTGTTAATCTATGTACACGGTGTGGTCACCGCAGTTTTCATATCCAGAAAGTAGATGTTCTGCTTGTGCTTACCCATAAAAGCGCATCCATAAATACAACTGGAGTGTCAAGGCTATCCGGAGAAAGACTACTGGAACAGGAAGTTTTATGGTGATTTGAAGAATCGATGGTGCAGAAAGGCGTGGATTGAAAACGCAGATAATGACAGTGTTTATTTTAAAACAAATTGTGGATCGAAGTGAAGGAGAATGCGTCAATGCTTTGTTAATCGAATCCAGAGGATGGAGATTGTAAATCAGTGAAGCAATTTTTCAAAGGCAACAACATTCTACGTTGGAAGACCACTGTTCATTTCGTTGTATGGTGCAGTTATATTTCAAATCAATTTCGTTTGGAGAAGGCGCCATCTTTGTGATCAGAGGATTATATACAGAAAGCGATAAGAAGGTATGTGAATTACACAGTCGAATTGTGGTTATTTAAGTTCTGGTCAATATCAATGTTATGAGTTTTAAAGGGCGTTGAAGGTAGTTGACAGCATATGGATCGATTTCAAAGGTGGAACAAACTGTCAGACGCAGTAAAGGTATTGCCGGCTCCGAATGCGCTATTGATTGAATGCTAAGCCACGTTGAATGTTGGCATTTGCGGTAGTAAGTGATCGATGTGTATAGAGATCGATCCAAGCATTCACTGTAACAAGAAATGGTGTTTGCTGTGACATGTAGCGCTCAAATTATGAATGATGTCGTTGCCATCGTTAATGATTTTGTTCACAGCGTGTTGCATAGACTTTAATGGAATTCAAATTACTATCAAACTCACGTGCTGCTTGGTTACCTTAAGAATCCTCATGCATCACTTAGTGCAAGAGCTGCAGAGGCTGTAGATACGATTGTACAGAACAATCCAAAAAGTCAACAACTTGTGATGAAGTCAAATGGGCTGGAGTTGCTGCTATCCAACTTCATGTAACTGCCTGGACTAAAGCACTGAGTGCAATCTCTTCTTTGATTCGACACAACAAGCCAGCTATAGCTGCTTTTCACTTGGTCAATGGATGTGCAGCATTGCGGGATGCTTGAGTACAGAAGATGTCAGATTTCAGAGGAAAGCATTATATATGACGCAATACTTGTTACAGGAAAATATTGCAGACTGTAATGTGGCCACAGAGCTTGGGTTTCCTTGTCTATTGACTCATTTAGCTTCAAGCGAGGATGCATATGTACCTATGGGAGATTGTTCTTGGACGGATTTGAAGTTTAAACATTAGGCTGCAAATACCTTTTGTTAAAGACAAATATGTTTGTTATTCATATTGATGGCTCATGCCATTGGAAAGGAATGATAATGTAGGTCTAAATTTTAAAGTTTGGGATTTATGATGAGATGCATGTTCAAATGGATTGGAGATTGGAGATCCTGGTTATTGCAGGCTAACCCTGCTATCATTTTGGTATCAGAGCTAGCTTAACGCTCTGAAAGGATTTTTTTGAAAAACTGAGTTTTAAATTTAGCAGATGTATAATTGTCAGGAAGTGTGTTTGATGAAGGTAAGGATCAGAATGGAGAAGCAGAGAATGCCGGGAAGGTCTGGTAAGAATTTTTAAGTTGATTGCATGAATGATTTGATTGAAGATTGTTTAAATATTGTTGAAGGCAATGATATTGATGATTGAAAAAACAGATATTGGGTTAATAGGACTGAAAGAAGAACCATTACAGGAAATGAATTTTGGAAATTGTATAGGCAAAACAACATTTGCTTACAAACAGGTTATTAGAAGGAATTGATAGTATTTGAAAGATACTTTGATGTGTCTTGAGATAAGATTGTGCAGGTCAGTGGATTTGCTAAAAGATGGAATGAGTTGTACCAGCATCATGGCATATGAGTTATGTGAGCAATTGAAGATGCAGAGCCTAAAGCAAGGAGTATTTCAAGAGGAGATGAGAACAACTTCCAACTGAGGTTGGGTAGAAGTTGATGAGGCAGCTCCACAATTGTGATTGTGGATAGGAGATAACAATTCCAGCAAGAAGGGTGCTGGGTAGAATTTTTAGTCAGTGAAAGGTTCGAGGAAAGAACCAATAGGTGCCAAAAGGCTAAACTCAGGAAAGTTTGGTGAGGCATGAAGGAGACTTGTTACAGGCGAAATGGAAAAAGTTAGTTGCAGCTCACTAGTGAACAAGGAAGTTCACCAGAGGAAAGAAAGGAATTGACTATTGATGGTCATGACAGGGGTACAAAGGAAAGTCACAGACATAGGGAAAAGAATGCTGAAGTAGTTGGAATCAAAGGAATGAGTAAAAAAGAAAGGGACATAGAGTTGGCTGAGATGAAGGCAGAACTCAGTCATTTGGAGAAGCTGCTATTGAAAGGAATTAGAGAAAAATGGAAACAAGGATTTAATGTGGGAAGAAGAGTTAAATGGCCCGTCAGAGAATTGTTTGCTGAGAAATTATTACTTCGAACAACTGAGAATGAAGAAATAGAATACATCTGTGAACCAGAGAAAGGACCTCTCCTTGGGGAAGAAGACAGTGATGACAGTAGAGAAGAACTGATCTATGCAGATCAGAATGAGAGGAATGTGTTGACATCATCTGCACAGACAAGAGGATCTCATATTTTTGGGATTAATTATTTCTGTGAATGTAGATTTGCAGGTATGCAGCCTAAAGGATTTGAACCTGTGTATGAAAAAGTGAAAGGAGCAAAGGCAAGACAAGCAAGAAAGGAGATGCATAAGGACTTTCAAGACTTCAATTGGTGGAGGAAATTAAAAGGTATGGCTGAATGGTTGTGTCTTCTTTTAGTGGAAACTTATTGGATTATATTTGAAGGAATTTTAGCATGGAAAGAAGACAAACGGGAAATGGAAATAGGAAAGGAAACAAATGCAATGCAGATTTATGAAGTGAATAGAAGGAAAGCTGACACCGAGAACTTAGTTGAAGAAGGTAAAGCAAGGAAATCTTTGAAAGATCAAAGTCTTATTAGAGAAGAGGAAGAGGCATTATTGTCTTATTTGGACAAACTGAGTATTGGAAGAAGTTGTGTAGAACAGGAAGGTATTCCACAAACTTATGATGAAGTTGCCAAGTATAGTCAGGAAATTGCAGTCCCAGAAGTTTTCTTTGATGAGGAATAAATCAGAGATGTTGAGGAAGAATTTCTCAATAATTTAGTGAACTATCAGAATAGTTCAGAGGAGCATGAGAAGCTGATCATTGAGGCTTCGAATGAAGAGCCTTGAATTTTTGAAACTGACATGTTGTGTATGTTTTCAGGTTTGGCAGGTGAGGAACAGCAATTGGACAATGTGCTTATGCATGTTGATGAAGAAGTGAGATTGCTAGAAGAAATGGCTGAAACAGAAAGAAATTTTGAGCATGTATTTAATAATTTTGAGAATGATGGTATTGACAGGGAAATTGTCATGATTAAAGGAGCTGAAGATAAACAAATGAAAGAGGAAAGTATGGAAAAGGAGAATGTACAGCAGACAGATGTCAGTGGAGTTCAGTTAAAGACAAATGGTAAGAAGGAAATTGAGAAATTGTGGAAGATGAAATTATATGAGAACATGGACAGCAAGAAGGAGAAATTGACCACAGGAATTTGTATCAGCAAGACCAGAGGACAACAGCAAATTAAGATTTGGGAATTTGGAGGAACATAAGTGACAGTGGCTGAAGAATTGAATCAGCAGCATAATGAAAGTGATGACCAGTTACAAAGTAAAGTTTGGGATACTGGATGGATAGCAGAAGAAACACATGACCAGGAGGTCATGGAAACTTTCAACTTTGAGAGTCTGATGCAGGAGCATTCAGGCTAGTCAGCAATGTGATAGTATGGTCACATGTTGTGACTAACAAGGGGCTGAAAGAAAATAATTTAATTAAATTATTTGTTTAAATATGTGAGAGTGTTTATTTATTGAGGAAAGGGTATAGGTGGCTGAGTGATCCTCCTTGTATGGAGATCAGGCCAAATAGTTGGATTTATTTGGCTAGAATAGAGTATGAGGGATTTTCAAAGCTTTATTTAGTGTTAGTTTAGAAAAGAGTGGGATTGAAGAAATTTTTTAGGAGAGGTTGAGATATTTCTGGTTCAGAATCAGAATTGATTCATGAAACCATGTATTTGTATCAATTGTGTTTTCCTTATATAAATCGAGAGAGTGAGGATAGAGGGGGGAAGAGTGCATGAAGTCAGTTTTTAGAAGTTGAAGGGCCATCAAATGAAGATCTGGCCAAGGCGAGAGGAAGTTTGTAAGTGGTTTGCGTAATTAATGAAGAATTGATTTTGTGTTAATTTGCATTGTGTGATTATGAGACTTGTTTCTGAATTGTATGAGATTAAATGAGTCAAATTTTGCAATGAAATGGGGAATCGATCTGAATATAGGTGTAACTCTGCTGCTGAAATAATTAAATTGAATACAGTGGATTTATTTTGAGGACATAATCGATTTGAATTAATATCATGTTTTATAATGAAATTACCAATTGATAGTTGCCAAGAATCGAATTGGCAAAGTCGAAGGTCATAATCTGGAAGTCCAGGAAATCGTGTGGAATCCTGTAGGAAAAACTCTGTTCTGTCATTCAGTAAAATCGATATCGGATGGATTTTGCTATTGCATAGTGTGATAAATGCATTGTAAATCATTGAAGCACTGTAAAAGTGTAAGGGAATCAGATTGATCCATCTCCTTGCAATTTAATGCCTCGATTGACATCATGTGAACCGCTTTCGATAAGATTGTTACGAGCTCTCATGACCCAGTTGGGCGTTTGTGAAGTGTTAATCTATGTATACAGTGTGGTCGCCGCAGTTTTCATATCCAGAAAGTAGATGTTCTGCTTGTGCTTACCCATCAAAGCGCATCCGTAAATACAACTGGAGTGTCAAGGCTATCCGGAGAAAGACTACTGGAACAAGAAGTTTTATGGTGATTTGAAGAATCGATGGTGCAGAAAGGCGTGGATTGGAAACACAGATAATGATAGTGTTTATTTTAAAACAAATTGTGGATCGAAGTGAAGGAGAATGCATCAATGCTCTGTTAATCGAATCCAGAGGATTGAGATTGTAAATCAGTGAAGCAATTTGTCAAAGGCAGCAACGTTCTACGTTGGAAGACCACTGTTCATTTCATTGTATGGTGCAGTTATATTTCAAGTCAATTTCGTTTGGAGAAGGCGCCATCTCTGTGATCAGTGGATTATATATAGAAAGCGATAAGAAGGTATGTGAATAACACAGTCGAATTGTGGTTATTTAAGTTCTGGTCAATATCAATGTTATGAGTTTTAAAGGGCGTTGAAGGTAGTTGACAGCATATGGATCGATTTCAAAGGTGGAACAAACTGTCAGACGCAGTAAAGGTATTTCCGGCTCCGAATGCGCTATTGATTGAATGCTAAGCCACGTTGAATGTTGGCATTTGCGGTAGTAAGTGATCGATGTGTATAGAGATCGATCCAAGCATTCACTGTAACAAGAAATGGTGTTTGTTGTGACATGTAGCACTAAAATTATGAATGATGCCGTTGCCATCGTTAATGATTTTGTTCACAGTGCGTTGCATAGACTTTAATGGAATTCAAATTACTATCAAACTCATGTGCTGCTTGGTTACCTTAAGAATCCTCATGCATCACTTCGTGCAAGAGCTGCAGAGGCTATAGATACAATTGTACAGAACAATCCAAAAAGTCAATGACTTGTGATGAAGTCAAATGGGCTGGAGTTGCTGCTATCCAACTTCATGTAACTGCCTGGACTAAAGCACTGGGTGCAATCTCTTCTTTGATTCGACACAACAAGCCAGCTATAGCTGCTTTTCACTTGGTCAATGGATGTGCAGCATTGCGGGATGCTTGAGTACAGAAGATGTCAGATTTCAGAGGAAAGCATTATATATGACGCAATACTTGTTACAGGAAAATATTGCAGACTGTAATGTGGCCACAGAGCTTGGGTTTCCTCGTCTATTGACTCATTTAGCTTCAAGCAAGGATGCAGATGTACCTATGGGAGATTGTTCTTGGACAGATTTGAAGTTTAAACATTAGGCTGCAAATACATTTTGTTAAAGACATATATGTTTGTTATTCATATTGATGGCTCATGCCATTGGAAAGGAATGATAATGTAGGTCTGAATTTTAAAGTTTGGGATTTATGATGAGATGCATGTTCAAATGCATTGGAGATTGGAGATCTTGGTTATTGCAGGCTAACCCTGCTATCAGGTTCAAGCCTCTTTGTGAAGATTCTTTTTCTAAGAAGATTTTTGTCAAGTTACTTTTTCTTAAAAACATTTTTGGAAAGTTTCCCTTTTTTTTAAAAGGGGGTTTTATTTAAAAAACACATGTAAAAGTAACATTGTAAAAGTGACTCTCACTTATTTATAAAAGTGGGTCACATAAAGTAGTTTTTTTAAAAAGTGATTTTATTATATTAAGTTTGGAAAAGGGGAGGGGGGTGATTTTTTTTTTTATAAGTACAACTTCATCATCAAATTTCAACCTATCACGTAACTACTCAGAATCTACTCCAATTTTTCTTCAAAAATGCATAAACTCTTCATTCAGAAGTCATTTCTGGAACCGTTTTTTTTTAACCGGCGTAATTTGTTGAGAGATTTCCATTGGAGCATTTAGTTTTGATATTTTCAGCTTCAGTTTTTTAAAATGGAAATTTCATGCCTGGTTATTCTTAACAGCACCAATTATATCCAATGGCTATCCTACATGGTAGACTTACTTAGAAGTAAATGGCTTTATAGAATAGCCACATGACAATAATCTAAACCAACCTATGGAGATAAAAAGGCTAAATTATAAAATAAACAAGATAAATCATGATGGTTGATAGGAATGGCCATTGCTCAAGATCTTAGATTTCATATCCAAGAAATTGACTCCCCTCATGAATCTATGAAAAAACTAAATACTGTTTTTGACATTCAAAATGAAATCAGAGCCCAAAAACTTGAAAATGAGTTGCTTACTTTGGACCCCATTAATTTCTCCTCTATTGATTTTTTTTTGTCCAAATTCAAGACCCTTGGACTTCTTTTAAAAGTTTGTAAAGTCAAAAAGGAATATGGTAGTATTATCGATTCCATTCTTGCTAATCTAGGCCCTACATAGTCTGTATTTTTTTCCACCTTCCATTCCACTATAGAAGCCCTCATTTCTCAAGGGATGACCTACAAGTTCCCCTCTTTTGATACATTTTTCGATTCTTTGATAATAGAATAGGAAAAACTATTACAGCATGGTCTTATTAATACTAAAAACACTTCTAAGAAAGGCTTAGCAACCCAGCAGAAACCATATCCAAAGAATCCTAAGAATCAACATCCTAAAAAGAATGGTCCTAAACTAAACAAGGGTATTAAGCAATTTCATCTGCAAACTTAAAAAGAAACTCAAAAAAATGATAAGGAGACTAAAAAAAAGGGGAAGAAGATAGATATACATTGAAAATTTTATAATCATGTTGGGCACGTAGAGTCAACATGTTTTAAGAAGATGGAAGCCTTGGAATTAGCAATGGAGAAGCACAACATCCATTTGGAGAACTCTTCAACTTCATCTTCGGGAATGATATTTTCTGCATGTGGTTGTCAAGAATCAAGACTTGGTTATGCATTGAATGTATCTTCTTCTTCTTATTCTCATGAGTGGCTCATTTATTCTCGAGCCTCTTTCCACATGGACAAAAATAAAACCATGTTTTCTTCTTTAAATGATTATAAAACCAAAAATAATTATGTTGGTGATGATATATCTCTTAGTGTTGTAGGTTATGGAACTATTCATATAGATAAAGGTCATTTTAATGATGTATTATGTGTTCCTACCTTATCCTACAACCTTCTATCTGTTTATCAGATAAATCATTCAGGTGAAGGGTAAACCGTAGAATTCTCACCTCATGATGTTGTAATTAAGGACCTAACAGATCCTAGAAATATTTTAGCTACTTGTATTGCTGATGATTCCACAAGGTTTTATAATTTTGACAAATTTGGGTCATCATGTCTTCCCTCCCTTTTTTTGCTCATAATGATGAAGTGAGAAAACTTTGGCATCAGCGATTTGGTCACTTCAACTATCGCTCTCTTCAAACTCTGTGTAAATAAAATTTCTTGATAGGTCTTCCTATCTGGTTGTGTACACAGAAAACATCATCGGGACAATTTTGAGAAACATGCCTCTTGGCACACTCTAGCCCTTTTCCAGCTTGCACACAATGATTTTTTTGTTCCACTTCCATTTGTTTCTTTCTCTGACTACAAGTACTTCTTAACTTTTATTGATTATTTTTCCACACACACTTGGGTTTACTTCTTAAAACTCAAGAGTGAAGTTTTTAACATGTTCTTGGCCTTTAAGGCCTTTGCTCAGAAATAATCTAGACATCACATTCTTAAGTTAATATCCGACAATGGTATACAATATGTTAACAAAATATTTATCAACTTTTGCGTTGAGCATGGCATTAATTTGCAACATATTGTTTCGTATAATCCATTTAAAAATTTTGTACCTGAAATCAAAAATCACACTCTAAAAAAAATGGATAATTGTACGCTTCAATCTAAAGGACTTAATATTAATTTTTGGGCAAAATAAACTAACTATGAAAATTACATAGTAAATCACACTCCTATTAAGGTTTTAAGGAATATAGCTCTAGAAGAAGCCTACAGCTCAATCAAACCAGATGTAAGTCACTTTTGTGTTTTTGGAAGTGAAGCTTGGGCCCATATTCAAGATGAGAAACATAAAGCCTTAGAACCTAAAAGTGAAAAACACATTTTTGTTGGATATTCTAAAGATGTCAAAGGATATATAATTCTTCTACCCAAATCCAAAAATGAAATCATTTTGAAGAGATGTAAAATATGATGAAAATCTATCGGCCTATGAGCCTAGTTCGGTGGGTGTACTACCTTTGGCCTACGAGCTTGATTCAGGATATGTGCCACCTCTCTCTAAATATTCTACTTATGATATAATTCCTTCTAGATCCTATGATGACAACGAGGATTTAAATCCGCATCCACCTCCTCAAGATCTTCCTTCAACTCCACAGCTTCCAAAATTGGTCCGCTCTACACATTCTCAAATTAACAGAGCCTCTTCCTTATTGGCTCAAGCTATCGAAAATCCTGATCTAGACACCTTTGAAGAAGCTTTAGGTCATATATATTGGGATTCAGGTATGGATAAAGAATATCGTTCCTTATTGGAAAATGCTACTTGGGATCTTGTTCTTCTTCCAAAGGGAAGAAAACTTGTCATATGTGAATGGGTTTATAGAAAAAAAATTTGACTAGATGGAACAATGGATAAACATAAATATCATCTTGTTGCTAAGGGATTTTCACAAGTTTAATACATTGACTATACTGAAACCTTCTCCCTTGTTTCAAAAATTTATTCTATCTACCTTGTTCTTTCCCTTGTTGCCTCCATTAAATGGGAAGTCCATCAGATGGATGTTATATCATCCTTCTTACATGGGGATTTTCATGAAGAAATATACATGGAACAACCCCCTAGCTTTATCCAAAACAAATCTAGCCTTGTTTTTTGCCTTAGAAAGTCTCTCTATGCTCTCAAACAAGCCCCTCAGGCTTGGTATGCCAAAATGGATAGATTCGTCTTAGATAATGGATTTTCTAGATGTCATTCCGATAACACTGTCTACAACAAGAAAGTGGGTAAGTCCTTAATCATCCTTGTTATTTATGTTGATGATATTTTCCTTACTGGTAGTTGTCCAAACCATATAAACCATGTGAATTCTAGCCTCAAAAAAAAGTTTCAAATGACAAACTTAGGACACTTTAATTATTTCCTCAGTCTTCAAGTCTTGCAATCCAAAGAAGGTATTACCCTTTTTCAGTCCAAGTATGCCTATGATCTCCTACGCCACCTTATCATGGAAGACTGTAAAGCAACCCCTTCTCCCTTTCAGTCTGGAGTCAATATTTCAGTCATTTTTACTTCCCATGAAGTTGATGCTTCCTTATATCATCAACTTTTTGGTAATGTTTTGCATCTAACCCATACTCGTCCTGAACTTTCCTTTGTCATTGGTATTATTGCTCAGTTTATGCACAAACCTCATGAAAGTCACTTGAAGGCATCTAAAAGAATACTTATATATATTCAAGGTACATTTTAGTTCATGATTCATTACAGTGCAAGAGCATCTCCATTGTTGATTGGCTTCACTGATTCTGATTGGGCTAGTGACCCTGATGATCAAAAGTATACTGCAGGTTATATATTCACTCTTGGTTCAAGAACTATTACATCATATTGTAAGAAACAAAGTGCCATCTCTCTTTCTTCGACAGAAGGAGAGTATCTTGGTGCAGTTGAAGCTAGAAAGGAAGCCTTGTGGCTTCTCTTGATCCTATCTGAATTTGATTTTCATCAGGACCATTCAACTACACTTTGGTGTGATAATTAGAGTTCCATTCAGCTATGCAAAGATCACATTTAGCATCAGTGCATGAAAAACATTTAGCTACACACACACTTCATCATAAATCTTATTCATGATCGTGTTCTTGAAGTGCAGTATTGATCAACCAATGATGAAGTTGCTGATATCTTTACAAAGCCTCTCACAGAAGTGAAGTTTACCAAACTTCGATCTATGTTTGGAGTTTAGGAAAGCTATAATTAAGGGTGTATAAGCTCTAATGTCTCCTTCCTTCTGCTATTATGTCACCTTTGTAAATCCTTAAATCTTATCCCAAGTTGTTCCTAAGGGGAGATGTGCAGTATAACTTGGTCTAGTGTAGAGTTAGGTAAAGTGTGTTTCTTTACTATGTACATTTTTTACTTATAATATGAAGATCAGGATATGTACTGATCCGAGAGCTTATTCTCTCAGTATTACTGACACCTGATTTGTGGCTTAACACCCGATTGGTCCATGGTCTCTATTTAAAGAGCATGGAGGGTCATTTATCTGGTGACCGTTTATGCCAGAAGCTTATGCAAATTTTATTTCTTTATATTAATAAATTTCTGGAAGTGGCCATGTTGGCTAAGGCTATGGAATGTTTCCCTCTTTGAGGTTTATAACCACATCAAATACTTGTGTACTCATCTGTGATCTGTTTGTTAGTGGTGACCTTTGGTGTTTGATCTAAGGAAATTACCCTGTAAATTCCTATATTTTTTGGTTCGCTAGATTTTTGATCTGCTTTTTTGAGGGTCAATTAGTTTGATGACCTATCTATTTATGAGAAAATTGAATCATTTCCTATTGTTAGTTTTTAGTTTTAGGTTTTGAGTCTCAACTCTAGATATTTATGACCTCATAAAAAGCCTTTTTCTTGTTAGTGTTTATTCTTTTTGAGTTTGATTAATTCCAATCTACTATTCAAGTCATCATACTTTATTATCTACTGCCACTAGCACATTTGGCCCAATTTCTGACGGCTAAAATGTCTCTCTTGCAACCCATAGGCATCCAAAGAGAGACATTTTGAGGTGGGGAAAAACGTCATTTTTAATCACATCGCAATTCTAACACTTGAGTTAATTGTCGGTAGAGCAACACTAATTCTGACATTTTTTGAAAGTGTCGCAATTCCGATGTTTCAAAATTTTCGTAGCTCTTCAGATGTTTCACACGGTGTCTCTCTTCCGACATTGAAAACTTCATCGCTATTCCAAAGTTTCAACATTCATCTCTCTAGAGACTGTTTTAACCTCGTCACTCTTCTAACAACTAACAACACTACACAATCAGTGCTTATCATCATTTCTCTTCCGATCACTAACATCACCACAATCGACGTTTATATATTCATCCCAAGTCTGACGTTATAATATGTTTTTCGCAAGAAATATGTTACTAAGGTGTCATCACAAGATCGACGTTACAATATGCTTGTCAAAAGACTAACATGACAAAACATGCATCACAATACCGACGTTACCAAAGGGTCATCGCAAGACCGACGTTAAAATATCTTCATCATAAGACCGATGACACTAAAAATTTCATGCACACCCGACGTTGGTGAAACGTCGGAATACTGATGGAAACAAAATTTTATGTAAATAAAATGTTTCAGTTCTTCTTGACACTCTCAGACTCAATCAATTTGAATGCTTCTTAGAAAAAACTAATACAACACACAACAAAAAATGCAGCAAGGGTAGTAGCCCGGGAAGGTCTCCCAATCGCTATGATTATGATGAAAGTTATGATTGCATTGATGGCCATGTACGAGGTTTCATAGTAAACATTAATAGGCAAAGAAGTCAAAATTTTCTTCAATTGTCCTGAAGCTCAGAGGTATTGATGAGGAGAGAAGGAGACAACATGTAATAGGCATGAAGCTCAGGAAATTGATTGGAGAAGCTCGAAATTTTGCAATAGGAAATAAATCCCTTGTATTTTTTTTTTTCATACACCTGTTGGTGAGCTTCAACGATAGATTCGAGCCTTTCTTACACAAAAATTTGATTTTTTTCTGTAACTAGTGAGGATGGTAGTGGGGTTTCTGGGCAGTTGGAATTTATTTCAACGACTATTATTGATGGTTGGATGGTTAGACTTGGGGTTGCTCAACATCCTAGTACTGATTCTTTAGGACAACTTCTGTCAGAGTATACCAAGTTTTTGTGTGCATATTAGTTAAAACACTGGAAGGATGTTGCAAGGACATTGCGCATTGAAGAGGGAGAGAATTTAGCTAGTGTTACTAGACTACCATCTGCTCTAGAATAAATTAAGCACAAACAGAGAAAGGTATTGCAACAAGTGCTGAAAAACATTGCAATATTAAAAAAAGAGCAAGGGGGGTCTCCTCTGTGAAATCCTATAACTTTAGCTAAATATAGACAATTAGAATCACTTATATCTCTTGATTATATTTTGAGACAAGTCGAGGATATATAGAAGGGAAATTATCATAAATCTATAAATATAATAATACGTGTGACATATTTTGTAAGGTATGATTGACTTTCATGGATATTGTCCAGAATAATATCCCCAATCCTAGACAAAGGATACCTCCTTATCCGAAAGGGAAAGCCCATATCCTTGAAGGATTCTAATGAAATTGTTCCATTCCTTGGCCACTGACTTGATCAAGCCCAGATCACTAGCTTTCTTCCATTTTCAAGCTAGTTTGGGATTTATGCCAAGGTAGAAAACCTTATTCAGGTAGAAAATTCCACTTATTTGGAGTTGATAGAGAAGTTCAACAGACATAGAGATACCTGTAGGTTTTTCAATTAAAGGGAGGTTTCCTAACCTTGCCTACATCCCCCCTAGCTACCTTGTAGCTCGTCCATATACGAATCTTAGGAAGTGTATGGATCATTCCTTTCTATACTATCGAATTGAGACATTTCGAGGGGTTAAATGACCATAGCTAGTTTGATAACACCTAGTTATGTAAGTATTTGTTTAAGATTAATTTTCTATAGATGTTTTCACCAGTTTATAGCCCTCCATGTAATTTTCCTTGCCAAAGTTAGGGTAAACCAATGGAGGTTCTTGAAACCCCATTCACCACTGCTCTTTCGCTAAGCAAGAATATCCCATTGCACCTAGTTCCAAAAAGGATTTCTTTTCTAGTCATTCCATATGAAATTAATCATGCATTGGTAGATCCTATGGATGATTGATTTCGAAATATTGGAAATGGAAAACTACTAGACAAGTAAGCCTTCTAGGATAAATTTTATTATTTTCATTCTCCCCCTTATAGAGAGCCATCTGTAACACCAATTATTAACCTTATTTTCAACCGTCTTTATTAACCAGTTCCAATCCTCCACCCTGTAATTGTTTGGCTTGAGGAAGAATCCCAAGTAGCGGAAGCCATGATCCATTGGAGCTAGTTTGAAAGGGAACCAAGGTTCAATAAAAATAATTTTCTGCTCAAAAATATTGTTGTAGTAGAGAGCATATTTATGATCGCTAATTAGCATACCCAAAGGAAAAAAAAAGGTCAGAAAAACATCCCTATAGGTTCTCCATTCTGTCTCTAATCGATGAATATTATGATTCAATTAAAGACCATATATCTTCATTCATTCAATTCAAAAAAGGAGAATGGTTTTTTTCACGATGATATTATGATGGGGTTTTCGTCCCTAAGCTTGAAGGGATGTGCAAGGGACTGGTTCATGGGGCTTGGAAAAGGAATATTTCTCTTTTGCGGACTTTCTGAAGGCATTTTGTGCGCAATGGGGCATTGTCTTTGACTCGTTACCAATCATTCAAGAAATCAAAAAATTGTATGTTGTCCAGAACAACATAATAGAGGGCCCTGGTCCTCTTCTTGAAGATAGTGAAAACACTTAAAGAAAATGTTTGCAGTCCTGAATTTGAAATTAATAGAGAAACCATTGAAGACAATGTATGGGCAACCATTTAGTTCCTACGAAGTGCACAATTTCCTTCTTGTTCTTCATTGTTTTTACGAGATTCGAGAACGTAACTTCAGTGAAAGGCAGGGGATGCACTTCTGAGCACAACATAGTACTAATCACAAGTGACTGTCTTGGAGTAATTAAAGGAACTCACTTATCTACCAGGTCATATTTTTATCGACCATGGAAAAAGATTTATCTCCTTTGTTGGATTGGTTTGTCTGCTGGCAAATGTGTCAAATTTTAGTCCATGAGGTATAGCTATTTGTCCCTTCACTTGCAAGAAATTTTTTTACAAATAAAAGACAACTCTCCACTTGTTTAGAGATGTCAGTTTCAGGGGCAAGAGTTCATTTCCAAGCCAAAATATCTGGATAGAATCAAATCTAGAGACACATCTTACGAGACAGCCAATGCCAACTTAGAAGGGATTCCCGAAAATACAAAAATGCCATACATTTTCCCATAGAAATAATTTTTATGCTAATCACATGTTATGTTTTTTGCCTGTAAAAATCTATCCATGAAGAAAGAGAGATTGGAAAAACTGCCACAATGCTTACAAATTGTGAAACAAAGTTATGAGCATAGAACATGGTTCTTTTGTTCAAGAGAAAAAAAATATATTATTACCACAATATATAGATAATGTGTACTATAACTCGCATCAGATGAGAATATCAGCTTGATTAGAAGAGGTCACTATTAATGAAGAATCTTTCGCAGTCAAGCTAATGTGATAAGAAATAACAGTAGAAAACTTGTCATCTAACTTGTGCAATATATCGCTTTTGCATGTTCTCGCAGAAAACATGGATCAATTTTCAATGATATTCAGATAACTACATATCGAACCAACCTGCTAAAAATCTATGCAGTAATATACCTCCTTAACCTACTAAGACTCTACGCAGCAAAAAGCTCCTTGTAAGACTACCGACACTGTGGGGATTTTTCATATATATGTCATTTTTGGAATTCCATTTCTCAAGGAATTTCAAGAAAAAAGTGCGAAATGATATTTTATAAATATTTTATTGTGTTTCCCGAGTTTCCATTTGTCTCGAGAGAAGTATTTTCTATGCAAGCTTCTAGCTCTTCCAATTCATCAAGGTCCAATTCATCATCATATTCAACTAGTATTTTCTCATCTTCTTCAGCTATAACTCTAGAAGTTGAGGTTTCTGCCATTGAAGGACTTGGGTTCTTCTTCACCTGCGGGCCATTAAAAACATGATATCACCCTTTCAACGTACATTTATCATTACATTCAATGTATGCAAACATGTTCAGTTCACTTTTGTCAAGTTTTTAGAAAGAGTTTTATAAGCTTGCTTTGAACATGAGTATTAATATGAAATAAAACAACCACCTGGCTTCACAATAATATAAAAATATAAAACATGCTAAAAAATAAATCATGTATGAATTACCATCATAGGGAATTTTTTCCATCCATTCAATTACAGGTACAAGAAAAATCCATCACTCTCACAAGCATTCAGATCAATCAGGCTTTATATAGGTTTAAATTATGTTGAGTAAGAGGGTATTGTGAAGTTTTTAGAGGGAGTATCCAATAGTTGATCCTGCATCTGTTGAGCTACATGGCACTGATGTGTTAACTACATGTTAGGTTCTTATGACATTTTTTGGACATCTAAACTCTGGAATATGTAGAATTGGGTCTACTACAAACAGTGCCAACATTGTTATCTAGGGAAAAAAATGTTGATTTGAATATAGATCTTAAAGGAATTTTTGATGATAAAGGGTTTTTTTAAAGGCTTTGAAAATGATAATTTCCAGACAAATGAGACTCATATTAGGAATAACACTTTGCTTACACTTCGGTCAATTTAGAATCTAGTATTGAATAAATATTTATGTTTGAGAATTGTTGAAGTCTTACAAAACATGGATGATAAATTTCATATGCAAAGGACCCGTGTCCTTAATTACAACACTTTTAAAATCCCCTTTCTTTATTTTATAGATGAATGGATATCTAAAGGATGTGTCTGGAAGATCACCTTGGCTTTGATTGTGGAGGCACATTATGATTTTATGATATCACATGATGAAAGAATGCATTTTATCAATATGCATAACTCTTTTTAATGGTCTATAGATGCAGATATTTCTGGACTTACAAGTTACATTGAAATGTTCCAATATTTGACCGGAACTTCTTACAATTCAAAGTTTTAAATTTTCTATGGTCTCCTCCCTGTTAGCACATGTACTACAACCTTTACAATAAATGGCAAGAACATGCGGTGTTGATGAATTTGAATTTCATGTGGTAAACTAGGGTATGAAAGAAGTTGGAAGAAACATTGCAAGCCATTTTTTTGTTTTGGACCAAGTTTCTTTTACAGTAGTACACACATTCGGGGGAATCCTTTCTTTCATGGATATGCAGAACCTTTGATGCTTTAAATTCATGGATATACAATTCTTGGAATGACAGTTCCTCCTACTAGAGATGTAGGAATAATTTTGGAGGTATAGTTTGGTGATCACAAAACTGGTCTACAGATCCATTTGAGAGACATATGGTCACCTGGAAGGGGAGGTCAAGGCTCTACAATTTCCATTTCGCCCTTATTTTCCATAAAAAATACAATACTATTGTGCTAGAAAAACATTCTAGTGGAAATCTTCAACCTTAGTGTGGGATATTGGTGGCATTGTTTGTATAGTGGTTGGGGCATCTCGAATGAGTAGGTTCTAGTGAATACAAATTCCTCGCAGGTCATTCTATACTTTTGAGTGGAATATTTTAGCCCATCCAATCCTAAAGGAAGAACTGACAAAGAGGGGGTTGTGAATGCAACCCCACCCATAGAGATTTTTTTTGTTTAGTCAAAAAATACTAGAGGTAACCACAGACCAACTTCAAACTATAGGATCTAGCCTTCCTAGGGTTCAAAGAGGGTTCTCTCTTAAAGATTTATCTTTGTTTGATTTATAAATGTTAGGCTAGTTACGAATGTGCAAATTTGGTTTGGTTTTGATTTATTTGGTAGGAAAAATCACTTGAAGGTATGGATAGTGGGAGATCTATTTGTACATTGGGCTAAGGAGTAAAAATCAATTAAACATAATTGGCATCAAGGCCAAAAGGTCAAATTTTTTCAGGGCAATATAGATAACCCTTGAAGATCTTGGAAAGTTGTTTTTGTGAGGTGGTATGATCAAGATAAAGGGAACTTAAGAATCCTTTGATCCAGTAAAAGGAAGTAGTAGGAAGAGGTCAAATGAGAGAGGGAGCAATTAAGGGTTCCCTACACTGGAAATGAAAGGAAAACATAGAAATGATTACTAGTTAAAAATAGGGTGCTCTTAACAAATCTTGTAGTAATAGTCCTAGTTATTCATTAAAATTTAGAACAAACATAGATGGATGCATGTAACAAAGAAAGATAACAATGACAAGTTTGGAAAACACTTCACTCCAAATAGCTCATCACAGGAATCTTGAAGTATGATGCCAATTGCTTTGATCCAATCTGCTTCTCAAGATTTGAAACACAAAGCCTTCAAGTCCAACAAAAATAATTATAGCAATCTCCAGCAATTTATTCCACCCAAAATAATTCTAAAGATGAAGTATTTATACATAACGTCTTACAAAATATCCTAGAATGCTTCTAGTAATTATCTAAGGGAAATAAAAATAGCATTACAATAAAATAGAGACACCTGCTTAAAAAATCAGCAAGTTGTCCTATCTATCCTAAAGAAATATAAACTGTTTTGAGGATAAGAGTGTAGCTGGCTGCCTTGGTGTCCTCCTTGCTGTCTTTAGATATTTAAATCTGTTTTAGAATATGATCTACCTTTTCTAATACTCTTTCTTTGATTCTATTTATTCACTTATTCTCTCTAAACTTTGGATACTCTTTAACCATAGTCAAAACTGTTTACTGCTGTAAAAATTTGTTTTTGACGGTAAATCAACAAACAAATTTTTCTCCTTTCATCTATCTGTCTTTTAATCTCTCATAGTAAATCGGTGAGTGACTACCAATCCTCATCTTTAGGAATTTGTATCTTTCTAAATTTCCTAAAGTTTTCATCAGCTTGAGTGTATCCGAAAAGAGTTGGCTTGATGACAAACAAGTATTTGATTTCATGCTATAAATAAAATAAGTCTTCAAACTTGTTGAGTAAGACCTTTCCTCTTGGAATTCCTTTTCCTTATGTTTTATTTACCTGTGCCTTGGAAAATTCTCTAATTTTCTTATCATATTCATTTTGAGGCATCAATTTATCATTAATAACCATGATGTTAGGTGGTCCTTTTTTCCTCAAATTTGTAAACTTGACCATAAACCTGATTATGGAAGTATTCATATTCTGACACTTTTCATCCAATTGCTTCATTAGATTCTTCTTTGTAGTAACTTTCCTAATTTCTAGGATAGTTGCATTCCTATCATTAATCCTGAGTTCTTCCAAATCCTGTCTATTTTTGCTGTTAAGGAAAGTGATCAGCCTTAAAGCTTGCTCCGGTTTATCAGCCAATTCACTTTGAGTCTTTTCAATTTCTGCTTGAGCTGCTAGTAATGATTTCACAGAGATCTAATTATGCCATTAGTTCTTCACTTATATCATTCCTTCATTCATTCATTAGATGTTCTATAAACAATAAACATGTGCAGTAAGAACAGAATAAACCATCACACAAAGCATCACACATGAACACCAGGATTTTTAGGTGGAAACCCAAGTCGGGAGAAAACCACCGCTGCAGTTGCTCAGCCTTCAATATTTTATTATGGAGAAAACATCTTACAACATATGTGCTGGTGCAGACTCCTACCAGCACGCAGGCACCCACCTGCGCTCGTTTACCAGCCTCTCCTGGAAGGGAGCTCCAACCCCCTGACTCGTTTACCAGCCTCTCCTGGAAGGGAGCTACGACCCCCTGATCTCGTTTACCAGCCTCACCTGGAAGGGAGCTACGACCCCCTGATCTCGTTTACCAGCCTCACCTGGAAGGGAGCTACGACCCCCTGACTGAAGGCTACAACCCTCAGCGCCTCTATGGACCACGTTTCATCAATTTTCACACTGGATCCAAAGCTTCCTTTAGGACACCACTTGCAGGCCACATTTCATCATATTTTCAAACTGGACCCTTTCCATACTTTTAAGCACAGTCAACCATGAAACAGATACATATAACTTACTAACAGATATCAATAAACCAGCAGAACAGATCAGACATTTCTTACCACAGACTTCAGCAAACCCTAGTTTTCATACGCTCTTTCCTTTCACTGATGTCGTGTATATACGTGCTTCTGTTCACATAAACCAGTGTATACTTCAGTACATATTATAGGGCAAATTTTATTGCGCATACGCGCTTTTTCTTCAGCGAAGCCGCGTATATACGCACTTCTTCTGCGGCAAAGTAGCATATAGATCTTCAATCATTAGAGAGCTACATACTTCTTCAGATCATACATTCAGTTCAGATTCAACCCTTCACTTCAGACAGATGTTCGCCTCATCTCGGATCTAATCATTCCATAAACAGATCTAGCAAATACAAGTGCAGTTCTAGATCCCTTTCTTCATCACTCCTTCATCGGTGCATCATACATTTAGATCTTTCATTCAACTGTAACCCTTTCCATTCAGATATACTTTAGAGAGAAGTATTCATTCAAGCTCAGACATCTTGCTCCCACACACATGATTTGCATAATGAATTTCATCTCTTTATATAGGTTTATCCTTTTTCAATACCATGAGCCCCTTTTTCAATACCATGAGCCCAAAACTACATTACCCGATGGTATTCTGGGCCAGGAGGTCAATTAGGCGGATCATTACCCAATACAATGGGTCAATACCATGGTGGTTACCCTTGGTTTTGCACTTTTTGAGCGCTTTTGCCCATACGCGACTTGGAACGTACTTTACCGCGTGCATACGCGACTTCCCCTAGGCAGATCCGCGTATGCCTAGAGACATACTCTTTTTCATCATAGAATTAGCACATGCTGAATTCATTTCTCCATTGCCTTCTATACACACTGTAGATACATCATTTCATATCAGATTATCATCATCTACCAAGTCCAACAAGTCAAGAATAACTTCATCAGGTAGTTTCCCATCAAGGACAACACATGTCAACAGTCACATGTCTTCACCTTCATTCAGTGGGTTTCCATCAAGGACAACACTCTGCATCATATTGCCAACAATCTCCCCCTTTGGACTTGATGGAAACCATGATGGTGTTTGATCATTACAACAGATAGGTACTCTCTCCACCATTCTTTCTCTTCATTCAAACACCATGTCACTCTCCCCCTTTGACATCAAGGGCAAAGGGTGGTTCAAAACCAACATAATCTCCCCTTTTCTCCACACGAGGAAGAAGCGTTTTGTAGATCTGATATATACTGAAGTGACCAAGCTCCCCCTGAGTTCATGCTGAATCTTCAAACATGACTCTATGACTTTCCTATCACCAATGACTCATACTTACATCAAAGATCCATCCAAGTGGATTTACATATGAGACTCAAGTACCCAACCAAGTGGGTTTACAAATTTGACTTAGCTACTCAACCAAGTGAGTTTACAAAATTTGACTCAGCTACCCAACCAAGTGGGTTTACAAATTTTGACAAGTCCTTACATGACTGAAAAATACAATTTTACATCATGGGTCTCAACATGACCTTTTTATCGAAGAAAACAAATATAACTTTTCATAACCAACACCAGAAAGTCCTCAAGAAAGAGAACATATTCAGAACCATCATAATGCCAACAATGCATTATACTAAGCAACGCTAATGCTCCCCCTGAAAATGTGCTTCCGAACATCCTTTCCATGTGACTAAGGCTCCCCCTTAGTTTGTGCATCCTGAACACTTTCACGAACAGATTATCAAGGCATATTTATCAAAACATTAGAAATAGAATTATGAGAGCTGGAACACCACCAGAGATACCAAATAGTATCATAGATACCAAAAAGCACTGCAGCTATGCTGAAGAGAGCTGACTCCAAACATAAAATTGTCAGCAATTAGACATATGCGGTTTTCTGTGCATGAACTCGCGTATATACGCGACTGTGTTTCAGGAAACCCGCGTATCCAATACCATCTTCTAAATTTATGCAGATTTGTTCTTTTGACTGGCAGAGAACACTCCCAGCTTCTGTCTTAGATACACGAACGCTTCCCTGGGCAGAGGTTTGGTAAAGATATCAGCAACTTGTTCTTTGGAGGGAACATACTCCAACTTCACCTTTTGCTCAAGCACTTGTTCACGTAAGAAGTGATACGTGATGGGAATGTGCTTGGTCTTCGAATGCATAACAGGATTCTTTGAAATACTGATGGCACTTGTATTGTCACACTTAATGGGGACAGGAGGTGTACATTCGATTTGAAAATCTTGTAAGGTTTGCATCATCCAAAGGAGTTGAGTGCAACAAGATGCGGCAGCCACATATTCTGCTTCTGCTGTAGATAAGGCAATAGAATTTTGCTTCTTGCTGAACCAAGATACTAACCAAGGTCCCATATAGAATGCACCACCACTAGTGCTTTTCCGATCATCAACACTTCCAGCCCAATCTGCATCAGTGTAAGCATGAAGAGTAAGATCAGCATTCTTTGGATACCATAGACCAAGGTCTTGAGTTCCTTGTAGGTATTTGAAAATTCTTTTAACAGCCTGAAGGTGAGACTCTTTTGGATTCGCTTGGAATCGTCCAACAATCCCAACTACATGCATAATGTCTGGTCTAGTTCCAGTGAGATAAAGTAGACTCCCTATCATTGATCTGTATTCTGGTTGATTCACCATGGGAGAATCATCATGAGCACTGAGATTGCATCCGGTTATCATTGGTGTGCTTATAGGTTTGCATTCTTCCATGCCATACTTTTTCAGAATTTGCTTAAGATATTTTGCTTGAGATAGGAATATACCATCTGGAGTTTGATGCACTTGTAAGCCAAGAAAGAATGTTAGTTCCCCAAGTAAAGACATTTCAAATTCTTGCTGCATGACAGAAGAAAATTTTTGACTCATAGATTCTTCGTTACTCCCAAAAATGATATCATCAACATATACAACCACAATCAATAGTTTATCATTTTCAATTTTTGTGTATAAATTGCTATCAGCAGACCCCTTTGAAAATCCTTGTTGATGAAGATATTTGTCAAGACGATAATACCATGCCCTTGGAGCTTGTTTGAGACCATATAGAGCCTTTTTAAGTCTACAAACAATATTTTCATCATTGCCCAAAATGAATCCTTCCGGTTGTTCTATATATACTTCTTCTTCTAGATCACCATTAAGAAAAGCAGATTTGACATCCATTTGATAAACTTTGATTTGTTGATAACTTGAAAAAGCAAGGAACATTCTGATGGCTTCAAGTCTAGCTACGGGAGCAAAAGTTTCTTCAAAGTCTATACCTTCTTGTTGAGTATACCCTTTGCAAACCAGTCTAGCTTTGTTTCTTACAACATCCCCATTTTCATTTAACTTGTTCTTGAAAATCCATTTGGTTCCAATGACATTTTTATCATGAGGTCTTGGTACCAATTCCCAAGTGTCATTCTTCTCAATTTGATCAAGCTCTTCATCCATGGCATGATTCCAACATTCATATTTGCTAGCTTCATTGACATTGTGTGGTTCAATTGTGGATAGAAGTGCCAGTTGACTAGAACATCCCACAAGAGTTCTCCTTGTTCGTACACCTGATTCCTTGTCTCCCAAAATTTGAGATTCAGGATGATTCTTTTGAACATATCTGGATGGAGCCTTTTCAGATAGATCATTTTCATGTTCTTCATCGTATCCACCATCTATATCATTTCCATTTGATGTAGAAGGCCATATGTCACTATCATCTTCTTTTGTTGTTTTTTTTTCTTCTTCTTTAGGAGCTGCAGGAGACTCATCAATAACAACATCAATACATTCAACAATCTTTCGAAGCCTTTTATTGTAACATGTGTATGCTTTGCTTGAAGTTGAGTAACCAAGAAATATCCCTTCATCTGATCTAGGTTCAAACTTGCCAAGCTTTTCATCATTATTTTTGATAAATCATTTACTTCCAAAAACTTTAAAATGCTTCACAGTGGGAGAATTACCATACCAGAGTTCATATGGAGTTTTGTTACTATTTACCCGAACATGAGCCTTGTTGAGAATGTTAACTGCTGTAAATGCTGCTTTGCTCCAGAACATGTCAGGAATCCCAGAATCATCAAGCATAGCTCTAGCCATTTGAACAATTGTTCTATTCATTCTTTTTGCTACACCATTTTGTTGTGGAGTGCGTGCTACAGAGAATTGTCTTTTTATGCCATGTTGTTCACAAAATTCAAAGAATTCATTTGATGAATATTCTCCTCCTCGATCAGATCTAAGACACTTTATTTTTAGATCTAATTCATTTTTTGCCAATGCTTTGAAGCTCTGAAATTTTTCAAATGCTTGATCTTTGTGTTTAATGAACCCGATCCAACACATTCTAGAGTAGTCATCAATAAATAAGATATAGTATTATTCCCCACGTAATGAATTTTTCCTCATAGGTCCACAGATGTCAGTATGAATGAGTTCAAGAGGCTTACTTGATGATCCTTCTTTGGCATTAAATCGTACTCTGGTCTGCTTACCAAATTGACAAGATTCGCATATGATACTTTCTGGAATATTGACTTTGGGAAGATCATGAACAGCTTGAAGTCTGCTCGCTTTGTTGATTTGAGAGAAACTCAGATGCCCCAGCCTTCTATGCCATAGCCAATTTTCTGAAGACTTGCTCAAGTAACATTGATCTATGTTGTTCAGTACATACAGGTTGCTTGGATTTCTTTTTCCTTTAATAATGATTTTACCTGTATCAAGATCACGAACCACACATTCTTTTGAACTAAATACCACTTATGTTCCTTGATCACACATTTGACTTACACTTAACAGGTTATGCCTTAATCCATCCACATACATGACATTTTTAGCTTTTACCTTTTCTTTCAGAAAAACTGACCCTTTTCCTTTAATTATAGCAGGAGTATCATTTCCAAATGTAACTTTCTTTTCCTTTTCTAGAGCATCATATGCAAGAAGTTTGCTTTTGTCACTTGTCATGTGTCTCAAGCACCCACTATCAATGTACCATTGATTTTCTTCACCTTCTGCAAATAACGCTATCCCACAATTTTCAACCGGTATTTCTTTCTCTTTCCACACTTTAGAGCTTGAGGTAACATGTTCTTTTGGCTGGACCTTGCTCCTGCATTCAGATTCTTCATGACCAAAGTTATTGCAATAAGTACATTCAACTTCATTTTGAAGAGGTGAAAATTTTTTGTAGGTGTTCTTCTTTGGTTCGATATTCATCCTTTTATTTCTTGCTTCTCTTGTCATGATGGTTTTATATGCAACACATTGAACAACTTTATGACCAAAATTGTGACATGAAAAACATTGTCCATTGAAGTAGAAATTTCTGTGATCATGAAATCTTCTATTAGAATTTACCTGTTGGTTGTAGCTTCTTTGAACGATCTCCTTGTTAGTGTTCCTTGAATTGAGATGATCATGCTTTACCTGTAAATATCCTTTGTTCCCTTGCTGAGTGGCTGAATGTAGAGAACCAGCTGTGGCTGTTTTTAGAAAATTTGGTGCTGAAATCTGGGAAGGTTCCCCAGTATATCCAAGACCTGTTTTTATAAGAGGGGACCGTTGTACCTTGATAATATTATCTAAGGTTTCTGAACCTTTAGCAAATCTAAGATTGAGAGATTTCACTTTCTCATTATCTTTTCTTAGACTTACTACTTCACACTCCAATTCCTCAATGCGTTTTTCTTTTGATTCAAGCTGATTTTCTTGAGTCTCTATGATTATGTTCTTTTCTTCTAGGCTTACTTTGAGATGATTTCTTTCTTCAAGAAAATTATTGTCTTCTAGCATATCCACAAAAGTATCCTTTTCTTCTCTAGATTCTAGTTCACATTCTTTCATGATTGCCCACACCTTTGCACCAAGATTTTGCAAATAAGCTTTTGTTCGTACCATCCCAAATATAAGATTACTTCCATTGAATAGAGGTGGCTTTATAGACATCACTCCTTCTTGACTTCCCATTGCGACGGATCTCCTTCAAGCGATCAAGCTTCTGCAGAAGAACCTGCTCTGATACCAATTGTTGGGAAAAATACTGAGAGGGGGGGGGTGAATCAGTATTTACTACATATTCAAAAAATTTACTTTTTCTTGCTTCTAAAACCCATACGCTACTTTCTTGAAACAGACTCGCGTATATATGCGAATACCCTTCATAAAACTCGCGTATTCACAGAGATCTAATTATGCCATTAGTTCTTCACTTATATCATTCCTTCATTCATTCATTAGATGTTCTATAAACAGTAAACATGTGCAGTAAGAATAGAATAAACCATCACACAAAGCATCACACATGAACACCAGGATTTTTAGGTGGAAACCCAAGTCGGGAGAAAACCACCGCGCTCGGTTGCTCGACCTTCGGCCGCGCGGGCATCCCCCCACAGCCGCGCAGCATGTGCGGTGCGGTCTGACACGCGGGCACCCGCACGCTCGTTTACCAGCCTCTCCTGGAAGGGAGCTCCAACCCCCGGAGCTCGTTTACCAGCCTCTCTGAAGGCTTCGACCCACAGCAAGTTTACCGGCCTCTCCACAGAGGAGGCTATGCCCACGATCTCGTTTACCGGCCACCTCTACGAAGGGAGCTACAACCCCACAGTAGAGCTACAACCCTCAGCACCAATATGGACCACGTTTCATCAATTTTCACACTGGATCCAAAGCTTCCTTTAGGACACCACTTGTAGACCACAATTCATCATGTTTTCAGACTAGACCCTTTCCATACTTTTACGGACAGTCAACCATGAAACAGATACATATAACTTACTGATAGATATCAGTAAACCAGCAGAACAGATCAGACATTTCTTACCACGGACTTCAGCAAACCCTAGTTTTCATACGCGCTTTCCTTTCTCTGATGTCGCGTATATACGCGCTTCCGTCCACATAAACCAGCGTATACTTCAGTACAAATTATAGAGCTAATTTTATTGTGCATACGCGCTTTCTCTTCAGCGAAGCCGCGTATATACGCGCTTCCTCTTTGACGAACTAGCGTATGGTTCTTCAAACTTAAATGTCATTGCAATTCTTCACAACAGATACATCACTTCATATTTGACCCTTTACCTCAGACAGATGTTCGCCTCATCATAGATCTAATCATTCCATAAACAGATCTAGCAAATACAAGTACAATACAGATCTAGATCCCCTTCTTCATCACTCCTTCATCGGTGCATCATACATTCAGATCTTTCATTCAAGTTTGTAACCCTTTCCCATTCAGATGTATTTGAAAATTCCGACTAAAACAGACATCTTGCTCAGACACGCAATTTGCATAATGAATTTCATCTCTTTATATAGGTTTATCCTTTTTCAATACCATGAGCCCCTTTTTCAATACCATGAGCCAAAACAATACCATGAGCCCAAAACTACATTACTTCTGATGGTATTCCTGGACGAGGTCAATTAGGTGGATCATTACCCAATACAATGGGTCAATACCATGGTGGTTACCCTTGGTTTTGCACTTTTTGAGCGCTTTTGCCCATACGCGACTTGGAACGTACTTTACCACGTGCATACGCGACTTCCCCTAGGTAGATCCGCGTATGCCTAGAGACATACTCTTTTTCATCATAGAATTAGCACATGCTGAATTCCTTTCTCCATTGCCTTCTGTACACACTGTAGATACATCATTTCATATTAGATTATCATCATCTACCAAGTCCAACAAGTCAAGAATAACTTCATCAGGTGGTTTGCCATCAAGGACAACACATGTCAACAGTCGCATGTCTTCACCTTCATTCAGTGGGTTGCCATCAAGGACAACACTCTGCATCATATTCCCAACATGATTCTCTTTGTTCAAAAATTACCTAAATTGAAGGCCATATATCATGGATGGCTTCCATGACATTGTTCCAAAGGTAGTTTTCGATGTATGCTATTTTCTTTGTTAAGGTTAACTCATTTTGCAGATTCTTTAGCTGTTCATTTAATCTGATGGCCTTTTTCTCATGTGTTTTTGCATTTATCTAAGCCAATTTGTTTGAATTCTCAAGGTTTTCTACCATCTTTGTCAATCTATTCATATCACTTGTCTTTAAAGACATCTCTTCCATAGCTTTTACTAGTTTACTGGCCACATTTGTAGGATGAATCGTTGTTGTGGTTGACTTAGCAACTGATGTGGTGGATGAGGTCACTGGCACTGCAGTAGCCAGTGAAAATTTTGGTGCCAACTCTTCATCTAGAGTTGAAGGCACAATAGTAGTGATCATGGGGATAACTATAGGTGCATATGGTACTTTCACTGTTTCCTTTTCTTGGACAAGTTTGTCCATCTGAATTTCCATCTCCTTAATCTATCTTGTAAGCTAAAAGATGATGTTCATCATTTCATCTTTATCATTATGTTCCTATATGATTTCTTTAGCTCAGGGATGTTCACTTGGAGGAATCTTAAGCTGTTTCCTCAAGGCTGCAATGTCCTCATTCTTTTTCTTTAATAACAAATCTAATGCATTGACATTTGCAGGGTCATATCCCACTTTAATTACCAATTCTTCTAAGCATTTAATTCTGAGATCCTTAGCATATAATGAGGCTTTGTCTAGTTTCATTTGATCTTGCATGTTAGTAGTGTTCTCAAGTTTTTGAACACTCATGGCCTTTGTTGTAATAGTGGAATACAACATCTATGAGCTCTACCTGTGAAACTCTATTTGACATAATTCATGGATACTATATGTAGCTACTTCTAGATCAAATTTCTTATAGTCAGCAACTGTCTTTGGAACTAGTACTCTGGGCTGCAATACTGACATGATCAGTTTTTTACTTGAGTAATCAAATGCTGACAGGAATTTGTTTTGGTTACCTATTTTTTGTTTAAAAAACTGAGAATAAATTTTAGTTTTGATCTCCTCATTCTTCAGTTTGATCTGTTTATATTTTTCTTTGGTATCCAAATATTTCTCCTCAACTGCCTGTGAGGAAGATGCTTTCATGCTTTGTTGTCTTTCCATTAACTATGTATCTTCATTGTTGACTTGCTCTTCATTCTGATTGTTAGTGGCTGATTCATTTAGGTCTTTTGTTATATATTATCTTGAATTTAGTTTCAATTGTAATTTATGCAACATAGGCCGCTTCTTCCCTTATCCTCTTAGTGGAATTTTCTAGTTGATTTGCAGTCTCCAAAGTGTGACTAGTATCACTTTTATTTTTTGTATCTGTTAAGGTATTTTCAGTCTACTGAATCTGATTTGAAAATTGTTCTATCTCTGGTTTTGCTTCATGAATGAAAGGGGTTAACTTACAGTTAACTCTTAATTTACCCAGGATCCCTCATGGATCATAATTCCATGGAAAACTTTCTTCAAATTTATATTCCAATAGTTTCTTAGCTACCTCTTTTTCTGCATCTCTGTGATTACAGATGAATGACCCTATCTGATTCTTTATTTTGAATTGAGTTTTCTTCTTTGCTTCCATGAAATTTATAGAATCAGAATTTAGGATCTTCCTAATATATTCCAAGGAAAATATCCTCATGGAAGCATGCTTGGGTAACTTGTAAGGTAACAATTTTGACCAGAAGACTCTGATCTTAGTATGCTTTTCATATAAGTACCAGTCACCAACTTTACTCTACTCTGACAACTGCAATATCTTTTTCATTTCTCCACTTATTCTTGGTTGCTCTGCTTTGGTCAAAATTGTGATCATTGGATGTAAAAACAACTCTGAAAATTGTGCATATGTGAAATCTGTACACTCTTTTCAGAGCAATGTAGTCCAAAAAATGACAAATGGAGGATTTCCCTCTATGTCAAGATTTTGAAGAGTAACTGGAAATTTATCTGATTGGAAATATAGAAACATATGGAAAAGGAAGGAAGTATATCTGAATACTCCTTCAATTGGAAAATTGATCAATTGATATTGAACATTATCTGCAATGAAACCAGCATAATCAAAGATTATTGATGGGGGTTGCCCTAGGGTAAAAGTGGATAAGAACCCCAAGATAGATTCATCAGTGTGTTCATCAATAAAATATCCAAGAATGAAGGAAAGCATGGAAATCACACATATTGAACCTTATGGGAATTTAGTAGTAGAACATGAGGGATTCAATTTAGGAATTTCTACATGTGAGGGCATAAATGTCTGAAAAATCTTGAATCTCTTAGGAAAATCTAGGCTAATATACAGTTGGGTTAAGGCCTCTATGGATAAGGGGACTGTTTGGAGGTCAATCTAAAGCTGCAACATTTGATTGAGGGATTCAACAGTAATAGTGAAAAGCACTTCTTTATTGGGATTGATTATGGCTCTTTGATCAGGCACATAATACTTTTGACATAATCTGATGAACTCTTGGCATGGGAGAATCAATGGGACAACATATTTGGGAAAGTGTGATTCCCAAATATGGATTTCTTCTTCCTTATCTAGAGACTTCTCAAAGCACCAGTTATGAATATCTAGCAGGTTAAATTCAACAACGGGATCTTCTATTTTATAGTCAGTATCAGCTAGTGGAATGTGCTCAACATCTATGACTGGAGGTTGTAAAGGATTGACAACATTGGCAATCTTAGAATTCATTGTAGGGGTTGTTTTAGGCACTTTGGAAGCTTTAGGTTTGCTAGAGCTCTGCTTTTTAAGCATTTTTGGCTACTTCTGCAAGTTTAGACAGTCTACAGAAATAATTTTACTTTAGCAGAGGCTTATTGGGGAAAACAAGAAAAGTATAGTCTCTTCTTTGGGCTTTCTATCCAATTAGGTCTGTGAAAGAGGTTTACAGGCTCTTGATTTGTTTAAAACAAGAAACAAGGGTTTCTTGAGTATTTTAATAGGAAATTGGGCTAAAAACTCTTTTCAAATAAGTAACAGATGTTTGGGATACCTTCAAAGGTTTTCTGGTTTGATTTAAAGCTTGAGATAGTTCATCAAACTATGAAAACTCACAAATTTCCTCAAAAATTGTGCACAGCAGTTTAAAACAGGGTTCCTAGAAAAAAATTGACAGGGTTTGGCTTTTTTCTTGGGCTTTTTGGCATGCTTCTTTTGATATTTTTGGGTCTATGAATGAAAATTTGTCTTTTTAAAGGTCTTTAAAATTGATTTCTGGTTCAAATTTCAGAAAAATTCCTGTTTTATGTAGGTATTGGGCTTCGAAAGATGTATCCAAGGTTCTTGAATGAGTTGATAACTTGTGTAGATTTTCTGGAGCAATGTAAAGCTCCTCGGAAGTCTTCAATGGTCACAGGGTAAAGTTTACAGGCTTTTGGCATGAAAATCGCGGAAAATGGCTATTTCTACAGTCGTGGAGGCTTACAGTGGGTTTATGCACAGAATATTAAAAAAATAATTACATTTGCAAGGTATATTATGCATTTTCAGGTTAATAGGAAATGAAATTTAATTGCAGTCACATCGGGTGAGAATGGCGATTTTACACTTCAACGGATCAAAAAAACCAGTGGTTATCGCGCGACATTATGGTGGTAAGCTGTTTTGGCCTGAACCCACACGATCCAATAAGAAAAGGGCACGTGGAGGAGAGATATAATTGCCAAACCACCCATTTTGTGCATATTTGGAGCTTGAGTGATTGTGCAACTTTTCTACGTGATATTGCATTTTAGCCGTTGGATCTGAGATTTAAATGCAAATGATCCAGATCTTTTGGGAAGGTGCATCAGGATGGAAGAGTGGGATCGAGGTGTTTGCATATACGGGGATGGGTTATAAATTTTTAGAAATAAATGTTAAATATGTTTAAACCTTAGTTGATATGATGGCGGGGAATGACTTTAAACTTTATAAAAATGTGCTTTTAATAAATTTTAAAGCTCGAGCATTATCAAATAGGTGGGGGGCAATGTTTTATGTGTTAATTAAAAATTTTAACCAATGTTTTAACACAGGCGCAGGTTTTATTATTATATAGTTTTATCAAATGTATTTAACACTTGTTTAAACTACATGCGATGGGATATTTGTTTATGGATAGGTTTAGACCAATGGGATAGTTTGGGTGGGTTTTTATATTTGCGCACATGGGATATAAATATTTGGTCTAAACTTAAAATAATGGGTTTTGTGGGTTTATTTAAATAGAAGGGAATTAATAAATATGAGAGGGTGTAGTTTAGGGGTTTAATAGGTTTAGTTAGAAGTTAATATGAGAAAAGGGTAGTGAAATGGAAACAAAGCACATGTTACCTCTAAGTAAAGTATAAAAACAAAGCATTTCTCATCTTGGTTGTATTAATTCACTTATACTTAGGATAAATTCTTCTTGAGGGTTTTATGAATGATTTTGAAGGGAATGAAGTTAATTATTTAAGGGTTCCAATTTTACTAAGTAAAAATGGGTTTTTACTTAGGAAAAAGGGATTATGATTTATGAATGGAGGGTAAATGCTGATGAATGTGGGTCTAATGTAGAAATTCAATATTTTTAACTAACTAGTCATCAAGCCTTGGGTCTGGTACCAACAAAACTCAGAGAAATTCTCTGAGCCTTTTTTACTGATAGTTCAGAATACTGAATACTTGTAGGGAAGGGGAAATTAGTGATTTTTTCCCGATGATGCTTTATTACATGCTTGCTCAACTTCTCTCTACCTATCCAGCTTTATTTCTAACATTTTTACTTTATTTTCATAGGTGCATTTAGGTTTTCAACCCTAAAACATTTTTCTTTCAAAGCATAAAACTATCTAAGTATACCTTATTTCATCCGAGGGCTCAGATTAAGCTGTTGAGCTCCTCATTATTCTCTACCTATCTACTAATTTTTCAAGTTTAAAATATTTGAAAAATATTTATTCTCTATCTAAAACATGAAATTGAAAACATGAAAAGTTAAGATTAAATTGTTTAACTGATCATGGATTATGGCATTTATTGACACTCTGCACATAATCATTATTCTTGTAGTAAAAGTAAAAGTAGTGGCATTTGGACTTGCTCACTTTCAGGTTTTATTTTATCTATTTTTCTTTTGGGGTCTATATTTTCTAAGTCCTTTGATCTTTCTTTTAGGACTTTTTACCCTCTTTTTGATTTTTTTTATTATTTTTCATTTTTTCAAAATATCGGAAAACAACTTGCAAAAAGCAAGGTATGTACATATTTACAAGACTATCAAAGTCAAGTATGTACATATTTACAAGACTATCAAAGTCAATTCAAAATTTATGAAACTTATTATTATAGGACCCTAATAGTGGCTCCATATGGGGATAGCATTTCCTGGTGATATTTCAAGAACTTTAAGACTAGTAGCCTTTGACCTTTGACTGTGATGATCTTGTAAGTGTCTTCTGATTTCTGCAATAACTCATATTTATGACATTTTACCTCTCAAAGCTTAGGGCCTTCACTCTGGGCTTCAACTTTGTTAGGAAAACATCCAATCCAGTCTAAACTTTTCAATGTGTATGTACAATGATCAAAAGTAAATGAGACTAACTGTTGGTTATCTCAGATGAATAGTGGTGCTTCAGCATTCTGCCATTTACTGGTCCTTCTTGCAAATTTGTTCCATCAAATTCTTTCAAAAAGAAAGAATTATTACCTGTATATCCATAACTTACATAAGGTCCTTTCCACATTAAATCAAATTTTCCATGTTTACCTTTGTCTTCTCTTTTGGATTCCCACTTTAACACTTGGTCTCCAATGTAAAAATCATATTCTTTACTGCTTTTATCAAAAAATTTCTTTACTTTCCTGGGTAATTTGGGATCTAATATAAAATTCTTCTCTTTTTTGCTTCAAGTGAATAGTTTGATTAATCCTATTGGGAAAAATACTGAGAGGGGGGGTGAAACAATATTTAGAGCTCATATCTGTAAATTTAAAATTTTCTTTTGCAGAATTCCATACGCAGATTTTATGAACCAAACTCGCGTATACACGCGGATATGCTGAAAGAAACTAGCATATACTAATATAAATTTCTAGTTTTAGAAAACTTCTCAGAACATTCTTTAAATCAGATTTACCAGTTATGCATCAGGTTAGATAATCATTAAATATGTGTAGTAACAACAGTATAAAAAATCACACAAGTGGAACACACATGAACACCAATATTTAAGGTGGAAACCCAATTCAGGGAAAACGACTGTTGTTGTTGTCTCTGTCTTCAATATTTATTATATGAAAAAATGTTTACAACATTGTACTGATGCAGACTCATATCAGTACACAGGTTTCTACCTGCAAAAGGTTGCAACCTTCACTCGTTTTCCATTTCTTACTGGAAGGGAGCTCCAACCCCCTTTCTTCTCGTTTACCAACCACTCCTGGAAGGGAGCTTCAACCCCCTGAACATAACACCAGCTTCTACTGGCAGGAAGATTCTACTTCCATACTGAAGGGTTCAGCCCTCAGACCCACTACAGACCATGTTTCATCAATTTTCATACTGGATCAAGCAGCATCAACACAACCCTTTATCAAACTTTGCCCAATAACCCAGACTTAAGAATAGATATGCAGATACAAACTCAACGCTGAATAGTCATTAATTAAAATACCATAAGCTACTTTGCTTGATTGAAGCCGCATACATACGGGCTTTCCTGCACACCAAATCGCGTATACTTCTGTGTATACATTCTTCAGAAAACCATAACTGCCATACACACTTTTCATGAAGCGAACCCACGTATATACGTGCTTTTAATGAGACCAACTAGTGTATAGATATGTAAAAGTAAATTTTGCAGAACAGAACAGATATATAAAACTTACCCATATTTCTTCATTTTCTTCAGTAGACTTGTGCCAATTCTTTATCATTTCTTCAGTAGAGCATAATAGAGCTTTAGCATCTTCAGATCTAGAAATATTGAACCATCATTATATCCATGGGTGCATCATAGATTCAGATCTATCAATTAAAAATAGAGCTCATCAATGCAGATATTCCTTAGAGAAATTTATTCATTAACAACCCTTTCTCATGCACACTTTGCACTATGATTTTCTTCTCCCTATATAGATTTAGATTTTACCAATACCATGAGTCAAAACTAGTCAACTGCTAATGGTAATCCTAGACAGAATCAAATATATAATACAACACTCAATACTGTGGGCTAATACCATGGTAAAGCCACCTGGTATTATAATTTTGGAGCACAAACAGGAATACGCGACTTGGGATGTACTTCTCCATGTGCATACGTGACTTGGCCTTTACAAACCTGCGTATACATTGTGACATATTAAAAATAACCAATATTCTACACAAAAATTCTGAGAGACTGTTGAGATTCTTCATACGGATAGTTTCTTCATCCTTTGCCAGAGAGTTGCCATCAAGGAAAATCAACTTAATATAGAACACTGGAAACATATTACCAACAATATCCCCCTTTGGACTTGATGGCAACCATAATCATTAAAACATGAGGCATCTGTATTAAACCATCCTCAGAAATCTCCCCCTTTGACATCAAGGGCAAAGGGCAGATCAACATCCCTTGTACAGAAATTACTAGCTCCCCCTGAGTTCATGCTTGAATATTCAGACATATTTTTCAATTAAGTACATGACTTTTCAACCGAGTATGACCTTTCCTATCACAAATTACTCATACTTGCATCAATGATCCAACTAAGTGGATTTATATATTTGACTCAACTACCCAACCAAGTGGGTGTACAAATTGGAACAAGTCCATACATGAATGAATATAACAATTTACATCATAGATCTCAACATGTCCTTTTCATCAAATGAATTTTCATAAACAAGACCAATGAATCTCAAACATGAGATCAGACCACAGCAAACACTTAAAATGCCAACAATGCATCCTTTCCGACAGGACAAGTACTCCCCCTTAGCTTGTGCACCTTGAACACTTTCAATAGCAAATAATCAAGGCATCTTCATCAAAAGAAAATATTATAGGATGAAACAGAAATGTGAGAACTGGAACATCACCAGAGATACCCAACAACACTACAACTATTCTGAAAATGCTAACCCAGAAAATTGTGCCAGCAAAAACCCATACGCAGTTTTATGTGTATAAACTCACGTATATACACAACTGTCCTTTATGAAATCCGTGTATCCAATTTAATCTTTTGAATTTAAGAAGATTTGATCTTCTGAGCGACAGAGACAACTCCTAACTTTTGTCTTAGAAATTCGAATGCTTCCCTGGGAAGAGGTTTAGTAAATATATCAACAACTTGTTCTTTGGAGGGAACATACTCCAATTTCACCTTTTGTTCAAGCACTTGTTGACGTAAGAAGTGATACTTGATAGGAATGTTCTTGGTCTTGGAATGCATAACAAGATTCTTTGAGATACTGATGGCACTCGTATTATCACACATAATGGATATGGGAGGTGAACATTTGATTTGAATGTGTTGTAAAGTCTTCATCATCTAAAGAAGTTGTGTGCAGCATGATGCGGAAACCACATATTCTGCTTCTGCTATAGATAAGGCAATAGAGCTTTTCTTCTTGCTGAACCAAGACACTAATCAAGGCCCCATATAGAATGCACCACCACTAGTGCTCTTTCGATCATCAACATTTCCAGCCCAATCTGCATCTTTGTAAGCATGAAGAGTGAGATGAGAATTCTTTGGATACCCCAAAGTCTTGAGTTCCTTGTAGATATTTGAATATTAATTTTACAGCTTGAAGGTGAGACTCTTTTGGATTAGCTTGGAATCGTCCAACAATCCCAACTGCATGCATAATGTCTGGTCTTGTCTCAGTGAGATAAAGTAGACTTCCAATCATGGATCTATATTCTGGTTGATTCACTGTGGAAGAATCATCATGAGAATTGAGGTTACACCCGGTTATCATTGGTGTACTTACAGGTTTACAATCTTCCATCCCATACTTCTTCAGAATTTGCTTAAGATATTTTTCTTGTGATAAGAATATGCCATATGTTGCTTGTTTCACTTGTAATCGAAGAAAGAATGTGAGATCCCCAAGTAAATACATTTAAAATTCTTGCTGCATAACAGAAGCAAATTTCTGACTCAGGGACTCTTCATTACTTCAAAAAAATATATTATCAACATATACAACCACACTCAATAGTTTATCATTTTCAGTTTTTGTGTATAAGTTGCTATCAGTAGATCCTTTTGAAAATCCTTGTTGATGAAGATATTTGTCAAGACGATAATACCATGCCCTTGGAGCTTGTTTGAGACCATATATGGCCTTTTTAAGTTTACAAACAAGTTTTTCATCATTTCCCAAAATGAATCCTTCTGGTTGTTCTATATAAACTTCTTCTTCTAGATCACCATTTGAGGAAAGCAGATCTAACATCCATTTTATAAACTTTGATTTGTCGAAATCTTGAAAAAGCAAGAAAAATTCTGATGGCTTCAAGTCTAGCTATAGGAGAAAATGATTCTTCGAACTCTATACCTTCTTGTTGAGTATACCCTTTACAAAAAAGCCTAGCCTTGTTTCTAATAACATCTCCATTTTCATTTAACTTGTTCTTGAATATCCATTTTGTTCCAATAACATTTTTATCATAAGGTCTTGGAACTAGTTCCCAAGTATGATTCTTTTCAATTTGATCAAGTTCTTCATTCATGGCTTGAATCCAACATTCATCTTTTCTAGCTTGATTGACATTCTATGGTTCAATGGTGGATAAAAATAATATATAGCTAGTAGACCCTACAAGAGTTCTTATTGTTTGGACACATGATCCCTTTTCTCCCAAAATTTTGGATTTTGGATGATTCTTTTGAACATACCTAGATGGAGCCTTTTCAGATAAATCTTCTTCTGCTGCTTCATTGGGTTCACCTTCTATATTATCTCTATTAGATGCAGGAAGATATACATCATCATCATCTTCATTTTTTGTTTGTATTTCCCCTTTTGGAGCTGAGAGAGATTCATAAATTACAACGTTAATGCATTCAACAATCTTCTGAAGTCTTTTATTGTAGCATTTATATGCTTTACTTCAAGAAGAGTAACCAAGAAATATTCCTTCATCTGCTCTAGGTTCAAACTTGCCAAGTTTTTCATCATTGTTCTTGATAAAACATTTTCTTCCAAAAACTTTAAAATTCTTTACAGTTGGAAGATTACCATACTAGAGCTCATATGGAGTTTTATCATTGTTTACACGAACATGTGCTTTGTTAAGAATATTTACCGCAGTATGTGCTCCTTCTCCCCAAAATATGTCAGGTGTTCCTGAATCATCAAGCATAGACCGAGCCATCTGTTGAACTATTCTATTCATTCTTTCTACTACACCATTTTGTTGTTGTGTACCAGCTACATGAAACTGTCTTTTTATGCCATGTTGTTCACAAAAATCAAAGAATTCATCTAATATATATTCACCTCCTCAATCAAATCTAAGACACTTGATTTTTAGATCTAATTCATTTTCAACTAGTGCTTTGAAGATCTAAAATTTTTCGAATGCTTCATCTTTGTGTTTTAGCAACCCAATCCAACGCATTCTACGTAAATCATCAATATACAGAATATAGTATTGTTCTCCACGGGGTGAATTTTTTCTCATACGTCCTGTTGTGGATCATCTTCATATCCTTTTAATTTTATATTAAAAATACAAAAAAATCTGAAATTCAAAGAAAATAAAATATGTTAAAGTATTATAGTTTTATACTTTGGCATAAAAAGAAAATTTTTCTAGTTTGATGTATTAAAGTTTAACTGTTTAAAACTTAGTACAAGTGGGTTTTGTATGAAAATATTAAATGCCGATCAATTCAGTTGGAAGAGAGTGCTGATATTCGAAGTCTGAACCGGGTGACTCAGCCCGTAGGCACTACCAGCACAATAGTTAACGAAATGGGTGCCTCCGCAGTTGACTAGGTTGACTGTGGAGGCGATGAAGATCAACGGCGGATATCGACTGCGGGGGCACTAGCCGAAGTTTTTAGCTGTGCCCCGAGACCCCCCGCAGTGACGTCATATGCTAAATGGAGAACAACTGTTTTTCGTGTCAAATCAGTCCAATGGTTAAGTGACATGTTGCATATGAATTTAACAAAAAAGTCGCGCCATCTATTTAGCGGTGTTTTTCATTTCGTTTTCAAAATACTTTGCAGTTTGTTGCATTTTGACCTGTTCCGTTCTCCCGTCACCTTTCTCTTTTAGTCACCTTGCAAGAGTATTCCTTCAGCACATTTTCTAATCATGGCTAAAATATCTTCTTTGTCCAGTTCATGGAGCCACATTCCTCTCATGGATAATGAGAAAGAAATTCAAGATACTAAATCTTCAGTAAGTCACCTTTCATTCTATCAACAAGTTGTATTGAATAATGATAATCCCCATGTCTATTCTACCATGAAAAAAATCTGGGGTCCTTTCTGCATGCATCTCGAAGACACATTCATCCAAGACAAAGGTAGAAATATGGAAAAGGTGCAGAGCTTGGACTATTGACTTGCCAAACGGATCAGCAACAAAGAAAGACAAATCATTTGATCAAGGAAAACAAGCCGCTTCATCAGCAATTCCTATAGATTAGGATATTTAATTTATGTTATTTTCTGAAGTCAATGAAATTGTAAAAAGACATTTTCAAGACATGTGATAGACAGCCTTTGAAGTCATGAAGTATTTTTGGTAGTTAGAATTGGTTATGGCGGTTCCAAACTGCTTTTTATTGTATTTAATGCAATTTCCAAGAGGAAGGAAGGGTCTGAGTTTTAGGACCTTCAAAGGCTAATTTTTGTACTCAGCGAAGGACAAGTTAATTAATGAGTATGCAAGTTTCTATCAATTTTTTAATGTTGAAATGTATTCTCAATTTACGTTATGTTTTTCCATCTATGAATGAAACACAGTTATGAGCAGCTGACCTCTTTATACTTATGTATTTCAGAGTTAAAAAACCTTAATTTGCGCTCCTATATTTTAACTATTTCTTCATATACTTCTTCTAGATTTTGAAATGGTATTTTCTGTATAAAATAGCATATCAGTTTGAAGTTCTCCCTTCTGTTTCTTCTTATTATTTCATTCAACATTGGCTAAAGATAGCATTGCAGAATGTTCATATATTTGATATTTAAGGGTTTGATATTTAATATTTGAGGGTTGATAAGATAGAGACAAATATATAAATTCGTGACATAATCAGATAGATGTCATAAGCACTTATTCCTTATCACAGCTAAGGGATTGTCCCATCTTGATTGCTCATCTTGGCTGATCTTCCTTCTAGAGGCTAAGCTTCTTCAAAAGGACCTGCTCTGATGCCAATTGTTGGGAAAAATACTGAGAGTGGGGGGGGGGTGAATCAGTATTTAGAGATCATATCTGTAAATTTAACTTTTTCTTTTGCAGAATTCAATACGCAGCTTTTATGAACCGAACTCGCATATACACGTGGATATGCTGAAATAAACTAGCGTATACTGATATAAATTTCTAGTTTTAGAAGACCTCTCAGAAACAGTCTTTAAATCAGATTTACAAATTATGCATCAGGTTAGATAATCAGTAAATATGTGCAATAACAATAGTATAAAACATCACACAAGTGGAACACACATGAACACCAATATTTAAGGTGGAAACCTAATTTGGGAGAAAACCACCGCTGGTGTCGTCTCTGTCTTCAATATTTATTATATGAAAAACTATTTACAACATTGTATTGATGCAGACTCATGTCAGTACGTAGGCTTCTACCTACAGAAGGTTGCAACCTTTACTCGTTTTCCAGTTGCTACTAGAAGGGAGCTCCAATCCCCTTTCTTCTCGTTTACCAGCCACTCCCGGAAGGAACCTTCAACCCCCTGAACATAGCACCAGCTTCTACTGGCAGGAAGCTTCTACTTCTATACTGAAGGCTTCAACCCTCAGACCCACTGCAGACCACGTTTCATAAATTTTCATACTGGATCAAATAGCATCAACACAACCCTTTATCAAACTTTGCCCAATACTTCAATTAGAACAGTGATAACACTGTAACCAGAACTTCAGAAATAACCCAGACTTGAGAATAGATATGCAGATACAAACTCAACCCTGAATAGTCATTAATTAAAACAAAATATGCTATTTTTCTTCATCAAATCCACGTAAATATGAGCTTTCCTGCACACCAACCCGTGTATAATTATGTGTATACATTCTTCAAAAAACTCTAACTTCCATACAAAATTTTCATGAAGTGAACCCGCATATATACGCGCTTTTACTGAGACCAACTAGTGTATAGATCTGTAAAAGTAAATTTTGCAGAACATACCAGATCTATAAAACTTACCTAGATTTCTTCATTTTCTTCAGTAGACTTGCGCCAGTTCTTTATCATTTCTTCAATATATCATACTAGAGATTCATCATCTTCAGATCTAGAGATCTTGAACCATCATTATATCCATGGGTGCATCATAGATTTAGATCTATCAATTAAAAACACAGTTCATCCATGCAAATATTCCTTAGAGAAATTTATTCATTAACAACCATTTCTCATGCACACTTTGCGCTATGATCTTCTTCTCCTTATATAGATTTATCTTTTACCAATACCATGAGTCAAAGCCACTCAAGTGCTGATGGTAATCCTGGATGGAATTAAATATATAATACAATGCTCAATACTGTAGTCTAATACCATGGTAAATCCCCCTAGTATTATAATTTTGGAGCACAAACAAGAATACGCGACTTGGGACGTACTTCTCTACGTGCATACACGACTTGGCCTTTACAAACCCGCGTATACATTGTGACATATTAAAAATAACCAATTTGCTGCAGAACATTTCTTAGAGACTGCTGAGATTCTTCATACAGATAGTTTCTTCGTCCTTTGCCAAAGAGTTTCCATCAAGGACAATCAATTTAATATTATAAAACACAGGAAACATATTTCCAACAAATCCTTCTATGAATATCATTTGTTTCAACCTGTAATTATTGGATAATCTTCATCACTGGCACTCCTAAAGAGGATGGAAAGACAACATCCATCCCATATACAAGCCGGTAAGGAGATGTACCAATAGTTTTTTTAGTTGTAAGTCTATCTGCCCATAACGCATTGACTAACTTCTTGTTCCAAGATTTTTTGTTATCTTCCAGTAATTTTTTAATGATGTTTTCAAGGATTTTATTTGAGGATTCAGCTAGACCATTACCTTGAGGGTAATATGCAGTAGAGTGGCCTAGGGTAATATGGTATTTATGGAAAAAGGTAATCATCTTTTTGTATTTTAATGTTGTTGCATTATCAGTGATTATATTTTGGGGACATCCAAATCTTGAAAGAATGTTATTATCTAGGAAGCAGATAATGACAGTATATGTGGCTTGTATTGAAGGTATGGCTTCAATCCACTTGGTAAAATAGTTAGTGGCTTCAAAATCCACTTATGTTGGCCTGAAGATGGAGGGTGAATTTCACTAATGAAGTCTAAACCCCATTGTTGAAATGAAATTTTAGTTGAAATGGGCTTTAAAGGAAAGGGTAACAACTTTTTCTTACCCTAAAAAATTTTGCACTTGTGACAGGAAGTCACAAACTTTTTGACATCAGCAAACAAAGTAGGCCAGTAAAAACTAGCTCTCAGGATATTGTCTGCAGTAGTTTTTTGGTATAAATGTCCTCCACAATCACCTGCATGAAATTCTTCAAGTATTTTGTCATCTTCTTCCCTTAATAAACAATTTAATAAAATCCCACTATGATCTCTCCAAAAAAGTACATTATCTAAAATAAAAAATCTTACTGCCTTTAGTTTTAAAAATTTGGCTTTGGTTCTTGATAATCCAGGAGGAGCTTGTAAGTTTAGTAGTAGAAATATGATATCTGTATACCAAGCTGAGTCTAAAAATGCTTCACTGATCGTTGGAGTCGCCATCTCTTCCTGATCATCTACTTGGGAAATAAAATTTATGTCCAAGGCATTAGAATTAGATTCAGCCATAAGGCTGGCTAATCCTTGACCTTTGATGAGGTTTGTGGGTTTTATCTCTATGTCACATTATAATATAGTGGCAATCCACTTACCTCTTCTTCCATCAGGACCATCCTGAGTAAGAATCTCTTTTACTATAGAATTTGGGACATAGGCTATGATGTAAGAATAGAGAATATAAACTCTGAAGTCTTTAATGGTCTTTACCAAAGCTAAGGCTTGTTTCTCCATGATGTTATACTTCAAAGGGGCTTCTCTAAGGGTCTTTCTCAAGAAAGCTATGGGATTTTCAAATCCTTAGTCTTTTTTCTGTAGTAAAACTGCAGCAATGCTGTGTTCTGAAGCAAATGAAAAAATTATGAAAATTTTCTTAAAGTCAAGACTTATTAGGACTGGAGTTTTAGTTAAGGTCTGTTTAATGAATTCAAATATTTTTTTGGCCTCAATATTCCATTTAAGAACTGAGTCTTTTTTAAGCATGTTGTTTAGTTCTCTAATTATCTCAGCTAAATTTGATATGAATCTTCTTAAAAAAATTATCTTACCTAAAAAGGCTTGTAATTATTTGATGTTTCTTGGTGGACTGATGTTAAGAATTGATTCTATCCTAGCAGGATCTATTCTGATTCCTTCTTTAGAAATTATGTGTCCAAGTAACTTGCCTTCTTCTAATCCAAATAAAATTTTCTTAGGGTTTAAAGAGATGCCAAATTTCCTGCATTTAGTAAAAACTTGTCTGAGATGATCCAAGTGTTCACTGTCAAATTTGGAAAACACAGTAATGTCATCTAAGTAAATTACTAAGAAACCATGTATTTTCTTTGCCAAAGCTACATCCATAGCACTTTCAAAGGTTTCCCCTGCATTCATTACACCAAAAGGCTTTTTTAGATACATAAAAGTGCCCCAAGGAGTGGTAAAAGTTGTTTTGGGCTGGTCTTATTTTTGGACTAAGATCTGGTTATATCATGAAAAACCATCTAAGAATGAAATCCTAGAAGAGCCAACTACCCTTTGTAATATTTGATCCATTTTAGGTAAAGGGTAATTATCCTTTAAGGACACTTTGTTTAGATTTCGAAAGTTGACACATAATCTAATCTCTCATGTTTTCTTTCTTGTTGGAACTAGGTTGGAAACCAAATCAGAATATATGATTGGTGCAATTATCTTTGCATCATACAATCTTTTCACTTATTTTCTATCAAATACAATAAAACATGGTTAATTCTTCTCAACTTTTGTTTAAAGGGCTTTTGATCTTCTTTTATTGGAATTTTATGTTGAATTATGTTGCTATCATAGGATTTAAGATCTTCATAACTCCAAGCAAAAACATCTCAATATTCCTTTAAAAGAGCAATATATTTTTCCTTTTCTTATTGAGGTAAGGTTTTGGAAAGTTTGATCATTTTGGGTTTTAACTTAGTACCAATATTGCATTCTTCTATATCAGATCTAGCTGGCTCTATTTTGGATTTTCTAGCAACATCATTGGAGTCAAAAAGATCTTCTAAAGGAGTTAAACCTTTGGTTAAGAAATTATCCTTGAGATTCAATATGTCAGATTCATCATCAATAATTTCTTCAATCTCTACTTTCTCTAAGTTATCTACATCTAATTGACTAAATCTAGTTGGTTTAGAAAACTTTACTTTATTTACATCTATGTTATTTAAATCAATTTCACAATCTAAATATTTATCTATAGTACAATCTGTGTCTATCTTATAGTTCTGAAATTCACCTTCATTGTTCATAAACTTGTAAATCTGTTCATCTTGAGAATCAAGTTGTCTGGAATTATTGGTCTATGCTTGACTTCAGCAGTATATCTGTCATTAGGTTGGAATGGTAAATTTCATGTACTAGCAAAGGTTGCTAGACAATGAGCTTGTATATTTTGTTTTCTAGGTATAGCAACAAATTTACATTCCAATAAATCATCTGTTAAATATAACACAATATCTCTGTATCAGATTAATCTAGCATTGTAAACAGAATATACTCCATTTATTTGTTTTATGATCAACTCTGAATCTCCCATGATTAATATTCTTTTACCTCCTGAGTTCCTAATTATTTGGAGTCCTAGAATAAGGGCTTCATACTCAGCCATATTATTGGTACATTTAATATTGAGCCTGAAAGCATGGCCTTTTGAGTGATTTGTCTTGATGTTAGTTATCCAAACTCCTGCCCCTTCTCCTAATTTATTTACTGAACCATCAAAGTCTAAATGCGATAAATATTCATGAAAGATATTATCATTGTTTGGTGTTTTCTTTTTCTCTATTAGTTCAGTTTGGATTTCATTACTTTCTGAGTTACATAAGATAAAAGAATCAAGGTCAATTGGTGTAGAGTAAATTTCATAATTTATAGATCTTTCTGCACTACTGACCATATACTTCATCAATGTTTCCCTATATAACTTCTTAGGCTGACCAAACACTGATATAGTAGCATAAGACATGTACAATTATAGAGATCCTTGTAACTTTTCTCCCCATGAGCAAGAAACTAACATTCCATATTTAGGTGGGATATCAGCTACTACAATGTCCATTAATATACTCTTACCAAAATATTGAACTAGTGTTACACACAAATATTTGATTAAACCTAGGCATTTAACTTTACTTGAATCAAATGAAAACAAATCTTTGTAGGGCCTTGTTATTTGTAAGTTCATAGTTTCCATTATGGCTTTGGGCATCAAATCATGGGAAGCTCCTGAATCTAACACAGGGTCGTGCAAAATTTGATCATGAATGGTAAGGCTAATATAAAATGGAGGAACTGCTCCATCTGCATGTTTTCCATTCACATCTGGGCCAAAAATCAACTCTGGTTGATCATCATTCAAATTAATATCATCTTCACCATCATTTATATTTAGTGTTTCAGTTATAGTTGATTTATACAATTCATGTTTTACCAATTCTGTTAAGGGAATTAGTATTTTTAACTTTGCAATCTTAGTTTGTATATTAACTGAAGTTGAGATTTACTGATTTGAATTAATTCTTCTTTGGTAACTGTAGTTTGGCTTGGTCTATCTTGTTTTTCTACAGTTATGTTTTCATTTTCACTTGGTTTGACATTCTCTGTTTGGGTTTCTTGTGTCTTACTGGTCCCAATTTTCTTTTCAGCGATTGTTTCTGAAGCAGTAGAAGTTCTTTCAGATTTAGAATTATCAACAAGTGTTTTTAAAGTAGCAATTTTTGGGTCTACTCATTTAGGATCAGCAGAGGGTATTTTAGGATATAAATTTGTTGTTTTAACAGAATTAGAAGCTTTTGCGGCAGCAAAAATCTGTGAATATTTTGTAGCTTGAGAAACTTCATCAGTAATATCAACAATTTTAGGGCTTGATGCATTTTTATGACTAGAAATGTTCTGGGAGGAACTGGAGTTTTACTTATTTTCCCTTGGGAGAATTTGCAGAACTTTTGTTTTAAGAGCTTATAATATTTTTTTATTCTGTGTTCAGGAAGTTTTCTTGGTAGAAGGCTCATTGTTTTTATTATTTCTAAGGTTATATTGACTGTGTATTTCATTTATAGAATAATCATAACCCTGTTTATAATCAAAGGATTCACTTGAATCTAATTTGAGTTGTTGGAGTTAAAATAATTCCTGATCTTCCTGAGTGAGAAAGCTAGTATTATTATCATCTATTCCCATTAGATTAATTCTATCCTCATCATCATCATTATTCTGAGAACTTTTAGCATAGTTATCTTGGAAGGGGGGGCTTATTGTTTGGTCTGGTGTTGTTTCTTTTTCTTTTCTAGAATTTGTGTTTTTCCTAAAATTAGGATTTCTGATTTGTTGTTGATTATCCCATTGTGGTCTTCTTTCTATATTATCTAGTCTATCCATCATCCATTCTAAATTTTTAGCTAACATCTCTATTTTTTGTCTGAATTGGAAGTTTATTCTTTAATGGTCACTCTTGTTTCATTCCTGAGTCTAGATTTTTTGGCTAAATTGTTTAATTATACACTAACAACATCTGTTTGCATTCTTTCTAAGGTTTCTGAATCTCTTTCCCTCAATTGATAACCCATATTTGCATCAAATCCATCAGGGAATTTGAGCAGGATAGAATAAGAAGTGGGTTTAAGATTTGCAGGGATGGAATTGTAGACACTATTATATCTAGTGCGGTAGTCTTAGACTCACTCATTTGGAGCTCTTTTCATGGCATCAAAATCAGACAATATCTAGAGGGGATTATTTTTATTTTCACATTTATTTAAAAACACCCTATGAAATGAAACTAAATTAGTGATGCTACCAGCAGCAAGATCTTTAAACCACTTCTTAACTTCTCCTGTCAAAGTTTTTGCAAATAACCTCATTTGAACATCTAAGTTATCAACCTCATGAAGTTCAAAGAAGTCCATCATCTTAGTAATTTGTTGCTGAGAAGTATAATGGGTAGTGCCATAAAAATGTATTATTTTATTCTGATAGTTTTGAGGCATGTCATGAAGCTATTTTGGTAAGACAAGTTGAGCATACCTAGTAGCCATAGCTTGAAGTTTAGCTTGGCTAGGAAGTAAAGTAGAAGTGATTGGGGCTGAACTAGAAGTGTTAGCTGATGAACAAAAAGTTGTAGTTGAGGTGTTGGGAAATGAAATTGGAATATATGTGGAAATACTAGGGAATTAGAATGATTTGTTTGAAAAATCAGAAGGTAAACTAGTGGATATAGTGGATGAAGTGGATGGTGGAAATAGTATTCTAGGCTGTAAAGGCAGTCTAGGGATAAATGGATCTGTAGATGTGCTAGTATTGGAAGCTATATATGATGTAGAAACATATAGAAATGAATGTACAACTGGTATTATGGTGGTATATAACTGTGAAACTGAAGGCTTAGTGGTATATGCTAACAATTGAGCTAATTCAATAGCTTCATCAATATATTTGAGAATAGTAGCATTAATTTCTTCAATTTTAGTCTGATCTTCAAATTTCTTTGATTTAGAATTTACTGTAATATTTTTCCGTTTTGTATTCAAGAATGAAATAAAAATAGGGTTTAAAACAAAATTTTTCAAATCACTTTCAAATTTACTTCTAAATAAAGAATGCTCAAATTTTAGATCAAAATCTATATCTTGCAAACTTACTAACTACCTTGGTAATGAATTGACTCTTATTAATGACACTTCAGCTTCTAAATTCTCTATCTGTTTTTTCTTTTTTCCAATTCAGTCTAGGTTGCCTACTATAACAACAAGTTTAGGATCAGGGTTAAACCTGGTATAGTAAGTTTTCCTAGAAGCCATAATTATGATTTTTAATACCCACAACTTATAAAAGCAATCTTAAAGTAAAAGGATGAATAAAATGATTTCCTTTAACAATAGTTTTATGAATGATGAATGGTTAAGTTCCCCAGTATGGTCACCAGTATGTTATCACTCTAGTAAATATAAAGTTGTGAGATTTTTGGTTTTTAGTCAAAGAATACTAGAGGTAAGCACAGACCAAATTCAAACTCTAGGATCTAGCCTTCCTAGGGTTAAGAGAGGGCTCTCTCTTAAAGAGTTACCTTTGTTTTATTTATAAATGTTAGGCTAGTTATGAATGTGCAGATTTGGTTTGGTTTTGATTGATTTGGTAGGAAAAATCACTTGAAGGTATGGATAGTGGGAGATATTTTTCTCCATTGGGATAAGGAGTCAAAATCAAGTAAACAGAACTGGGATCAAGGCCAAAAGGTAAAATGTTCTCAGTGCAAGATAGATAACACTTAAAGATCTTGGAAAGTTGTTTTTGTGAGGTAGTATAATCGGGATAAAGGGAACTTAAGTGTTAGAAAATTATATATTTCAGAGCAATGAAACATATAAAATATGCGGAAAACACAAGCACACAAAACACATAAAACCAGAGAGACACAGATATATGTAGTTCACCTAGTTTGGGCTACGTCCACTCCGAATAGCCAGTCCTTCCTTTCTATTATCCAACAAAATGAAGAGACACAACCTATAGCAGATCCGCTATAATATCCTCTATTCTCTCTCACAGTCTCCCTATCTGTTTCTCACTCCGAGAGTACACATAGAATACACAGTCGCAATACAATACCCTCATACAAAGTGAGGGGTTTCCTTCTAGGGAAAAAAGCCCTAAACTAGCCACCCCCCAGACCCCCTAGGCAGCATTCAATTACGGGCGGCGTTGTCGCCCCCATTAAGGTACAGGGGTCCAACACTGTGATACAAAATAAAAAAGATAATTGGGCTCTACACCCAACAATATCCCACTTGGAGACTGATTGTAGCAACTCCACCACTGCTTCATTTGTTGGACAATGACTCCTCTTTGGACCTGTCTGTTTCTCATCTTCATCGTCATCCTTGAAGACCAATTGAAACTGAGCATATTTTCAGTTTATCCGTGGTTAACAACTTTTGTTAGCATATCTACAGGATTCTAGCTAGTGTGTATCTTTTCCAGCTTCAACTTTCCATCTTCCAATATTGACCATATGAAATGGTACTTGAGTTGTATGTGTTTAGACCTGGAATGAAATGCTGAGTTCTTTGCGAGATGAATGGAACTTTGGATATCACTATATAACGTGCCCATATCATGCTTCTTACCCAATTCATTCATAAACCTTTGTAACCAAATAATTTCTTTACTGGCCTCTGTAGCAGCAACATACTCTGCTTTTGTTGTTGAAAGTGCAACAACACTTTGGATTTTTGAAACCCAACTAACAGTTTTTCCACCTATAGTAAATACATATCATGTAGTGCTCCTCCTGTTATCTCTGTCACCTGCCATATCTGCATCAACATATCCCTATAGGGAAATTTTTGAACCATCAAAGCATAATGCTTGATTTGTGGTTCCTCTCAAATATCTGAGAATATATTTTACTGCCATCCAATATTCTTTTCCTGGATTGTTCATGTACCTGCTCGCAACTCCCACTGCATGTGCAATATCAGGCCTTGTACAGACCATTGCATACATTAAGCTTCCAACTACTGATGCATATGGAACTTTAGACATATAGTCCATTTCTTCTTGGGTCTTGGGGCACATCTCCTTACTAAGTGTGAAATGGCTAGCAAAAGGTGTACTAACTGGTTTTGCATTCTGCATATTAAATATTTTCAACACCTTTTGTATGTACTGATTCTTAGACAGAGTTAATTTGCGATTTTTCCTATCTCTACTTATTCTCATACCAAGGATTTGTTTTACAGCTCCCAAATCCTTCATTGCAAATGAATTTTCCAATTTTCTTTTGAGCGCATTTATTTTCTGCATATTAGACCCTGCAACAAGCATGTCATCTACATACAATAACAATATAATATAGCTGCCATAATTTTTCCTTTTTAGATAACCACAATGATCGGAGTGACATCTAGTATAACCTTATTCAGACATAAACTTGTCAAATTTTAGATACCACTGCCTTGGAGCCTGTTTTAAGCCATACAATCTCTTCTTTAACCTACACACTAATTTTTCCTTCCCTTTGACCTCATATCCTTCTGGTTGCTCCATATAGATCTCTTCCTCCAAATCTCCATGGAGAAATGATGTCTTTACATCTAATTGTTCAAGATGTAAATATTATGTTGCTAAAAGACTTAAAATAGTTCTGATTGAAGTCATCTTAACAACAGGAGAAAATATTTCATCAAAATCAATACCTTTCTTTTCTGAAAACCCCTTCACCACAAGTCTAGCTTTGTACCTCCATTTTCCTCCATCTTCTTCCTTAAGCTTGTAAACCCATTTATTCTGTAATGTATTTTTACCTACAGGAAATCTGACTAAGTCCCAAGTCTGGTTATGCATTAAGGATTCCATCTCGTCTTCCATGGCTAGCTCCCACTTCTTCCTGCTTTCAACCTGCATTGCTTCTTCATAACATTTGTGTGCACTAGAATCAGTCAGCAATAAATAATATAATGAAGGAGAGTATCGTTCAGGGGGTCTACTTATCATGGTATATCTTCTAACACAACTTTTAGGTGTTTGAGTTGCCTGTTGCTGTTGTTGTGGCTCTTGATTACTATTAATTTTAGTCACCTTTACCTTTTCTGTGATCCCATCAAGAACAATGTATTCTTTATTTTCTTTTTCCTATTTATTTTCCTGCAACTGATTCTTATACTATACCTTTTCATTCAATATTACATCTCTGCTCCTAATTATTTTGTGATTTTCATAATAATATAAGCGATAACCAAAATCATTAACGCCATATCCCATAAAGGTAAATTTCTTTGATTTTTCCTCAAGCTTTGTTCTATTTTCTTTATTAATATGGACAAAGGCCTCACAACCAAAAGGTTTTAAAAAAGACTAGTTTACATTTTTACCTGTCCATGCTTCCTATGGAATACCACCATACAAGGAACTTGAAGGCCCTATGTTTATTAGATAAACAACAGTATCTACAACATCTGCCCAACATTGTAAAGGAAATCCTGCATGCAATCTCATGCACCTTGCACGCTCCATGATTATTTTGTTCATCCTTTCTGACACACCATTTTATTGTGGTGTTCTTGGAACTGTCTTCTCTCTGCGAATTCCACGCTCTAAACAGTACCTATGAAACTTTTTGCTGCAATATTCACCTCCATTTTCTAATATGAGACGCTTCAAATTCTTTCCTGTCTCAATCTCAACCAAAGCTTTCCATTTCTTGAAAGTATCAAATACATCAGATTTATTCTGAATACAATAAATCCAAGTTTTTATGGTTGCATCATCAATAAAAGTAACATAATAACAAGAGCCACCAAGAGATGATACTTGAGCAAGTCCCCATACATCTGTATGCACAAGCTCTAATTTTTTTCTCTTCTTTTCTTTCCCAACTCTGATAAATCTAACTCTCTTCTATTTTCCATAAATGAAATTCTCACAGAAATCCAAATCAACATTCTTCAAACCTAGCAACAAATTTCTTGAGTGAAGAATCTTCATCCCTTTCTCACTCATGTGTCCAAGCCTATGATGCCATAATGCTGCATCTTCTCCTTTGGAATTTAAAGCATTAACAGAGTTAGAAATACCATTGCATAAATACAATGTACCAACCTTTTCTCCTTTTGCTATTACCAGGGCTCTTTTTGTGACCTTCCAGGTTTTATCTGTGAAAGTTGTCACACAACCTTCACTGCCTAACTTCCCTATTGAAATCAGATTTTTCCTTAGATCTGGAACATGCCTTACTTCCTTTAATAGCCATTGGTTTCCATTATGTTGTTTTAAAATAACTTCACCCATTCCAAAAATTTTACAGGGTTTATCATCACCCAAACGGACTTGTCCAAAATCTCCTTGAACATAGTCATGAAAATATTTCTTATCAGGTGTGGCATGGAATGAGGCCCCTGAATCTACAACCCAAGAATCAGTAACATTTTCGAAGGAAAGAATCAAATAATCTTGTAACACATCACCTCTCACATTTGCTTCATGATTGTTTTCTTGCTGTGTGTCTCCTTATTTTCCCTTCCAAGATATACAGTATTTCTTTAGGTGTCCTTTCTTTCCACATTTCTAACACACTATCCCTGATCTAGACTTGGACCTGCCTTTCCTTGATTTACTGCGATATCTTGAGCTCTTTCCTCTTTCATTCTTCTTCCCCTAGACTCTGCACTCAAATCATTACTTGATGTCTCACTGGAGCTTTTCCGTCAGATTTCCTCGCTAAGGATAGCACCAACAACATCATCAAAAATTAAAGTACTAGATCCAGAGACAGAGTTACTAATGGCCATAGTAAACCATTCCAAATTTCTGGCTGTTGGAACAGGGTCTCCTAACAAGCTACGAAACTGGTCCATTTTGAATATTTTTTATTATATTTAGCATAGCAGAGGGGTTTTGGGGTGGGCCAAAGCCCCGAATGCATTGTAATGTGTCAAAGGGTAAACTAGGGGTCTGAAAACTAGGGGTTGTAGACCATAGGAAATTCGAGGCTAGATTGTTATAAATAAAGATGCATTTTGTATTGTAAAGTATAAGAAATGATGAGCTATTGATACGAATTGTGATTTAAGCTATCTGTTTGGGTTTTAGGGGAACGAACTCCTGCTGGCTATGTGCGCGGAGATCCTAGTCCAGTTGTGTGCAGACCCTGGTGCTGTGTGCGCAGGTTGGGAAGGGAATTGGAATTGTAAGGAAGAATCGATGAATGAATGAATGTGGAAGATTGTTATAGAACTGAATATGTGAGTATTGTTATGTGAATTACTGATAATTGTTGTATTGTGCATTTTCTTTCCTTAAGCTGCGAAAGATATGTATGTTGTGTTCTTGGATCTTGATCTGTTATGTTCTGTTTATATACCGCTGTGTTGATATAATAGAAAGGATATAACTATAGATCTAGTGCATGTGGATGCGAATAGAGAATTAATTAACCCTGCACAGAGACTTAATTAACCTTGTACAGAACAAGGTAATCAGGGATTACAGGACCTAGTGCAGCTCTGCTTGCTTTACCCATCCTTTCTTAGGGTGCAAAAACCTGGTTCCAACACCCACCCATACTACTTCGGGTGAGGCTTTGACCTGCGAAAGTAGGTCACTGCCGAAAGGGCTAATAGTATATGGGTTTGTTGGAAAACCTTTCTTACTGAACCTGGGTCAGGACCTCTCAAACCAACAAATGGTTCCATTGCCGGCACTAGAAGAATTTTGAGAGAGGAATTGGGTAATGACAAGAGAATACTAGAATCCTGAAAAAAAAGAGATTGAAGACTGGTTTGAAAGACAGATCTAGGAGTTCACAGTAAAAGAAAACCGCAGTGAAAAATTAATGGCAGAAAGGTGGAAAAATAGGTACATTCTTACTAAAAGATACAAAATATTCTTTTTAACCTTTGCAATCGAACTCCAGGAGTGGATGGCCAGGCTTGTAGAATTCTAGAAGTGTTGGAAGGACGAGTGAGTCACTCAGTGGACCCTAGAGCTACTTGAGTAGCTAGAAAAAACTAATAATACTATCACTAACACTGCGCGAAGCACCTACGCAAGGACCATTATTCTTCACTCAGGATAAGTATTAGAGAAAGGTGGTCCTGCGCATAGGGACCCAAATTGCCAAATGGAATCCGAGGTCAGTTGACCTATGCGGACACTTGCTGACATACACCACTCAAGGGTGAGATCAAGCCTTGCACGAATAGGTTTGCAGGGGTACCGCTGACCTAGGCATGCGTCGGGTTACGGACCTGCCCGGACCCACGTATAATTTGAAGAATTTTCGAATGCCTCAAGTAATAAATGGAACAAGGAGGTGTGATGCATCCCTTTGGTGCAAGGACGTTCCAACCAAGGGCGAAGCACATGGCTTGAAAAGACTGATGGCCAACTTGCAAACACACCTCGCGCTGACCTTCATTCAAGGTATGAAAACGACGTACAGGCATCATCCATGGTCTGAAATTCCGTGGAAACGACCTCAGGCACACAGGACGACCATCATCACATCTCGATTTAATAAAAAAAGGATCTTACAAGTACACACAATCGGTAGCAGATCATCAAAGAAACCATTTATGGAAAGATTGATCTACCTGATCAATGGTCAGTCTCACTAATGGGCTACTCCACCATTAAATAACTTCGGACGGTTTGCAGATGGCTGGATAATTAGACACCAGGCTATTTATTCACCCTACAACATACTCCTGCTATCTGTGTACTGGGTTTTTGCGCTCCTTAACATTCTCTAGGTTGGCTTCTTTCATGTTGCTAGGATGGACCCAACCAGAGAGCATGGGAATGACAAGTGCAGTCACAGGGGTGAACGCTGGCTCCCAACAGAAAGGATTGTCCGAGAGCCATGTACAGAAGGAACGCTGTGATACAGGGACATGCTGCGGCTTCTCTGCAACTCCAAAACATCGCCCAGCCGAAGCAATGTGTGTTTCCTTCCTCAAATTACCCTCGTCAATGTTCCTAATCCAACTACGGGGGATATCCAAATTGATTTAGCGTAGCTATCTCACATAGAGCTACAAGACCTACACACTAGAGTGTTGCACGAAGTTCGCCACCGTGACTGAGCCAGGAAACAACAATATGACATACCTAAGGAAGTATGGGACCAACGGATTGCAGTGGTCATAGAGGCAATGCAGATTATTCAAGAGCAGCTAACGCTGGGCGCACAACTAATTGAAACAGCTACACAATTATGGACAATAGTGCAACACCATTCCATGCTTCAGCATATCTAGACGGAATTACAACAGGCAGAAGCTGCTCTAGACCAAGTCAGAGCCTCCTCACCCTCCACCATCTCATCACAGTGTCTGTCCATCTTGGACAGGATTGAGAACCTTCACCACAACAAGCATGTCATTCGAGAACAATTGAAACCATGGGCCAATACCGCACTCCAGCTTGCCGAAGATGCTCAGTTTTCAATTGCGCGCCTCAACCGGCTATTAGAATGGGTTATCGCGGCTCCAAATGGCCCTGCCTCCGTGAAACTGGTCAACTTTGGGCAACGAGCTCCAGCCCAAAGTAAGGAAGTGCTCCCACCGCTCCTGCACACTCTGGCTACCTTGCACGTGCAAATCGAAGCCGCAGCACTGCAGTGACTCGGGACGAGTCACAAGATTGTGTTGGGGTACTGTTGGAACGGGGTCTCCTAACAAGCTATGAAACTGGTCCGTTTTAAATATTTTTTATTATATTTAGCATAGTGGAGGGGTTTTGGGGTGGGTCAAAGCCTCGAATGCATTGTAATGGGTCAAAGGGTAAACTAGGGGTCAGAAAACTAGGGGTTGCAGACCATAGGAAAGTCGAGGCTAGATTGTTATAAATAGAGATGAATTTTGTATTGTAAAGGATAAGAAATGATGAGATATTGATGCAAATTGTGATTTAAGCTATCTGTTTGGGTTTTGGGGGAATAGACTCCTGCTGACTGTGTGTGCGGAGATCCTAGTCCAGTTGTGTGCGGACCCTGCTGCTGTGTGTGCAGGTTGGGAAGGAAACCATAATTGTAAGGAAAAATTGATGAATTAATGAATGTGGAATATTGTTAGAGAACTGAATCTATGAGTAATGTTATGTGAATTACTGATAATTACTGTATTGTGTGTTTTCTATCCTTAAGTTGTGAAAGATCTATATACCGTGTTCTTGGATCTACATCTACTATGTTCTGTTTATGTACTGTTGTGTTGATATAATAGCAATCATAGAACTATAGATCTAGTGCACGTGGATGCGAATAGAGACTTAATTAACCCTTCAAATATCAAGGTAATCAGGACCTAGTGCAGCTTTGCTTGCTTTACCCATCCTTTCTCAGGGTGCAGAAACCTGGTTCCAGCACCCACCCCTACTACTTCGGGTGAGACTTTGACCTGCGAAAGCAGGTCATTGCCGAAAGGGCCAGTAGTATAGGGGTTTGTTGGCAAACCTTGCTTACCGAACCTGGGTTAGGACCCCTCGAACCAACACTGGCAATGAGCACAAAAATAACAGAGCTCTAACTTCATCATCAAAGTTTACCCCTATAGAACTTAATTGACTGGTAACTGTATTAAAATCATTTAAATGGTCTACAACAAATCCACCTTCCAACATCTTCATATTAAATAAATGTTTCATAAGAAATACCTTGTTTGAGGCCGAGGGTTTTTCATATAATTTACCCAATGCTTTAATCAAACCCTATGTTGTTGTTTCCTTTGAAATATTGAAGGCTACCGATGTGGCAAGGCACAACCATACTATTTCGAGTGCATTTCTATCAAGAATATCCCATTCTACGTCTGTCATAGTCGTCAAATTCTTTATTTTTCCACTCAATGGTAGGTATAGATCTTTCTGATATAAATAATATTCCACCTGCATCTTTGATGCAGGAGCATCGAAACTGACCAGCAATGTGGAAAAATTGTCCACATGTTGTGGTCTGACAGGGTGAATTTTATTACTGTTTGTTCAATCTCAGTTTTACTGAGGAGGTCGATTCTTCATATAATTTGTTATTTTAGTGATAAATGTAACTGTTTTATTGAGATTTTCTCTAATAGTAGGAGATTATGTTAGCTGTTTGTTAGAGCAATTAGTGGAGGAAATGCATAAAAAAAAATGTAAAAGCAAAGAGATTGGAGGGAGAGCGTAGGTGTGGTGTGGCTGTTTGTTTTTGGGCGAAAAGATCCAATTAAATAAGAGGACTGTGTTTTTTTTTGAATAAAAACTGGAGATCGTTTTTAGTGTGAAGCTTGCAGAACGAAAGCTCAGATAAATAAAGGGAATGATTTTCGTGCATAACACTGGCCTGTTATGACAAAGAAATCGATTTCCATTTGTTGATTTTATCTGACTGTGATATATATGTATTTCAGTAAAGATATCGTTGATTTTAACATTGATGTGGGTCGATGTGGTTCCCAATTTGTGTTTCTGTTGCAGATTCAATGTTTATTTCATTTGCAGTGCTGTGGAATTGATGAGTTCGAAGATACAATACAGGAATCCGTTTGAAACAGAGAAAGGTCGAGTTAAAACCGTTGAAGCATTGGACCAAGTGTTAAGGTTCACTTTTGAGAATTAGTAGTTGGCTTGTTGAATCCAATTTTGGTATCGGAGCCAAATCAGCAGGTGTTTGCAGCAAAGATGCCGCCAAGGAGAGGAATTGGTCGAGGAAGACCAGAAACAAATGCAGTCCTGATAGAAGAAGTGTGAAGACTGCGTGAACGAATGGAAACAATGGAAGCATCCCAGAGAAGAGCACCTGATGAGGGAGCTGAAAGTTCTTCAGAAGAATCTGAGGAAGATGTGGAAGCAGAAGAAGAGAATGAAAATGTTAAATTCATGAAGATGCTGGCGAAGGTTGGAAGCAAACCCAAAATAGAGATTCCTATGTATGAAGGGAGTCTGAATGCCGAGGAGTTTATGGATTGGATCAGATCCATAGATCAGTACTTCGATTATGAAGATATTGAAGAAAATAAAAGGGTAAAATTTGCAGTCACCAGATTGAAAGGTCACGCAGCCATCTGGTGGGACGAGTTACAGACATCAAGAACGAGAAAGGGGAAATCTAAGTTCAAGCAGTGGGATAAAATGGTAAGAAAACTGAAAGCCAAGTTTTTGCCTAAAGACTATCATTTGAATCTTTTTAAGAAGATGCAAAATATGAAGCAAAAAGGAATGTCTGTTAAAGAATATACTGAAGAATTTTACAGTTTAAGCATCAGGACAGGGCATGTAGAAGATGATTTGGAGAAAGTAGCCAGATATGTTAATGGGCTAAGGTATGAGATCCAAGATGAGATTAGCCTGTTAAGTCTGAAAACTATTGAAGGTGCCTATCAAGCAAGTTTAAAAGCAAAGGAGAAAATACTGAGGAAACAAAGTCAAAGAAACAGAGGAAAGAGCTCAGCAAGAGGTAGAGGAGCTGCCAGATCCAAAGGAACACAGCATCAGTTTGAAGCAGGAAGTTCAAGCAGCAGATCACCACAGGTGGGTGAATCTAGTAGAGGACGATTCGCGCCCAGAGGAAGAGGGCGAGGAAGAGATGTTAGGTGTTATACCTGTGGAGAATGGGGACATATGTCGTGGGACTGTCCTCATAACAAATCAGCAAGCCAGAGGGGTGCAAATGTGGCTGAGGCAGAGCCGAAACCACCTCGACTTGTGGAGAAGGAAGAACCACCGGAAGAAGGTGAATCATTGCTGCTCAGAAGAACTTTACTGAGATCAGAAAAAGAGATTGGAGAACCTGCACAAAGGAAGAATTTGTTCAGAACTACATGCAAATCAAAGAGTAAGTGTTGTAAGGTTATAATTGATAGCGGGAGTACTGACAATCTTGTGTCTACAGAGATGGGGGAAAAGCTTGGGTTAACAAGGAGAGCACATCCTGCACCTTACAAAGTATCTTGGCTTCAGAAGGGTCATCAAGTTATCGTGACAGAACAGTGTAATGTGGAAATGAAATTGGTACATATAGAGATGTGATTTTATGTGACATAATGCCCATGGATGCATGTCACGTGTTATTGGGGAGACCATGGCAATTTGACAGAAAGGCAATTCATGATGGAAGAAGAAACACATACACCATAGAAAAGGATGGAGTTAAACATACGTTGCTGCCAGTGAAGAATGATGCTGATAAAGAGCTACCTGAAAATAGTATTATGGTGATGAGTGGTAAGGAACTGCTACAAGAGGTGGATAAAAGCGAAGAGATGCATTTCGCTATCATGGGAAGGCCAAAGGTAATTTTAACCTCCACAAATTTAAATGATTTGCCTGAAGAAATTCAATCTGTGTTAAATAGTTACATGAATATCATTGTGGATGAACTGCCAAATGAATTACCACTGATTAGAAGTATAAGTCACCATATCGACTTAATACCAGGAGCAAGTCTACCTAATAAAGCTGCATATATATTAACTCCTCAAGAAAATGCAGAAGTTGCAAGACAGGTTCAAGAGCTGATGGACAAGGGGCTGATTCGGGAAAGTCTGAGTCCGTGTGCTATACCAACGGTGCTTAGTCCGAAAAAGGGAGGAGAATGGCGCATGTGCACCGATTCCAGAGCTATCAACAAGATAACAGTCAGGTATAGATTTCCTTTGCCCAGGATGGATGATCTAATGGATTGTTTAAGTGGATCCAGGTACTTTACTAAGATAGATCTGAAAAGCGGGTATCATCAGATCAGAATTCGGAAAGGCGATGAGTGGAAAACAGCGTTCAAAACCAACATTGGATTATATGAGTGGTTAGTGATGCCTTTTGGGCTCACTAATGCGCCCAGCACATTCATGAGACTAATGAACGAGGTTCTGAAAGAATATACAGGTAAATTTGTTGTTGTTTACCTTGATGATATTCTAGTTTTCAGCAAAAGTAAAGAGGAGCATTTGGAACACTTGAAGTTAGTTTTGAAAACTCTGCAGAAAGAGAAACTACTAATCAATCTGAAGAAATGTAGTTTCATGAAAGAGGAGCTGGTATATTTGGGATTTGTGATTTCCAGAGATGGTTTGAAAATGGATCCGGAGAAGGTACAAGCAATCAGAAACTGGCCTACTCCCAGGAGTGTATTCGAGGTAAGAAGTTTCCATGGACTTGCTAGTTTCTACCGAAACTTTATAAAGGGATTTAGTCAAGTTTGTGCACCAATCCTTGAGACAATCAAGGAGGTCAATCAGCCATTTAGATGGACAGAAGCAGCTGATAGAAATTTTAAATTGCTGAAAAGGAAGATAACAGAAAAGCCTATTCTAGCATTGCCAAATTTTGATAAAGTCTTTCAGGTGGAAACTGATGCAAGTGGAGAAGCGGTTGGTGCGGTGCTAAGCCAAGAGCAAAGGCCGATAGCATATTTCAACGAGAATTTAAATGATGCAAAGAAAAAATATTCTTCTTATGATAAAGAATTTTACGCTATTGTGCAGGCATTGAAAAAGTGGAGGCATTACTTGCTACCGAAGGAGTTTATCTTATATTCAGACAACCATGCTTTGCAGTTTATTAATAATCAGCCAAAGCTAAATCAGAAGCACGCCAAGTGGGTGGAATTTCTGCAAAGTTTCACTTTTGTAATAAAGCATAAAAGTGGTAAGTCTAATAAAGTGGCAGATGCATTAAGCAGAGTAAGTTTTCTTTTGCAAGAATTTAAAGTGGGTGTTGTAGGTTTTGATGAAATGATAGAAATGTACAATGATGATGAGGATTTTAAAGACATCTACACAACAGTGCAGAATCCATTGAGCCATAACAGAAGTCAATGGATGGATTACCTCATTCAAGGAGGCCTGTTATTTAAAAGCAACAAATTATGCATTCCTAAATGTTCAATGAGAGAGAACATCATTAAAGAGAAGCATAGTGGAGGATTGTCTGGTCATTTTGGACAAGACAAAACTTTCGCTCAGGTGAATGCTTTTTATTATTGGCCTAAAATGCAAACTGATATTAAAAAGTTTGTTGAGAAATGCAGGGTATGTCAGTATGCCAAAGGAAGAAGTCAGAATACCAGTCTATATCAGCCATTGCCTATACCGGATCGACCATGGGATGCAGTGAGTATGGACTTTGTTCTGGGTTTACCAAAAACTCAAAGAGGAAATGATTCTATTTATGTTGTTGTAGATAGATTTTCTAAAATGGCTCATTTTATTGCTTGTAAGAAGACTAATGATGCCACACACATAGCAAATTTATTCTTTTCAGAGATTGTAAGATTGCATGGTTTGCCTGTGAGTATTGTATCAGATCGAGACACTAAATTTGTAGGGCATTTCTGGAGGACACTTTGGAAGAAAATGGGAACTAAGCTCAGTTTTAGTTCAGCTTACCATTCTCAGACGGATGGACAAACTGAAGTTGTAAACAGAAGCTTGGGGAATATATTAAGAAGTTTGGTACATCAGAATCCCAAACAGTGGGATTTGGCATTAGCTCAAGCTGAATTTTCTTACAATGACACACCAAACCGAAGCACTGGAATGAGTCCATTTCAGATTGTCTTTGGAATGCATCCGAGAGGAGTATATGAGCTAAGAGACTTGGGGAAACAAGAAGCTAGAAGTGCAAGTGCTGAAGATTTTGTTGAACAAATGCAGAAGCTACAGGAAGAGGTTAAAGGTAAACTACAGGAAAGCAGCAAGAGATACAAGCAGAGAGCAGATTTGAGAAGGAGAGAAAAAGAGTTTCAGGTAGGAGATTTGGTCATGGCATATTTGAGGAAAGAGATATTTCCTACAAAGACTTATAATAAGCTGAAACTGAAGAAGATAGGACCCTGTAAAATCAAAAGGAAATTTTCAGCCAATGCATATGAAATTGAGTTGCCGGAAGGGATCGGAATATCCCCCATTTTTAATATTGCAGACTTGTATCCATTTAAAGAGGCAGAAACAGAGTTGTAGACTGAAACTATAGGTGATGAAGTTCAAACTGTGGATTGGGAAGAACAGGTACCAAAAACATCTAAGAAAGAAGTTGAAGCTATTTTAGATCAAAGTATATCCAAGAAAACTCGAGGACAGACATATTTTCAGTATCTTGTCAAGTGGAAAGAGCAGCCAATGGAAGATTCCAGTTGGTTGACAGCAACTGAATTGCAGAAATACGGCATAAATCCTGAAAGTTTTAAGAATCAATCTTTTCTTCTCCGGGAGTCTGATGCAGGAGCATCGGAACTGACCAGCAATGTGGAAAAATTGTCGACATGTTGTGGTCTGACCGGGTGAATTTTATTACTGTTCGTTCAATCTCAGTTTTACTGAGGAGGTCGATTCTTCATATAATTTGTTATTTTAGTGATAAATGTAACAGTTTTATTGAGATTTTCTCTAATAGTAGGAGATTATGTTAGCTATTTGTTAGAGCAATTAGTGGAGGAAATGCATAAAAAAAAATGTAAAAGCAAAGAGATTGGAGGGAGAGCGTAGGTGTGGTGTGGCTGTTTGTTTTTGGGCGAAAAGCTCCAATTAAATAAGAGGACTGTGTTTTTTTTTGAATAAAAACTGGAGATCGTTTTTAGTGTGAAGTTTGCAGAACGAAAGCTCAGATAAATAAAGGGAATGATTTTCGTGCATAACACTGGCCTGTTATGACAAAGAAATCGATTTCCATTTGTTGATTTTATCTGACTGTGATATATATGTATTTCAGTAAAGATATCGTTGATTTTAACATTGATGTGGGTCGATGTGGTTCCCAATTTGTGTTTCTGTTGCAGATTCAATGTTTATTTCATTTGCAGCACTGTGGAATTGATGAGTTCGAAGATACAATACAGGAATCCGTTTGAAACAGAGAAAGGTCGAGTTAAAACCATTGAAGCATTGGACCAAGTGTTAAGGTTCACTTTTGAGAATTAGTAGCTGGCTTGTTGAATCCAATTTTGGATCGGAACACCAGAAATTTGCAATGAAAATCCCTGAAATCGCGCATCGGAGCTTGATATGGAGTGTCGGTTGTAGTAATTAAAGGTTCAGCGTACTGAAGTTCTCTCACAGTTAATACGATGGAGTATATAAATGCCAGATTTTCGGGAGCGATTCCGGTCAAATTGCCTGGAAACTGGGAAAAACGATATGTTTATATGTTAAATTATAACGTGACTGCCGATAATAAAAAGACAGATACGTTGTAATATATTATATATCGGTCCATCCATATCCATAAAATGATATCGTGGAGTTGGAAAACAGAAAAGATATTGTATCAGATTTGGATCGATTTGATAAGGATCGATGTTTGCTAATTGCAGAAAAATGCAATACAAATAGGCGCTAAAAGGAATGTTTTGTTGGTTTTCAAACAGAATGTGGTTGTATCTATTATGTGTTAGGAAAGGAATCAGATGGGCTACGCCCTGTATGAAGAGAGAAAATAATTCATTTTTTGTATTTTAATTTGAACCACGTTTTTTTTTTTAATTTCAGCATTCCAGTATTATGAAGAGCAAACAAGACTTCTCTGTTTGTATTGTTTTATGCTATTGACTGTAATCGACCTGGATTGAGCACAGGAATTTCGGTGCATCAATCTTCCACAGTAGGATGTTTTGGCCGTTAAATTTCTCAACCCTAAACTTACGATCTTCCGACATTACTCCCACTTGAACCAGGAACCCTTCTCTCCTGCGAGATTATCAGCGAAATAGACCTTCGGCTTTGATACCAGTTGTTAGAAAATAATATATTACAGAGAAATGAAACACATAAAATATGTGGAAAACACAAGCACACAAAACACATAAAACCAGAGAGACACAGATATACGTGGTTCACCCAGTTTTGGCTACGTCCACCCCGAACGGCCAGTCCTTCCTTTCTATTATCCAGCAAAGTAAAGAGACACAACCTACAATAGATCTGCTATAATATCCTCTGTTCTCTCTCACAGTCTTCCTATATGTTTCTCACACCGAGAATACACATACAATACAGAGCCACAATACAATACCCTCATACAAGTGAGGGGTTGCCTTCTAGGGCCAAAAAACCCTAAACTAAACATAACTTCTACCGTTAGATCATCTGCCTAATGAATGGCCCAAATTGACTAGAAATTAATATACTTTTACAAGGCAATTTTACATATGTTCTTAGCTTCAGGGGCGTTGCCGCAGAAACCCCCCGCTAAGGGGGGGCTCCATAAAGTTGTAGTCGCCCCACCCTGGACCCCCCAGGCAGCATTTAATTACGGGTGGTGTTGTCGCCCCATTAAGGTACAGAAGTCCAACGTTGTGATACAAAATAAACAAGATAATCAGGCTCCACACCCAACATTAAGAATCCTTTGGTCTAGAAAAAGGAAGTAGTAGTAAGAGGTCAAACGAAGAGGGAGAAATTAAGGGTTCCCTACAATGGAAATCAAAGGAAAACATAGAAATGATAACTAGTTAAAAACAAAGTGCTCTTAACAAATCTTGTAGTAATACTCCTAGTTATTCATTCAAATTTAGAACAAACATAGATGGATGCATGTAACAAAGAAAGATAATAATGACAAGTTTGGAAAATACTTCACTCCAAATAGCTCATCACAGGAATCCTGAAGTATCATGCCAATTGGTTTGATCCAGTCTGCTACTCAAGATTTGAAACACAAAGCCTTCAAGTCCAACAAAAATAACTATAGCAATCTCCAACAATTTATTCCACCCAAAATGCTTCTAAAGATGAATTATTTATACATAATTTTTTACAAAATATCCTAGAATGATTCTATGAATTATCTAAGGGAAATAAAAATATCATTACAATAAAATAGAGATAGTGGCTTAACAAATTAGCAAGATGTCCTATCTATCCAAAAGAAATAGAAATTGTTTTGAGGGTAAGAGTGTAGTTAGCTGCCTTGGCGTCCTCTTTGCTGGCTTTAGATATTTAAATCTATTTTAGAATATGATTCGCCTTGTCTGATACTCTTTCTCATATTTTCTTTATTCACTGATACTCTCTAAAATTTAGATACTCTTAAACCATAGTTAAAACTGTTTACTGCTGTAAAATTTTGTTTTTGACAGTAAATCAACAAAAAACTTTTTCTCCTTTCATTTGTTTTTCATTTAATCTCTCATCGTAAATCGGTGAGTGACTGCCAATCCTCATCTTTAGGAATTTGTATCTTTTTTAATTTCCTGAAGTTTTCATCAACTTCAGTGTATCTAGAAAACATTGGCTTGATGACAAACAAGTGTTTGACTTCATGCTGTAAATAAAATAAGTCTTCAAACTTGTTGAGTAAGACCTTTCCTGTTGGAATACCTTGTCCTTGTGGTTTATTTACCCATTCATTGGAAAATTGTTTGATTTTCTTATCATAGTCATTTTGAGGCATCAATTTATCATTAATAACCACGACGTCAGGCAGTCCCTTTTGCCTCAATTTGTTAAACATGACCATAAACCTGGTTATGGCATTATTCATATTCTGACACTTTTCTTGCAATTGCTTAATTAGATTCTTCTTTTTAGTAACTTTCCAAATTTCTAGGATAGTTGCAGTCCTATCATTAATCTTGAGTTCTTCCAACTCTTGTCTATTTTTGTTGTGAAAGAAAGTGATTAGCCTTAAATATTTCTCTGGGTTATCATCCAGTTCACTTTAACTCTTTTGAATTTCTACTTGAGCTGCTAGTAATAATTCTCTCTGTTTAAAAATTACCTGAATTGAAGGCCATATATCATGGATGGATTCAATGACATTGTTCCAAAGGTTGTTTTTGATGTATGATATTTGCTCTGTTAAGGTTAACTCATTTTGCAGATTCTTCAGCTATTCATTTAATTTGATGGCCTTTTGCTCATGTGTTTTTGCATTTATCTGAGCAAATTTGTTTGAACTCTCAATATTTTCTACCATCTTTGTCAATCCATTGATCTCACTTGTCTTTAAAGACATCTCTTACATAGATTTCACTAGTTTATTGGCCTCATATGTATGATGAACTGTTGTTGTGGATGACTTAGCAACTGATGTGGTGGATGAAGCCACTGGCACTGTAGTAACCAGTGCAACTTTTCGTGCCAACTCTTTAGCTAGAGTTGAAGGCAGAACAATAGTGACAATGGGGATAGCTATAGGTGGCTTTGGTACTTTCCCTATTTCCTTTTATTGGAAAAGTTTTTCCATATGAATTTCCATCTCCTTAATTTGTCCTATAAGCTGAAAGATGATGTTCACCATGTCATCTTTATCATTCTATTCCTGTATGATTTCTTTAGCCTAGGGATGTTCACTTGGAGGAAGCTTAATATGTTTCCTCAAGGTTGCAATGTCCTCTTTCTTTCTTTTTAAATAACAACTCTACTGCATTGACAATTGCAGGGTCATATCCCACTTTAATTACCAATTCTTCTAAGGATTTCATTCTTAGATCCTTAGCATATAATGAGGCTTTGTCCAATTTCATCTGACCTTGCATGTTAGTGATAGTGTTCTCAAGTTTTTGAACACTCATGGACTTTGTTGTAACAGTGGAATAAAACCTCTCTAATCTCTTCCTATGAAAATCTATTTGATCTAATTCATGGATACTGTCTGTAGCTACTTCTAGATCAAATTTCTTATAGTCAGCAATTGCCTTTGGAACTAGTAATATGGGCTAAAATACTGACATGATCAGTTATTTACTTCAGTAATCAAATGCTGACAGGAGTCTATTTTGGTTACCTGGTTTTTGTTTCAAAAAATGAGAATAAATTTTAGTTTTGATCTCCTCATTCTTCAGTCTGATCTATTTATATTTTTCTTTGATATCCAAATCTTTCTCCTCAGCTGCCTGTGAGGAAGAGGCTTCCATGCTTTGTTGTCTTTCTATTAACTTTGTATCTTCATTGTTGACTTGTTCTTCATTCTAATTGTTAGTGGTTGATTCATTTTGGATGACTGTTGCAGTATCAACATTTGTCTCTGGTGTAGCGATTTCATCTATGTCAATTGTTACCTTCTCTTTACCAACAGAACTTAATTTAGGCCTTTTTTTATATATTATCTTGAATTTAGTTTCAGTTGTCGTTTCTACAACATACGCTCCTTCTTCCATTATCCTCTTAATGGACTTTTCTATTTGATTTCCAGACTCCAAAGTGTGACTAGTATCACTTTTATTTTTTGCATCTTTTAAGGTATTTTCAGTCCACTCAATATGATTTGAAAATTGTTCTATATCTCGTTTTGCTTCATGAATAAAAGGGGTTAACTTGCATTTAACCCTTAGTTTACTCAAGATCCCTTGTGGATCATAATTCCATGGAAAACTTTCTTCAAATTTATATTCCAATAGTTGCTTAGCTACCTCTTTTTCTGCATCTCTGTGATTGCAGATGAATGGCCCTATCTGATTCTTTATTTTGAATTGAATTTTCTTCTTTTCTACCATGAAATTTATAGAATCAGAATTTAGGATCTACCTGATATATTACAAGGCAAATATCCTCATGGAAACATGCTCGGGTAACTTGTAAGGTAACAAGTTTGACCCAAATACTCTGATCTCAGTATGATTTTAATATAAGTACTAGTCACCAACCTTACTCTACTCTGACAACTACAATATCCTTTTCATTTCTTCACTTATTCTTGGCTTCTCTGCTTTGGTCAACATTGTGATCACTAGATGTAAAAATAACTTTGAAAACTGTGCATATTGGAAATATGTACACTCTTTCCTGAGTAATGTAGTCCAAAAAATGACAGATAGAGGATTTCCCTATATGTCAAAATTTTGAAGAGTAACTGGAAATTTATCTGATTGGAAATATAGAAACATATGGAAAAGGAACGAAGTATATCTGAATACTCCTTCAATTGGAAAATTGATTAATTGATAAAGGATATTATCTGCAATGAAACCAACATACTCAAAGATTACTAATGAGGGTTGCCCTAGGGTAAAAGTGGATAAGAACCCCAAGATAGATTCATCAATGTGTTCATCAGTAAAATATCCAAGGATGAAGGAAAGCATGGAAATCACATGTATTGAACCTTATGGGAATTTAGTTGTAGAATATGGGGGATTCAATTTAGGAATTTCTACATGTGAGGGCATAAATGTTTGAAAAATCATAAATCTCTTAGGAAAATCTATGTCAATATATAGCTGGGTTAAGGCCTCTATGGATAAAGGGATTTCTTGGGAGTCAGGCTAAAGTTGTAACATTTGATTGAGGGATTCAGTAGTAATAGTGAAAAGTACTTCTATATTGGCATTGATTATGGCTCTTTGATCAGGCACATAATACTTCTGACATAATCTGATGACCTCCTGGCATGGGTGAGTCAATGGAACAACATATTTGGGCAAGTGGGATTCCCAAATATGGATTTCTTCTTCCTTATCTAGAGAATTTTAAAAGCACCAGTTATGAATATCTAGCAAGTTAAATTCAACAATGGGAACTGCTATTTTATAGTCAGTATCAGCTAGTGGAATGTGCTCAACATCTATGACTGGAGGTTGTACATGATTGACAATAATGGCAGTCTAAGAAGCCATTTCATGGGTTGTTTTAGGCACTTTGGAAGCTTTAGGTTTGCTAGAGCTCTACTTTTTAGGCACTTCTGGATACTTTTGCAAGTTTAGACAGTTTACAGAAGTAATTTTACTTTAGAAGAGGCTTATTTGGAAAAACAGGCAAACTATAATCCCTTCTTTGGGCTTTGTATCCAATTAGGCCTGTGAAAGAGGTTTACAGGCTCTTGATTGGTTTAAAACAAGAAAAAAGGGTTTCCTAATTATTTTAGTAGGAAATTGGGCTAAAAAATCTTTTAAAATAAGTCACTGAGGTTTGGGATACCTTCAGAGGTTTTTTGATTTGATTTAAATCTTGAAATAGTTCATTAAACTGTGAAAACTCACAAATTTCCTCAAAATTTATGCCCAGTAGTTTAAAACAGGGTTTCTGGAAAAAATTTGACAGGGTTTGGCTTATTTTTTGGGCTTTTAGGCAAGCTTATTTTGATATTTTTGGGTCTATGAATGAAAATTTGTCTTTTTAAAGGTCTTTAAAATTGATTGCTAGTTCAAATTTCAAAAAAATAACTATTGTATGCAGGTATTGGGCTTCGAAAGATGTATTTGAGGTTTTTGAATGAGTTGATAACTTCTGTAGATTTTCTAGATCAATGTAAAGCTCCTCGGCAGTCTTCAATGCTCACAGGGTAAATTGTGTAGGATTTTGGCATGAAAATTGCGGAAAATGGCCATTTCTACAGTCGGGGAGGCTTGCAGTGGGTTTCTGCACATAAGATAAAAGAAAGAATTACATTTCCAAGGTATATTATGCATTTTAAGGTTAATGGGAAATGGCATTTAATTGCAGTCACATCGGGCGGGAATGTCCATTTCAAACTTCAACGGATCAAAACAACCAGTGGTTATCACGCGACATTACGGCGGTAAGCGGTTTTAGCTTGAACCCACGCAGTCCAATAAGAAAAGGGCACGTGGAGTAGAGATAGAATTGTGAAACCACCCATTTCGTGTAGATTTGGAGCTTGGGTGATCGCACAAATTTTCTACCCAATATTGCGTTTTAGCCATCGGATCTGAGATTTAAATGCGAACGGTCCAAATATTTTGGGAAGGTGTGTCGGGATGGAAGAGTGGGACCAGGGTGTTTGCATATGTGGGGATGAGTTATAACTTTTTAGAAATAAACATTAGATACGTTTAAACCTTAGTTTATATGATGGCGGGTAATGAATTTAAACTTTATAAAAATGTGCTTTTAATAAAGTTTAAAGTTCAGGCATTATGAAATAGGTGGGGGGGAATGTTTTATGCGTTAATTAAAACTTGTAACCAATGTTTTGACATAGGCGCAGGTTTTATTATTATATAGTTTTATCAAATGTATTTAACACTTGTTTAAACTAAACGGGGTGGGATTTTTGTTTATGGATAGGTTTAGAGCAATGGGATAGTTTGGGTGGGTTTTTATATTTGTGCACATGGGATATAAAATAATTGGTCTAAACTTAAAATAACGGGTTTTGTGGTTTTATTTAAATATAAGGGAATTAATATATGCAGGAGGGTGTATATGTTAGTTAGAATTTAATATGGAAAAAGGGTAGTGAAATGGAAACAAAGCACATGTTACCTCTAAGTAAAGTATAAAAATAAAGCATTGCTCATCTTTGTTGTATTAATTCACTTATACTTAGGATAAATTCTTTTTGAGGGTTTTATGAATGGTTTTTAAGGGAATGAAGTTAATTATTTAAGGGTTTCAATTTTACTAAGTAAAAATGGGGTTTTACTTAGGAAAAAGGGATTCTAATTTATGAATGAAGAGTAAATGCTGATGAATGAGGGTCTAATGTAGAAATCAATATTTTTAACTAACCAGTCATCGAGCCTTCGGTCCGGTCCCAACAAAAGTCAGAGAAATGCTATAAGCCTTTTTGACTGATAGTTCAGATTACTGAATACTTGTAGGGAAGGGGAAATTAGTGATTTTTTCCTGATCATGCTTTATTACATGCGTGCTCAACTGCTCTATACCTAACCAGCCTTATTTCTAACATTTTTACTTCATTTTCATAGGTGCATTTATGCTTGCAACCATAAATTTTTTTTCTTTCAAAGCATAAAACTATCTAATTCTACCTTACTTCATCCGAGGGCTCAGATTAAACTATTGAGCTGCTCATTATTCTCTACCTATCTACTGATTTGTCAAGTTTAAACTGTTTGAAAAATCTTTTTTCTCTATCTAAAACATGAAATTGAAAACATGAAAAGTTAAGGTTAAACTGTTTAACTAATCATGGATTATGGCATTTATTGACACTCTACACATAATCATTATTGTTGCAGTAAAAGTAAAATTAGTGGCATTTGGACTTGCTCACTTTCAGGTCTTATTTTATCTCTTTTTATTTTGGGGTCTATATTTTCTAAGTCTTTTGATCTTTCTTTTAGGACTTTTTACCCTCTTTTTATTTTTTTATTATTTTTCATTTTTTCAAAATATACAAAAACAACTTGCATAAATCAAGGTACATACATATTTACAAGACTATCAAAGTCAATTCAAAATTTATAAACCCTATTATTATAGGACCCTAATATCACCTTCAATATTTCCACTGGTTTTCACATCCTTCCATCACCATTATTTCCCTTTTTCTTTTGAAAACCATTTCCGTCACAAGTGTTAATTATGATAGAACCTTGCTCCATATTGCTTAAGGCCTAGAAAACTGCAAGGGAGGCCCTCTGGAAGCTGGAGAAGGAGCCCACCTAAAGATACAAGGTATGTTATGGAGGTGATAAAGGTTGACCGACCAAGTTTACACTCATATTGTGGAGTGTGGTTTGGAGCTTCCATCACTTTAACACACAACTTGAGTGGTGACAGGAACCAAAATGTGTAGACAATGTGTCATCATTAGTAGAAGAGCCAACATGCCAGTAAGAGCTCAATGAATAACATGTTGACTATTTCACTAGTAATAAAACAAATATCTCTCAACAACAGGAAATGATGCCTTTATGTGATATTCTACCAATGCTAATATTGTAAGTACAATATATCCTTCACTTATAAGCAATAATACCTCTTTTTTTATAACATGAAAATTAATATAGATGCAGAAAAAAATTATTTTGAAAGAGTGCGACTCTATCATTCAATTCAGATTTACCCATAATAGTCACATCACTATTCCATCTTGTAGATTTACCACAATAGTCACAACACCATTCCAACCTGTCTTTCTCATAGAAAGAAGGTAATTTTGGTACCTTCGAGGCCTTATGCTAACATTCCTGAACAAAATATGTGAAGGCTATTATAATTTATCCCTTTGTAGCTATAACACACCAAACTTGGACTATGAATTGTAATGTACATGTAGGAAAGTAGGCAATAGGTCAGCTTTGTTAATGCAAAAGCTACATTAAAGGTGGTTCCCCTGTTGATTTAGTAGAAAACCAGATAACAGTGCATGTGATGAACATTGTAAATAAGAAGAACAAGACATCTATGGTGAAATACACACCATAAAGAATCATTTATGGATCTTTGTCAATTATTTGATTGACAATCTTGATTTTGATTCTTTGATTTACAATCTTTATTTTTTCAATTATTTGATTGACAATATTTCTGAAGCTTCCTATTCCAGAAGATTCCAAGGTTGTGTTAACTATTTACCATGGATAGTTATCTCGAATTATATTTGATCCTATCTTGGAGATCTTATCTCTTATATCTTTAGCTCATCGTCCCATTATATGTGGATCTCAAGGCTAAAATGGTAAATCCTAAACTACCACACTCATCCTATAAATTTAATACCTCCCATAGCGTCAGGGTTGGATTTTGGAGATTGATAGTGCCTTTGTGTTGTTTCATTTCTCCTAAAGGAGTCATCATATTCATGCATCAGGGTTAATGTTGATGTGTGCTTTGTGACAAGGAAGGAAAAGTCAACATTGGGATACATCTACAAAGTTAACTGTTATTTATGGTTTTAAACTCTCTCCTATATTTGTTAATACTAATAGTATCTTGTTTTCCTATATTTGTTGTGTTATGTATGAACTCATGTATTTCAATGCCACACTAATTCATTGATAAATATTTTATAATATGGTACATGGATGTTTTGGAGCCTTTTCTTTTTCTAATCGTGTGTGCAGGTTATAATTACAACAATTGGTGCTACAATTAGAGCTTACGAGCAAGGAGGAAAGAAAGGATCACTACAGATTCGAGGTAGGATTATTTCCCATTATATAATTTATATAAGGAAAACATCATTGTTTTTGTCTTTTGTTTTCTATATCACACCACTAAATATAGGGAATTCACCTTTTTCCACAATCGTGAAAATTATGCATAATAAATTGGCGACTCCACCGGGGAAAGACTCTTCCCCTAGTGCTTACCTTGACCTTAATATATTTTTCACCTCTTAAATAAATCTTGATTGAATCACTCAGAAATGTATTGACATTTGGAAAACACATTTTTTACCTTGATTTGTTTTTTTTATCTTGTTTTGGCTTCATATTCCTCAACGCATCCCCTAGTGGAGAGACAGAGTTCTTCAACAAACTTTCTCCTTCTCTCTACCTATGTTTCAAAGAACCGATGCCTATTATGCACCTCCATTGACTCATGTAAGATGAAAAAGTTCCATTCATTTTACATTCTCTCTGATTTTCTTTGGTACAACAAGTTTTCTGATGTATCTGAGTGTATCCTTTTCTCTACAAATACTTCAATTTTTTTTCTTTTGGTTTTATTATCATTTGATAAGAATTTGTTTATATTTTTCTTTGTTCTTGTCAATTAGGTATTTACAAAAAAAATTCCTTGACCATTGATTGGTTTGAAGAAATTTATATTATAGTGATAATTTTATGTGGTTTTTTTTATTAGTGATTTAGCACCATCTTAGTTTTCATTGCATTTGAAAATTAAGAGGAAAGAAAAGAAAAATCTCATTATTTTTCATTTTTCATTGCATTTAAGGTTTTGTGTGAAAATTGAAAATTGGAATAGTTGCATTATGGAAATCCATTTAAGAAAATTTGTTTGCTGCATTTTGTTTTTTGAATTATTCTTTTATTCTTCACTTACATATATATATTTTCATTGAAAAGGAAATACTTCATATTATCATGACAGATTACATTATAGGGTATTCATGTGAAACTCATGACGAATCTTGAAAACTAAAACTTAATCCAAGACAAACTCTAATGTTTACTGAATTAATATTAAGGATAATTTGGAATATTAACACAAATATTTAGAGGTTTATTCTAGAGACATGTTCTGGTGTCTTGAAGTGTAGTAGCTATCGCTTTTTTCTAGCATTGCATTCTGGGGGTGGTATATTGTGTCACATACATAAGTGTATAGGAACATTATCCATATAAATTTGTGTATATAATATGGTGCTCCACCCATGAAAATTATATGGAAATGCTCTCACCATACAATTATGCATTAGAAATCGCTACTACAGACTGTGATTCCACATACCTTCTAGTATAGTTTGGAAATCCCCACTAGGTTGTTATCCCACCTTAGGTAACCGAGTTATCTTCCTTGCATATTTTTATACACCGAAAAAATATTCAGGTATATTTCCTACTCATACATAAATCCTTGGTTTTCCAAAGTGGTATATTGCAATTCACAATTTCCTTGTAAAACCTTTTACCTATCTACCCCTATTTTGATTTTTTTTCTAAAATTTATTAAAAAATCATGGAAGAACAACTCCCTCAATCCCATCATTCACGTAGGATGCAAATATTACCTCCTCTTCCTCAAGAGGCAACTTCTCGATGTCGAAAGAACAAAAATATGTAAACTACCGAATATTGTACGTCGAAAGCTCCCCCTTCTGAACCTACATTTGAAATTAACCATATAGAATCTTCTCCTCCTATGACTATTGAACCTGAGATCTCCTTTCAATTATTTGGTGAGTTTGACACAGTCGAAATAGAAGCACCTGAAAATTTATTATGAGAGGTCATTGAACTTGAGTTTCTTGATTGAGATACATTGCAACATGAGGAACCTCAATTAACTACACCTATTACTTGATGTTCATCCTCTGCTCTTACTTTTTATTTGGATCAATCATAATCCATATATCTTGGTCCCAACAGTGAAGAACTCCCACCTAGTCTTCTAAGTATTGAGGATATTCCCTAAGAAGAGTCTCGACCTTATTCTTGCATTCATTTGAGAGGGTTTAATTTCTATCAATTACATCTTCCTCATACTTTGGTACAATACACTTTGTCTGGTTCTCCTCTTTTCAACTCACACTTGAGTTTCCCTTAGTAATTCTCTTTGGGAAATTTAATCGTGACATAGTCTACTATGGTTTCTCAACCCACATATGCCACTATGAGTGAGAAAACCAATGTTGTAGCTACTTCCATGTTTGTAACATCACCATAAACACATTTATATTGTGTTCAGTTTGTCCCACCTAGTTACCAATCCTTATCTAGTACCTTTTCTCATGTAGCATCCAATCCATGGACTTATCCAACATCATATTCTTCTAGAATGCCATATGGTACTTCTATGATGAGTGCGACAAAATATTCTCCTCCTAATCCATTTAAACCTTTATTGGAGCAGAAATATAGTCCATATGTCAGTGGATATGGACGCCTACAACAACCCACTCCACCTTACAATGGGTACCCTCATCCACGAGGGACATTGCCTCCATATTTGAATTATCTTTTAGCAATGGGGTAAAATTTTTTTGGAGTGTTCAAGTCTCCTGATCAAATACCACAACATGGTTATCTACCATACTTGAGTCCTCCATTTCCTGGAATGGATGCCAAACCTTGGAATCATATGTTGCTCGTACAACCTTGTTCATTTTTTGAATCAAAATAAAACTTCTCAACCTATTCCACCTACATCTCAGATTCCTACTTTCCAACCTATATCACAACAAACTCAAGTTATATCTCATGTATGTCAACCTTTACAGGCTTCACCTCTAACTCAAACTATTTTTCTAGTATTTGGGACATCTCAAATCCCACTTACCCAACCTTTCCAAGGTGCCTTACAACCTTCGCTGCTTGGTCAAGGTATTCCTTAAATGCAAGTGAATCAACCTATGCATGGCATGGCACATGTACAAGTTAGGAAACTTTAAATAGGGATGATGCAAAATCCCTCAGAGAAACCATATAAAGGTATTCCACAAATACCTTACCAAGGTCAAAAAATTCAAAACCAACCATTTCAACCTTTTCAAGGCCATCTAGTAACTCGACAACAAGGGTATGTTTATCTAGGCTACCAAAATCCTCCTTATCTAAGAGCATGGTTACATATTTCTCAAGTCATGCCATCTTACCCCAAATATGCTCCACCAAACATTAATAAGTAGATTCCATTTGTATAAACTCTTGAATTTCCAGATCTAACCCAGTTTACAAATGACCCTATTTTTCACTCTCCTTGGTGGTCGGTCATTCATACAAATTTGCTAAGAAATATCTCGAAAGTCAATGGAAATCCTGGAGAAGATTCATCTATGCATGTTATGATATAACATTTATGTTGTTCTTGGAAATATTTAAATGATGACTCTATTCTTTTACAACTTCTCTAGCAGACACTTATTAGTACAGAAAAAAGTGGTATATCGAATTTCTATGATCTTCGATCAAAATTTTCATTGCCTTATAAACCATGTTCTTAACCCATTTTCAGTTTCCCATTAATTATGAGAGTGGAACTAAACTTTTGAAAAATTTCAAACAATCTGATTCCACTCACATTTTCGATGGTATTTGTGAGTGGAAATGTCTCCATCGTTTGGTCAAACCCTTCGTTCCTGATCAGTTATTAGCTAAATGGTTCACTAAGTATTGTTATCACCCATCAATGAAGACATTGCTAAGGGTGTAACTGTTACCGAAGAGTAAGTAATTTCTCACGCCCAATATCTTGATCTTCTTTACACTCAATCTAGCACACTTTGTGATAAAATACCTAATTCTATGAGACCTCAAAATACACTTCCACCTCCTCTTGGTAAAGAATCACATGTCGTTGGTGGTGTGATTGGTTCTAATATCGAGTATTTAGCGAGTAAATAATTTGGTTGATCTCCTAGTGTCGCTTCCAAAAATCCGTATTCTACTACTTTTGTGGCTATTACTTCTGAGATTAATTTTATCTAATCAACGAAAGGAAAATCTGAGCAACCAGAAAATAGGAATAAAGGAAAAGGAGAAATGAATAAGGATAATCCTCCATAGTAAAAACAAAATAATCAATCTCCTGACAAAAAATGGAAACCTCATTATCCTTGCTTAATCAATAATGAGGATCAATGCACTCGTGATTGTTCACATTTGGCAGAAGTAAATAATTTCCTTAAGTCACTTGTCACACTTGTTGTGTTAAAATATCCATTTCCTAACCATGAGATAAACATGGTTTCTCGAGATCTAACTTCCTATTCCTAAGTTATGATGATTTCCTCCACAAAACAAAAAAATGAAGTTATGATTTCTACGAGAAATAAAGACTATGGTAATATGAATCCCTCGGTTGGTGAGGTTACTGATCAACCTCCCAATTCTACCTCATCTACTTAGGATCCTTGCCCAAATCTGATTCCAATTTGTCTCAATACTAAACCTATGATGGGTGTTATTCAGAAATTTCCATTCAATTCTCGTGCAAGGATGTACATAATTAGCATAGTTAAGGATCTAGCTCATGCACCTTCAACTATGTCAACTCTCAAATTTTTTCAGAATTGTCCTACGGAGAAGAAGGCCTTACTTATCAAAATTTGAGGCATTTATCCTTTAAATTCTAGTCTCTTTGTCTTTAATCATGAGAATCATACACCCAAGATTCCAACAGAATTGGAATTTATGATCTAGCATTTTGTTCGAAGTAAGACCATCCATCAGATAATTTTGGATGACAAAGCTTTGAACTCTATCATATAACTTTCTTATTTGAAGGCCATTAGTTCTCCTCAACTCAACCAGTCAGACACTACCCTCAAATTCTTTGATGCAAGAGGTATCAAGCTGTAGGAAATTTTGAATTTGTTATATTAAGTGGAATTAGCTCGGAAGACGACGTAAACTAAAGTTGAATTTATAGATGGATTGTTAGATTAAGCCTTCTACTGGTCGTCCATTGATTTATGTCATGGTTGTTGTCATTTTGACTTAGTTTAGAATGATTTATTTCCCTCATGAGGGGGGGCATCATGGCCATTGACCAACTCACCTCTTTTGTTAATAATTCCCAAGTTATTTGAAGCATGCCTATTGTGGGTGAATCCCCACATGCCTAGTTGGACTACTTAAATATTCCACTTGGACAGGAAATTTTTCCCTTCCTCCTCTCTTGATAACCTAAACCTGGTTTCCTTTATCAACATTATCGCTTCTTGTAATACTCCATTTAATCCTTGGATACTACCATATCCTTATAATATTGGTACATTTGGTGACTACATGTCGCACCTTCTTGCTGAGCTCAAATATGAAGCCATATATTCATCTATTAGACACATTATGATCTATCCTATTCGATCTATTAGGTCGATCATTCACAGGATTATGTCTCATCTTTGGCTCCTTTCTCACGTACACAGTCTACTGATGAAATCATCATGGAGATCATGATTCTACATGGTGCATCGTGGGATCATAATCATCATTGTACCTCCTTTCTTAATACCTTAGAGGATAATATTGGTGATATATATTCACTTAATTTCATTGAGATATATGTATATATATATATATATATATATATATATATATATATATATGAATTCATTATCTATTCACGATATCGATTCTAAAAATAATTTATCGAATATTAAATAGATTGTTCCTCTTGGTATTTCTATTAAAGGCAAAATTGTTGAGAATGTAAATATTGGTGCATAGTGTTGTCTTGATGAGGTAAATATATATAAAGCCCTTTTTCAGGAATTTCAGGATGTTCTTGCATGTTCATATGAAGAGATGCCAAGTATCAATCCAAATATTGTTATACATGAGATCAAAACATATACAGATGCTAAACCATATCAATAATACCTACATATGGTAGATCCTAAGAAATTTGTTTCTATTAAGGGAGACGTTGAAAAAATTATACGTGTTGGTTTAATTTAGCTAGTTCCTTTAATTGAATGGCTTTGGGACATTGTTCCTGTAATGAAGATGCAAGGCATGATTCATGTGTGTTTCAATTATCAGGATATCAACTGTGTTTGTCCTAAGGACAATTATCCCACCCTGTTTATCAACCATATTGTTGATGATTGCGTTGGAAGTGAAATTTTTTCATTCATGGATGGTTTTTTTGGCTATAACCTAATCAACATTACCCCATCGGGAAAACATAAAACCACATTTATCTTTTCAGGGGGCACATTTTCCTATCGAAATCTCCCTTTCAGTTGGAAAAATGTTGGGTAAACATTTCATAGGAAAATGAATTATGTCTTCCATGACATTAAATGCATTGTAAAATCCTATCTGGATAACCTACCATCCCATTCAAAACATTATGTGTGTCATTTTATGCATCTCAGAGCTATATTTTTACGTTTTCTATATTATGATATCAACCTAAATTTGTACAAGTGCATGTTTTATGTTCAATCTGGTCGACTTCTCAGCTTTGTTGTGTCGAAGGAAGGTAATTGTATTGATACACTTAAAGTCTAAGAAATCCTCGATTTTCATATTCCTTCCTCTCTAGTTTACCTACAACGAATCCAAGGGAAGCGTAAATTTATATGAATATTTGTTCCCAATTATGCCAAATTAGCCAAAGGATTTAATTTATTGTTGAAGAAAGGTGTTCCCTTCCATTGGGTTGAAACTACCCAAAAATAATTTTATTTTTTGATTTTTTTTATTTTTTCATTTGGGAATCATTATTGTATCCGATGGATTATCAATGAAATTACTTCATGTATCCTGTCATTGCAATTACTCCCATCACTATGGCATTGGTACAAGAAGATGATATAGGGGATGAAAATCCTATTTATTATTTGGTTAGCAACTTAAATGATACCAAAATCAAATATACTCATGTTGAAAATTTATCTTTGGAAATTGTTCAAGTTGTCCAAAGGTTTCACCACTACATTCTGCTTCACAAGACTAGGAATGTTTCTAATTTCCACCCCATGACATACATATTTCCATCAAAATTATTGGTGGGTAAGTACTCCAAATAAATTTCCGTTTTCTAGGAGTTCAATTTGGAGTTCATTAAATCCATATCCAAGAAATTGATAGTCTTTGCCAAACTGATATGTGACCTTCCATTGTTTGAAACTAAATCCACATCTGATGATTCAATTCCTAACAAGTCATTGTTACTGAAATTTTTGTCTAATAAGTCATGTGGGGATATTATTATATATCTCCAGACCTAAACTTTAAAGCATGATTCATCTTTCTCTAAACAGAGACATATTCAATAGCAAGTTAAAAATTATATTATAATTGGAAACACACTTTATCATCATGGTATCAATACCATTTTTTGATGATTTTTTTCTCATGAGGAGGTCGAGAAATATCTAAATGAATTCCATGTTGGGCATGTGGTGGACATATGTCTGGTTATGCCACCGTACAAAATATTTTGTGTTCTATTTACTTTTGGCCTACTATGTTTTTGGATTGCATCCTTGCAGCCCAAAAGTGTCATTCCTACCAGATCTATGATCATAAAACTCTTGCTCCACCTTCTCCTTTACATCTTGTTATCGTCATAGGACCATTTTCAGAATGGGGCATTGAATTTATGACATGTAACCCTCATTCAGTCAGGAGCATGGCTACATTATTGTGGTGGTATATTATTTTACCAAGTTGGCTAAGGTGATGACTAAATATAATAACACCAACAAAACAACTCATTTCTTCTTCTTTAATCACATCATTGCTAGGTTTGGTATACCACAATCTATATTTACAAAAAATGGGAAACACTTTCAAAATCACATGATTTTTGGGCTTACTTCCAAGTTGGGACTTCAACATGATAGCACAACTCCCTATTACCTATAGGGAAATGGGAAAGTCAGATATATTAATTTTTTTTTTTTAAAATGCTACAATTCATTATAGGGATTCAGAAAATCAATTGGAATCTCATCCTTTCTGCATCTGTATGGGTATATCGAACCTCAGTTTGAAATTCTACTGGATTCACACCTTTCCAATTGTTGTATGGTATAGAGGTGATTCTTCCTATCGAATGCAAGATTCCATATTTGAAACCTTTCATTTATATTCTCCCCACCACTTCCACAGAAGAAGAGCATCTCTTACATCTAGCACAATTATATGAAACCCGGTGCAAATCCATGATGACCAATGAGGCCCACAAGAGACATGTTAAGGAACAATATGAAAATATTCTTAAATCATGTGCCTTCTCAAAAGATGATTTATTCTGACTGTATGATCGGGAATCAAATAATTTAGGGTATGGGAAGTTCGAGCCAACGTGGCTACGCCCATACATAGCTAAACATGTTCTTGCAAAAGGGGCTTGTGAGCTTATTGATTTTGATGTAATTTTTTTTTCACAACCTAGAAATGGGTTGTACCTCAAAAAAATACTATGCTTAGGTAATATTTTCATAGTAATTGTGTGCATACTATCTACGTTTGTGTTGAGTGAGCTCGCAATTTGTTCATAGTTTCCTTCTATCTCTGTTAATATTGCTTTACATTTGGTTTCCACATGTCGAGGTTCACACAAACCTATGTTGTTTATGCTTATGACATTAGTCATAGTACTTGGAACCTTTCCTCTATAGTGTGTTCTATCTATGCTCTGAGTGGTGATTTAGTGAGTTTACAAGCGATTTGTATCAGTCGTCGCTCTACCAATAACATCATTGGGTGTAATGCAGTGATAAAATTATTGTATGTTGTTATTTACCATGGTACTTGTCATATGGTGGTCATACTTGACTCACAACTTGTAGTACTACACCCGACGAACGTCTATTCAGTAAGAAGTCCAACTATACTTCGTATGTTTTTAAGGGTTCGTCTTCTGGAAATACATTCTGATTACATCCAATATAAACACATTGATATATGTCTAAACACATTAACAAATTCATTAGAAAATCATGTTTTAGAAAATAAAATTGCGATTGATGTAAATAAAATTCAGTCCACATCATACATATTGAAAAAGATAATATAGAAAATAAGAAAAATTGATAGATAGATAACTGTATATAAAAGTTTGGTTTTACAAAAAAATTGAATCTGAGACATATATGGCCACACAACCTATCATATCAAAAATAAATGTAGTCAAAATATGGATTCATGAATGTATAGTAGGCTAATCCTGATGGTGTTTATGGTTAAAAAACCACATGATAAACTTTTCACAACAACTTATTAATGCGCTCAGGCACTCCAATGGTGTAACGTTGCAGTCTCATATGGATCTGATTGAGGCTGGTATTTGGTATGCTATGTGTCAATCCCTCCACATGATTCTCTAACTCTACTAGAGTCTCAACTACGTTGAGATTCTAAATCTTCTCCAGTTCCCCTGCAATAACCTTTGTTCAAATATGTGCATGTAGTGGTTCTATTGGACATTGAAGATTGGATGAACCCATTGGTTGAACGAGTCGAACATATGCATGTAAAATTGATAGTTAGTCTTGGATACATTAAAAATAACAACAAAAATTGTAAAACCCAAAAATAAAAAAATATTCAAAATGATTTTGATTTACCTATGTCACCCCATTTCCAACCTTTAGGAAGCACAAGCTCTGGGTCTCTCTGAAAATCCATCTCTACATATGGGTAGTCTTCAATCATAATGAGTTGTATATGCAACCATTGAAAGAAAACATGTGTGAAACTCATGGAAGAAGGACCCACATGTCGATACATGAGTTCTACCCATCGCTTCATCTATTGAGCACTAGGATCCAAAAGTTCAAGACAGATATGTCGAGGAAAGAGTAGTGGAATCCTCTCTAACGCAAAAGATATCAAGATGGACCCATAAACAAATTTTTTTAGGCTTTCATCCTTTTCTTTAGTAATTTTTTATTTCATATTCATCAACACTCCCTCACTTCAATTGATGACCATTTCTTCTATGCATTCTAATGTGAAATCATTTGGGACCTATTAACCACATGTATAGTAGAAATGTAAGCCAATATAGTCCTGATAAAAAGGATTCTGTTGAGAGGAAAGCAGACCTAATCTAAAATTTTCCTTATTTTGTTGATTGGGACTGAGGTCTACAGTATGCAACAATGGAATATTTGAAAGTCTCACAACCCCTTCTCGAACTAGAAAATGAGATAGGATATCCCCTCCTTGAAAAACCTATCAAAAAGTAAATATCCTCTACCTGTGTGCTGAGCATATGTGCTCCAAGCTTGAACCATTGTGCTTGAATGTCCCATGCTCTAACTAGATACTCCAATAATTCTAGCTGGGCTCTCATGCTAGGAAGCTAGAAGAACATGAGGAGTCAACAGTTTCTCAAAGCCTGAATAGTTGTTGGATCATTGGAAACATCCACGTCTTGGTTTTCATGTTCTATTTCTCGCCAAATCAAATCCATTTTTGATCTGAAGGATACCTTCAATGCAGCAAGAAGAATCCTTAATACAAATCCCATGCAAAAATTAGAGCAAAATTTGAATCGAAATCATTAAACCACTTTTTGAATTTTGCCTAGTGCACCATACTAAAGGAGGGCAGTGCACTGCAACATACCCTCCCTTCTCTAAGAGGTGCATTGAAGTTCTCTTTGTTGTTATAATTTCGGATCCAACACACCTTTCGACATTTAGAGGGTATGTTGGACATAGGGTGAAATTATAAGCCCTAAAAGAACTCAAAACTCATAAAATTATGCATCAAATAAAAAATGGAAAATGTAAAAAGAAAGAGAAAGGTAATATCTCCTACCTAGAAGTGATGCCACTTGAAATGGCCCACCAGATTGGCCACAATTCACTGCTGAAGTTTGGGAGAAAAAAAGCACTCAGAGCTCACTATCAAGAGGTAAAGGTGAAAATGGTAAAAATGAAATTTACTTTTCATATATTTATGGTCAATTTTATTATTTATCATACTTTGTTATTTTGACCTTAAATTGACCTAATTTTACCAGAATTTCATATATTTTTAATCTTTTTATGTTGTTCTCAGCAGGTTAAAAGTTTTTTGAAGGATTTAATGACATTTTTGAATTGCAACAGGTCATTTTGACAAGGGGAATTCTTTTGTCACTTTTTTGGGATCTATAAACTTACAAAAAAGGAACCCCCTTGAGTCCTCTTTCAGCTCTTTTCATACTCCCTAAACATGAAAATATTTTTGAGCACTTGTCTTTCCGAACTCGTCAAAGTAAATGAAAAGACATATACTGAGTATAAGTTTAACCCTTTTACCAATTGAGATATACTAATTAAAATAAATGAATAGCTTAGTCAAACATGGCTAATAGGTTATTTTGAGTATCATTTTATTCCTACTGTGACTCAAGATTTTTTTTTACGAAAATGAACCTTTGTGGTTTTCTTTTTCACCTCTTTTTCAAACTCTTTAAACATGAAAAAGGAGTCGAGTTACAGCTGGTTGGACTCATAAAAGCATCAAATAATGTTGTAATCTCCAAACATGATGGGTCTGAACCACTCCTTATAAGGTTTTGTTAAAAATAAATATTTAGAGAGATTCATTCGAAGGATGAACTTCCAAATCAATCTTATGTTATCCTCCTCAAGTTTTTCAAAAATAAAGAGGTATTGACCACAAATGGTTGTGGAAATTTGGGAAATATGGTAATTAACCTATTAATGGAAGTTAGTCACTCTTCAACATGACACACTTTTTCTTCATGTTCTTGACTGTTGGATTGGGAAATATGCTTGTCTCTTTTTATCATAGTGTATCAAAATCCTCCATATTGAATTTTCAGTCAATGTTGCCAGCTCCATAAAGTGTCGTCAATATGTTCAAGATAATTTATTCAGTTGATATCTACTATGATATTCCCAAAACTTCATCCATATTTATCGTTACTAAACCAGATCTACATCAACATCATTCTCTCTCAAATCTTGATATCTATTTTATGTCGTTGATGGGGGATGCATCAAGACCCTTGTGCGACATGTCACTTCCTATCGACATCAGCTTATTATCCAAGAAGTTGACTTAGAAACTCCCTTTGGTACCTTGGAGGTTTCATACATCAACGAAAATTTTCCTCACTCTAAGCTACAGGTAGAAGTCTTTAGCCTTTGACCAAAATATTCTATGTGGTTTTCAACTTCAGTTCATATATTCACACCACATGGATCATACTAGTGTACCTTGACAGACATTAAAATCATCAGTGGTTTCTCTTGAAACTGCTAATGAATTATATCATTGACCTCTAATTGGATGGCGTTTACCATGTTTGACTCCAAATCATTTATTCACATGGTTCGAATCGTACAATGAATGATAAAGTGAAAGAGATAGAAGATGCCAGATCTAGTTCCACATCTATGTTGTGATTTGAGGACTATTACAAATATTACAAATTATGATGGCTATGATCATATGGAAGATTATCCAATCATGGGTCCACACCTTTTCATAAGTGGAAAATACTTCTTGATCATTATAAATGTGATTCTAGCTTATGTGTTGAGCATGGGTATGCCTCCCTAAGAAATAATATCATGATGAAAATTTATTTTAATAGACGCTTATATCGACCATTTGCTCTTGAACTCAACTTGTAACAACGTAAAGAAATTCAGTCAACATCTACTGTGTGTGACTTTTTACTTTATGGGGAAACCTTTTATAGGCCATTTTGTCACATATGGTTAATAGGTATGCAAACTAGATCAATCAATATCCATGAACAGTTTTTTATCATCCCTTCACAAAGCCCTAAGCATGACCTCTCCAAAAAGTCTTAGTTTATGGTATAAATTTGTCTCAAAAAAAAATTATCCCCATCACATATTTCCTCCTTATCCACATTTTTTTAATGGCTATTTCATTATTTTTCACCAACACTAATCAACCCTTGTTGTTCCCTTCTACACGTGCGTTGATTCTAGAAATTTAGGTTAAAAAAAAAAATGAAGCTTCCTCTTCCAGAAGCTTATAAGTTTGTTTTAACTATTTACCATGGATACAGATCCTGAATTATATCTCATCCTATATTTGAGACCTTATCTATTATCTCTTGAGATCATCCTCCCATCATATCTAAATCTCAAGGGTAAAATGGGAAATCCTAAACTACCAGAGTCATCCTATAAATTTACTTCCTCCCATAACATCAGGGTTGCATTTTGGAGATTGATAATTCCCTTATGTTGTTTCCTTAAACCTAAAGGAGTCATCATATTCATGGATTAGTGTTGATGTTGAGGTGTTCTCTGTGATGAGGAAGGACAAGTCAACTTGGGGATATATCTACAAAATTAGTTGTTATTTATGGTTGTAAACTCTTTCCTATATTTGTTAATACAAAGAGTATATTTTTTTCCTATATTTGTTGTGTTACGTTTTCACACATGTATTTCAATTCTATGTTGATTCATTGAATAGATATTTTTTATTATGCTACATGTATGTTGTGGAGCGTTTTCTTGTTTTAGTCGTGTGTGCACGTTTTAATTATAGAACTTGGAGCTACAATTGGAGCTTGCAAGTACGGAGGAAAGAAAGGCTTGCTACATATTCAGGGTAGTATTATTTCCCATTCTCTGATTTCTCTAAGGGAAAATCCATGTTTTTTTTCTTTTGTTGTTCTAGATCAAACCACTAGATCTAGGGAATTCACCTTTGTCCATAATCATGACAATTTTGCATAACATAAAGGTCCCACTCTCATATGGTTGGCTCCATTTGTTGCAAAATGGTATCACTCTAATATTTTTGGCTTGATTGGTTTTGCAATGTTTTTTGGACCATCTAATGGTCTCATACATTTGGCTCTATTGGTTGCACTATGTTTGTTGTATGGTGGTTCGACTTGCGGTCTCACCACTGCCATACATTTGATTTGAGTTCATGGAAAAAAAAATTTGGTCAACCTCCATGGATTGGGCCACGTATGGCCATATCCTAGGTGGAAACCATGGAGTACTTTCATTTAACATGTATAATGTATGAATTGTTAGTGTAAAATGGTTACTGATGTATGAATAATTTGACCAGTCTCGAGGTCAAATTCCCTCATCATCCTTTTGACCGAAGTATGTTCACATGGAGAGGAGTATGAAACCATATTGGAATAATTCATCTAGATAAATCAGTTGGTAGTGACATCTCCATGCATACGTTGAGAACTTGGTTCAAGACTTGTTGGAAAAAGGTCATTTTATGCTCAGACCTTCATTCAATTCCTGATGGAAAATGATCGTTTCAATTTTTATTTTTGGTCATAGTACCATTCCATTATGTTTAGGGAACCCATAAAGGATAATTTTTTAGAATTCTTAGTATAATATACCTTTTAATAAGGTTTTAGTGATTTCTTGTAACGATTATTGGTAAAAATTGAATTCCAAAAGAAGTTGGGTGATCAGGGCTTAGAGATGGATGTAACCAACGGTGTGTGATGAATTTCTTGACACTTCTTTTATGGATGGAATATTTTTATATTTTTTGAGGATCTATGAGAATATTGAAGTGGTCTTGGATGTATAGTTCCAAGAAAGGTTTTGAGTGACCAAATTGATGAACTTGTTGGAGACGAGTATGGTAAGAAGTATGATAGCCAGAAACAATGGTTACGATGAAAGTGGTTGTAGTGTTTACAATAGTAGTGATTTGAGGTTGTGATAGTGCTTATGATTTCATATTTTGGTGTTACTTATGTTTTAGTGCTTAAATACGGTGACAGTCAATCCAATTTGAAATTAATATGAAATAGAAGTCCACAGGGAGTTTAAGAGGGATTTTGGAGCTTCAATCATGTTGGAGCCTAAAGAAGGTTGGGTCCCACTCATTTTCAAGGTTGTTGCCGCAAGCAAGTTGTAACCTACAGTGAGTATTTTCTTACATATCTTCGATTATAGTGCCTCAATCAGGCTATAATGTACCACAAGTGGAAGCTTTCATTCCTCGGGGATAATTTCCTCTAACAGGTCATAGCTTGCAAATCTATGTTATGAATTAAAGATAAATCAGAAGAAGGATTTTTGGTTTTCTCTTGTATGAGTTTCCACATAAAAAAATGTGTCTCTTGTCATGTGTTGATGTATTATTGATGTGATGGTAGTTATATGATTGATTACTCTTTTTGATGATATGATGATTATGGTTATGATTCAATCATACATGATTGACTGATTATGAAAAGTTATGAAATGATAAAATTGTTGTCATACTAATTCACCCCCACATCTCAGTGTGAAATTTGGGCCAACAACGAGGTACATGGTGCAATGCCATTATTCTTCATTTTGTGACCGAATATTTTAAGGGAAAAGAGGAGAATATAAACCTTAAATGGAGGGCATAATTGTATTGGAAATTATAACTTTTTTAACTAATTGGAAGTGCATACGTATTTTATAAGCATTAGGTTACTATATAATTTTCATTACATGCACATCCAAACCAAAATAATTTAGAACATGGAATACAACATATGACATTTTTGTTTCAAAGGACAATTTTAATTCCTCAATAGTTTATTCCACGATACATGTTTGTGTTATACACCAAACAAGAATGATATTGAAATTATTTCATCAATGATAGAAATCGATACTTATGCATATATAGGTGGCAAGTATCTTCTATTAGAGCATGGAATTTTTATATATGATATAGTTAGTTATGGAATATAAATAACATAATTAGTATATATAACCGATGAAGAATAGAGGAATTTACAAGATATTAAGGCTCTTCCATGATACTTTCATGTCTAGTGGCCTCCATAGGCACATACCATGTTTTCTTGTAGGTTGAGCATATATGAGGATTACATGAACTATGTTGTGCATTCCTTGTTTATCCATGTGTTCTCTCCTTGCTTAACTCAGCGAAGCCTAAAGGCGCAACCCCTAATTTGACGTCACTTAAATATCCAACCTAGTGGAATAATGTTATAAATATGATATGCTACATTAGGATATGGATTAAGGTCGATATGAATGATTGGGTTTGTGAAACATCCCACATATAACCACCTAGGGTGATGCCACTCACCGAGTCATTGATATTGTAACAACACAATTAAATACAACATGACCAATGAACATATAAGCTTGTTTGATAAACATAAAATAGCATAAAAAGTTAAAATATTCATCTAATAAAATCCATTGACTTGATACAATACTCATATGTGCCACCCAATCATAGAGCATGCTACTAAATCTCTCTAAACAGTAGGTAACCCCCAAAATAGGGCCATAAATCCACTGTGGAAATGAATTATTAATATATGTATTTATTCAATGTTGAATATCAATAATTCCAAGGTTCCAAACTCCAACAACCTATAATTGATTGGCTCACATCTCGTATCATCCTCACATATAAGTGGTGCACCCCCTTCTCTACACCTACAATCCCACGGGTTATGCCAGTACCTCTGAGGTGTCTAACTAATCTAGATAAGGATGTCTCGGGATATATATGCCTCCAAGAGTTCTTGTTGGCCTCAGATATCTCTAGGTACACTCTAATACCTCACACAGGAATATATATCCCTACTAATCAATATCCAAGTGAAAAGGGGATCCATATTTTCATAGTTAAGGTTCCCCTTTATTTATATTTAAATAATATATTATAATATCATAATATATTTTCATATCAATATGATTTTCCAATCATGGATTCCTATCCCCACATACTCTTTTCATACGTTGCATTACATTCATGGTGTTCTTTAAAATACATGTGTGATTTTCATAATATAGGATAACTAGGCTTTTAACACACAACCTCTCTGGCCTGACTATATAGGCACCCTGGCCTTGCAGTATTTCAATACACCGAGCGATCGACCTAACAAATTTATACACATAGAGGTAAGGAAACCTTAATAATAACTGGCTCACCAACCTAGGCATCATATGCACAAATACATTACAATTTTGGGGTAAAGTTGAGGGTATTACATTCCCCTCCATGTTATTTATGCACCATCGTGGCTGAATTTAGATGAATTTATAGTAAAAATTTACAAATATATATAATTAGTATAGCTTCCTAGCATCCTCATTCTTCTACTTGCAGCTTCAGGATTGTAACATGATCCTTGAATTGTTTCAAGAATGATGGCTCAATTTTGGAGCCCTTAAATCTTTCTATCTTCTATGTATACTAATAGGGAGTAGAAGTCATGTACCACACCTTTCCAATATGATAATGATCATCATCCCCATTGTACTCCTTTTTCACAAACACAAGTGAGACCTTTAAGAACATCTTAAGTAGATTTATATCAATTAATAATGATATCATGGTATTTATCCAATGTAAGCTCAATTTTATTATTTCTCACAAAGGTACTCACTAAATGTAAACACGCCATCACTGTTTATTTTGCAACATTTCTACCTCAATTTTACCCATAGTTGATGCAGTTCCTTCCATTTTTTTGCTCTACCACAAAAAAATACCGTGTTGTAGGTAACTACATCCAGTCTCAAACTATCCTATGTTTCCATTTATTTTAATAAATGAAGATAATTTCCAACCTTTAGAATGCCCACCTTCTTTCATAACTAAACTATATGTATATTCTAGAGGCTTAATAATCATCTTCGCCATGCTTTAAAAAACGCATAATTCATCATAGATGAATCCCATTATCAGAAAAAAAAAAAACCAATAATGGGATTGCAAGTGTTAAATATGGGTTGCAAACCTAATTTTTTCATCCTTTTATACAAGCTCAAAGAATTAGATACTTTTTTTTATCTATTTAGTCTAATTTCCATGATTGGCTAGAGCATATGAAGTCTTTGACGCAAATTTGTTGTAAGTAGACCTATTTTCCCCATGACATTCCTATCTATGAAATTGTGGCCCAATAATTTTTTAAATATCAATATATGCCCTTGCATCGCTGAAAACCTCACACCAATCTATTACTTAAGGCCAAACTTCCCTATCCTTGCACCATATTGGCCAATGGATACAACCCTGTCAAAAATGTGAATCAATCATGGAATTTGGTTGTCTAAGCCACAATATCCAAGGGAGGTTCCAAATATCTAATAGGAAACATCCTCCAAAAAATTCCATGGGTATCCACAACAAGCAGATGCTAATCTAGCCATATATAACAACATCTGTGAAGAGAGAATCAATCTAATTTGGGTGATAAATATTTTCATGAATAGATCCAAAAAGTCATGAACAATCAAACCCACCATCCAAGTGCTTAAACTTGTTGATCATAACCTCTAGATGAGGATGGAAAATACCTATAGATTAGGTGCTCAAATTATCCATGTTTGGATCTATAAAATATGAGAAAGTCAATAATTAACCCCTCATTATGGAAGTTAAAATTTAATAAAGAATAGTACACAAGTTCATAATATATATATATATATATATATATATATATATATATTCATATATTCAATTAAGAACACTTATATTTGCCAAATATAGCACCCCAAAGGGATGAATATGGATTCCAAGCATTTTTTCCTCCGTAGTAGGTAAACATGATTTAGAATTGTTAAACAAGATTAAAATTGTTCAGATATTCTCTTGCCAGAGATCTAGTGCTAAGTTGAGATATGGCACTTAATATCCATGATATATCTTCTCAAATAATTCAAAAACATTTCTCAAGAAAATTTATTTAACTTTAAGATACCATCAAGTGAACGATGCCTTTATTACTATTTTATGTCTCCTTCAAGTTTTCATTCAATGCATTGTTATGAGTGATGGTAAAGGCGTGGCTAATTCCTATTTCACATGCCAATATACAATAAAATTAGATTAAAATGATGTAATATCCATACATGAATCATTTAGAAATCATGTGGAAAAATTATCCTCATCATAATTTCTTTAGAATACTGCACCTGTTGCCCAAACAATTGCTTTACCATTTTTTAAGCAAGAAAATTTCTACAAGTCGAAGGAAAAATATGTTTTGTCTTGACAAACTCTGTGGCCACTCTCATGTGGTGTGTCTCCCCAATTTTTTCTTTGCATGTCAAATACATCCATCAAAATATTAGATGGATGTATTTGTAAACAACATGCCACTAAATAAGCACATTCTTCAAGCCAAACAAGCCCCCCTTAATTATTTTGGTTTGGTGTAAAAATCCCCTTATTTTTGAGTGATAAGCTTCAAATTCATATGTTCACCTAGCATATGTTGATACCTATCTACATGTTTTCAGTTACCATTCATGGTGAGAAGGTTAGTTATGAGTGATTTGAAACAAACCTATCTATTACAGAGTATAACCCAACTCAGAATCACTAGAATGTGTGTTATTACGATATTTTGTGACCAAATATTTTCAGGAATGTTCCTTTCCTCATCATGTTGTACATCAGTTTCATTCCAAAACTTTCTCCTCATGCATGCCTTCCAAGTAGATCGCTACAACTACAAGAGGCGAAGAATCATCCAGATGCACGTTAATATAATGTAAATTTTCCTTGAGAACATTGACCTCATTGAAAATTCAGTTGTCATGCCCTTGAGCAACAATCGATTATTATGGAGTTGAAAGTGGCTCTATGTACCTATGAATTTTCCATTGTTCTATGTTGTTACAATCACTTTATCGTAGTTATTTTCTTCAATTAACAATAAATTACTCTTCCAATGATAAATAACTACTATAGATAGAATAATAAATGAAATGAAAATAGAACACAATCAAGAGCAATAATAAGAGACACCAAACTTGGTGAAAGACCACGAAAAACACCCACAAGGGGGACAACCCTTTTAAATTTTTCTTCTTATTATATTTTCATTAAACTTTCAGGAGACAATACAATGTGCCAATTCATCAAGCACGAGTCAAAGTCAATCCTTTGACTATCCAACAAAATTAACCAACCAATATCTAAATGATGAGTCAAAATTCAAATATGTTTGAAGTCAAATATGGTCAAATTCAACAACTCTCAATAACAAAAAATGATGCCATAACCATTCCTCATGTCAATGGTAAACGTCCCTCCAAAATTATCGGTCAAACTGCGAGTCAATGTGGCCTTCCAAGCTAGTAAAGGATCTGTGAAAATGGTCCCAAAATCCATGGTCAAACTTGGTCAACGAAGACAGAAAGTCTACTATCAGATATGAAGTCAATGTATTTGGTCAACAAAATTAAAATTACCCAAAAATCCTTGATTTTTGTGGCAAAGAATCTAGCATGCAAAAAATATCCAAAATGCCAAGTCAAACTAAGTCAAACTATGCCCAATCTCCAAAAAATCAATGTTTGTAAAAGGTTGATCGATGAAATATTTTCGGACCTCCTAAATTATTTCTCTCCTACTCACATGTGTGAGAAGAAGACCTTTAATTTTATATTCTACCAACCTCCAAAGAGGAGAAGAAGAATGTGTTAAATGTGTGTCTAAATGAGGTGTTATTGAGCTTTATTTATAGGTGTTGGAGGAGACCCAATTTGTCTTTCAATTTGGACTATATGTTTGAGCAGATGTGGGTTTTTATTTTAAAAATATATTTCTTCCCTGATCAAATTAAATTATTCTAAGGGAAAAGAGGGTCTTATATGAATGATGAAGGTTGTCCAAAGAAGAGAATTTCTCCCTAAGATACCAAATTAACACCCCCTCTCAGCTAGAGAGAAATTTCCAACTATTTCATATGTCCCATATCAAATGTATTTTCATGATCAAGTCAAATTTTGTCTATGATCATCTCTATTGAACACCTCGAATATAAAAGATAAATTTTGACATCATAGGGGAGTGCAAGCTGCCATCCTCTATGATTAGGTGAGATATACTTCCCGCAAGGGAAAGGATAAATATATTTCCTTTTTACCTAGGACGATAAGTGATATTCACTTAAGGGTCACACTCTATCCTATCATCTAGTGACAATAAGTGTGATCGACCTAAGGATTACACTGTGTCCTATTTTTAGTTGAACCTCCATCTAGATTGTTAAGATTCAAATGGTAGAACAAGTGCATCCCAAGGCTTGAGTGAGATTGACTTACCTAGTTAGGTAAGGATGAGACCCTATGTCAAGTCACCTCAACCCATTGGCCATATGGGGATGACCAATCCCAACAAGCCAAAATTGTGTGTAGGATTGAAACTGGGGTATACTCTCTCAAAGTGAAAATAGGTGAGATTGACTTACCACAGGGGTAAGGATCACAAATTATCCTATTGTGTAGAGTTCCCTCAACCCCAAGAGCCCTTAATGATCCATTTCTCACCCTTGGATCTCAACAAGGGGGAATGTCACACTCATTGTTCTCAACTAGTGAGGAACATCACCTAGGAGGGTCACATCCATCAATACAAGCTACTCTTTGAAGATCGAGAAATTCAATTTCGTAAAATTCTTGGTGAGTATATTTTTTATATTCTCATTAGTTGAAATGTGTTGGAGTCTAAGTGCTCCTCTCTGCACCATATGTCTAATGTAGCGATAATTTCTCTCAATTTTCTTGGACTTGTCATGAAATATGGGATTCTCTGCTAGTTGGATCCCACTCTCTTTATCGCAATATATCATGGTCCTATCCAGGACCTTCTCAAACTACTCTCCAAGGAGCTTCCTTAACCATACTGCCTCACTTCTAACCATAATAGGAGTAATATATTCTTCTTTATTCAAGATCAAATCTATGTACATATGTTTCCTTATAATCAAAGATGTCATTGCATATCCCAAGATAAAGTAGCGCCCTAATATGCTCTTCATGTCAATAATTTTTTTTTGCCTTGTAAGTGCCAATTTATCCATGTAGTCTTACATTTCCAGGCATATAAATCAAACCAATATTGATCGTCCCAAGAAAATATATCAACACATGTTTTGTAACAACCTAGTGTACATGAAGAGGTTTAGAAATTAATTGAATCAAACTGTTCATTACAAAAGATATCTCTGGATGGGTGTTCACAAGGAATATCAATTCCCTAATGGACCATCAAAACTTAGAAGGGTTAGCAAAATCGGGTCCAACAATTTCTCCACATAGCTTCTTGAATTTTATCTCCATCTGGTTGGCCAGGAACTTGCGTTTTTCCATACCAAATATTTCCAAGATCTTCGCAACATGTTTTCCCTTGTAAATGAAAATATCATTAGGTATTTTCCACATTTTTGATCCTAGGAAAAACTGCATCAAACCAATATCTTTCATCTTAATCTCAGAGGCCATCTCCCTTTTACACATGAGCATGAGGTACTCACTGTTAGCTCCCTGTAATCAGCAATATTGGCAAAGTCCGATCGCAGGGAGAAACATCGTTTCAACCACTTTGGGATTCTAGGATCTAGCCCTCCTGAATCCGGAGAGGGATCTCTCCAATAAGTGCAAATATGGGTTTGTCTTTGAAGTTTGGGTAATGATATTAGGCTATTTATTAACGCCAAGGGTTTGTTTTGTTTTTTGGATGGTTGAGTATGATTACTGCCTGAGGTGGAGAGTTCTAAATGCAAAGAGTTTCAAAGGTGTGAAGTTTCAAGCAAATAGAACAAGCTTGGGCCAGGAAGGTAGATAATTGCAGGTTTTAGTCCATTCGGCTATGGAGTCACAATAGGGTTTAATTGGAACAAAAGGAGGCAAGAGTGGTCCATAGGGCAAGTCATCTATGTCTAAGGATCTCTTTAAGGTTTGATTTATGGAACGAAATGATACAATCAAGAAGGGAAAATAAATAGATGAAGAACAAAGAGCAGCCCAGGATCTAGTAAGTACTTTTAAACTAGCCAGCCTTTGACACACACTTAAGAAAAAAATGAAATAAAACTAGGATCTGGTAAGTACTTCTAAACTAGCCAGCCTTTGATACACGTTCAATACAAAACATACAAAAACAAAGGGAAACTTGAAGGAAACTGTTGGAGTAGAAACTAGCGAGTCGGGCTCACCACAAATCCTCTCCTAGCTTTGCTTTACTTGCTTACTTTCAAGACAATCACAAGGATAACACAGAATGGCCTAAGATCTGGTAAGTACTTTGAAATTAGCCAGCTTTTAACACATTCCAAGGGAAACATTCAGACAGTTGTGGAGATAAAACTGCGACCAGGGCTCACCATATCTTCCTCAGTTCATCTTCACTTAACATATACTGAAAATAACATTTAAGAATGACATTCAACTAAGACAGTAAGACGAGGGAATGCCAACATACCTATGCTTGAACTGAATTAAATCGTTCCTAAATAACACAGATTAGAAGAAAACATTTAGATAAAGATTTTAAGTCAGAGAAGGGTACAGATATATAGTAGGTCCTAACTCCATGAATGTTGTTATTTATAAGAGAAGATGAAACACAGTGGAAACATAAACAAAATAACAAGTTAGAATGAGAAAAACATCACCGTCAACATAGACCAGGATCCCATAAATCAAATTATATTAATGCTCCAAACTAGTTACAGCTTTAAGTCCAATGCTTTAATTTAGCGAGCATCTACTTATCTCAGCCTAATTTATCTATCGCAAGAAGAGCTCCAAGAGCCAGTGAAGACTATTTACAATCAAAAGTTTCCCGCTTAATTACATTATAATGTTCAGCAACCTAATCAACCAACCCTTCACTCATCTTTTGCAGTAGTATATATAAAAGAATGAGGAGGTGAGATCTGATGAAAGATCTCCAATTACAATTAATACAGACTTAATGGTTCCTTGGCCTTTGGGGTGCTCGATGAAGAAAGTTACATAGGTGTCTTCTGTATTAAAAGGGTTAAATAAATATTTAAACTTGGTGGGAGCTCTTTTTTGCCCTTTGAGGTTCTGTGTGATGTCAAAGAAACTGTACTGATGCTTTGTCATTAATTTTGTTTGCATAATTCACTCTCTGGCTATGTTATGAGGTAGATATCTGGTCCTGATCAATAAATTCAGCCTCTAGTTGAATGCTTCGAGGCACAGGTGGCTTTGTGGTAGTTGGGAGGAATTGATTTGCCTCAAATGTGGCGGTGGACGCTTTCTGCCTGATGAACCTTTATGATTCTTCTTTTGACTATGTTTTAATCGGGGATTAGGATTTTTATAAACCATCTTAGACGTAGTCCCCAAATATCTGTCTTCAATCTTCTGTTCTGATAAAATTGTCTTCGGCATTGATACTCTCTGACTGTGCTTGATTCATGGTTTTTTCTAGTATGCAGGGTTGCGCAGAGGTTAAAAGGCATAAATGCCTCACGATTCATTGATAAAACATGGATTTTAAACCCTGTGAATGATTTCCTCTGGTGAAATCGAAGGCGGGAGGATCGTCACCCTCTGCCTTTGAATTTTCTTCATATATAGCAGAAAAAAGTTTATACCCTGCACAATACAAAAAACATTAGTAAATCCTGCATGTATAGTTTATATTGCTTCGGAGGACATGTGGGGGGAGCGTGGCCATTGGATGGAATCATCTAATGATCAAGATTGATCTAGCGAAGGTCAAAAAGAAATCGGGGAGGAGTTAAAACGGAGCCGTCGATCGCGCAGGGATCGACGGTTGGGAGCAGAAACGAAAAGTCAAAGCAGAAAATGTTGACTGGGTGATGAATCAGGGCGATGAATTGTGGGCCATCGATCTACAGATCAGATCGACGGTGGAGATGCTTTATGGACCGCGTTGTATCCTGGTTAACTGTCGGGTTTCTTTGGAGAGCGATCACCATCCGATGAGCGGCCTCAGATCGAACAGTGGACGTTAATATCGCGCCGAGCCTACGTCCGATCTTTAACGCGCGATGGATGGTGGTTTTGTGAATAGTTTCCAGGCCATGCATCAAACGGTGTATGGGATCACTGCAAAATAATAAAAATCGGCCGGCTCTCACAAGAGGTGCAATGGATCCTGTGTGGTTTTGCAATGGTGAATGGACAGCGGGGACCACTGGGGCAATGGATTTTGCGTCGCCGATCTGTAGATCAGATCGACAGTGGAGAATGATTCAAACTATGCACTGGCGGTAACCTTATAATATAATAAAAAACCGACAAATTTATATATAAATGAAGGTTTAAAACATTAATTCACAATACGACTTGGCACCCGACTGCGGGGCCTTTGGGCGCATGGAAGATAACATGACCGGAGCCGTATGGAGGAAGGGCTAATCGGCATCAGAGGATGCGATCAACGATTGGAAGGTTGGCGCTTGGTTCCAGCACCAAGGCATATGGAAGGAAAGGGTTAGAGACTTATCTCAAGGAGGCTTAAGTCTACAATATATAAAAAATGTGAGTTTTATGGATTTTCGATGGTTTTCAAGGGAATTTGAGGGTTTCGATAAAGCAGGAAACGGTCTTAAAACCTTATCAACTGGATTTCTGATGAAGTGAAAGAGGGGAGAAATATGAAAATGAAGGATTTCATGGGAAAAAGGGAAGGCAAAGAAGAGGTTAGTTTTGGAAGAAGGGGGAAAAAGAAAAAGGTGCTTGCAGCAGTATTCTTTCGTGGGAATCAACAGGGTTTCTGAGTGTAGAATGGGCACAACAGTAAAGATTGGGACAAAGGAATGAGGCCTTTTGAGAGTCTTCAAGAGCCAACACTTTTTTCCATAAAAATTTGTTCCTTGAAGGCTCCAAACAGTTTTAGCCACCTTTTGGTATAAAAAATTTCACAGGTGGCTAACACTCACTAACCACAAAAAATATATCATCTACATATAAAAACAAAATCAAAGGCATAACTTGGACCACTTTGAAGTAGAGGTTCGAATCAACCCTTCTTCTTATGAATCCAAGATTCACTAGGTAATTTTCAATGCGGGCATACCAGGCCCTAGGGTCTTGCTTAAAACCATATAATTTCATATTCAACCTGCAAACATGATTCTCCTTATCCTTCCCTTCAAGTCCTAGAAGTTGATCAACATATACATCTTCCTATATTATGCCATGAAGAAATGAATTCCTTACATACATTTGGAAAAGGGTCCATACATGACTAGCAGCAAGAGAAAGAATCGACTGAATATTAGTGTATAGGGAAATGGGTGAAAAAATTTCATCCTCGTATTCTCCTCTTTTTGGGAGAAACCTTAATCCATGAACCTTTATTTATACTTCTTAATGCTTCCATAAACTCCATGCTTGATTTTGCATAACCACGTCGAAGTTACAAAAAACTTTCCATTAGGTCTCAAAACAACATACCATACATCATTATTCATAATCGATTCATACACTTCGACCATGGCATCCTTTGAAATATGCTCTTTCAATATTTCTTCAAATGTGGTATGTTTAGCCAATATGATGGAGCTCATAGCTACAACATATCCCTAGTAACAACATGACTTATTGATTTCTCTAAAGGTCCCTTTGGTAGGAACATGTCTCTCAGCGTCTTATATTATATCATGAAGCCAAAGTGGTCCCTTCTTGGTGAGGGGATCACATGGAGGGGGATCCAAGAATTCCATAGGCTCCATGGGATCATCAACAATAACCTTCTCAGATTCCAACATAGAATTAACTTCGAGTAGGTCCATATCATCATCATTCCTCTTAACAAGGGGAGGTGGAGGAAGGTCCCTTGTTTTTCCATGGACAACATTTTCATCAAAAGTTACATCCCCTCTAAACTTGGTCTTTCTTTGACTAGACATATATATTCTAAATTATTTAAAGTTTTCAGAATATTCAACAGACATACATGTTTTCCCAGTAGCTTCCAACTTATGATTACTTATTCGAGATTCTTGTTATCTACAGATTAATGAGGAACCATGATTTGAACACAGAATGTTGTATTTGTAACTTCTCCCCAGAGGAACTTCATAAAATTTTGATCATGAAAAATCCATGATGGATCTATTCTTTCTTTCAACCATACCATTGTGCTTAGGATTGTAAGGTACAATATTTTCCTTCTTGATTCCATCCTCCTTGTAAAAGTAAAAAAAAATCATTTGAAGTATATTCTCCACCATTGTCAGACCAGAAGTCTGTGATATTATTCCTTGTTTTATTTTCTATTAGGTCCTTGAAGTACTTGAATATATCAAATTCCTCATCCTTATACTTCAAGTAAATTATCCATGTCTTCCTAGAGAAGTCATCAATGAAAATTATCTAGTAAAGTGTTCACCAATAAAATACATTAGCATAGGTACACATAGGTCATAATGAATAAGTTGAAGAATATCACTAGTATTGTTTGTGTTAGAGGGGAATGGTCCCCTTGTATTATTTCCGCTAGCACATCCTAGACATACTCCATCAAGGCTAGCTCAAACATCAGGCATCCTAGAAACCAACCTATTTATTTTGGACAGTGCTTCATACTGTATATGGTCCAATCTTTTGTTCCATAAATCACTTTGATGATTTATGTCATGGACCATTGCTCATAGATGTATTCCATTGAATCTATAACATCCTTCAATTCGAGATCCCAAGGTAAAGGTACCCCCCATGCAAGATTCCATAGGCACGATGAGGTCCTCTTATGAATTCTACTCTTCCAAAGGCGATATAAATACCAAGTTAATATTTATTCCTAGAATATACATACCATCATGAAAAATAATGGAGTCACCAGAGTCCTAATGAAATTTTAGAGAACCAAAACCCTTCACAGGATGAGTAGATTTGTCTCAAAGGATGATTTTCAAATATCTCTCCCTCTCAACTACCTTTTCAAGAACTTCCCAGTATCCATAGAAATTTCTAGAATCCCCACTATCTACCAAACAACTATCACACGAGTACAAATGGGAAGAACTAGAAAGAGCATAAATAAGAATATATTCAGAATGACTAGCAGCTACATTATTTTCATAGATGGAATTCCTTGACCTCTTTTGAGGATGATGGGGTTCTTCACGATCATCTCAAGCATCTATTATTATTCTATCATCCCTTATTCTTGGATCATCTACTCTTCTTCGATCATATCCTCTTCTTCTATTATTAAAACTATTGTTTTTGAAGCCACGACTATATTTGTAGTTTGATCTTGAATCATTTCTCTTTTCCTGAAATTCTCGAGCATAATGACCATGGTTGTGGCATTTAAAGCATTAAATTATTCTTCCTCTTCTCTTTAATTCCTTTGATTCAGGGGGAGCCCTTCTTTAACCAAATGGTCTTCCTCTTCCTTTTCTATTTTTATCTTGAGTAACAAATTCACAATTCCATCCTTCTTCATGCTTTTGAATCCTCCCTCTAGTAATCATTCGAGTCTCCTCTTGAGTGAATTTACCAACAAGCTGATCAAAAATCGGGAGTACATTATTTTTTCTTCTAGTACTAATTAAGGTTTCCCAAACAGGAGGAATACCTTCAAGAGTGACCATCACCAACTCTCAAGTGTACTCACCAACGGTTAGTAATTGATCCCTTAGTTGGGATACCCTCATCACATAGGATTGCACATATTCTCCCTTTTTAATATTCATATGCTTAAGTTGATTTTTTAATGAGAGGATATGATTTAACTTTTTGACCTCATAAATCCCAACAAAATTATCATATATTTCCTTAGACTTCTTCAAGCTTCTAACAAAAACAAGTAAACGATCTTGCAAAACACCAATAATAATTTTATTGGCTTTGAGTTTACCTTTCTTGTGCTTGGATTTGGGAGCAATAGGAAAATTTTCCGGAGGTACAAGAACTTTTCCTTCGACATATTCCAACACAATTTTCATCCAATATCACTTCCAACCTGATCTTCCAAGCAACAAATTTTGATGAGTTACCCAACTTCTTAGAATCCTTGAAGTAAGAGGTAGGAATATTGACAAAGTCAAATAGGCTCCTTCAACTTCTTCCAAAGATGATTTCTCTTGTCCCTTGTGTCCTTGTGCTTTTCTTCCCCTTATCTCTAATACCATGTTAATTTTCCACTGTTTTATGTTGTTACAATAACTTTAGCCCAATTATTTTCTTCAATTAGCATTAATTTTCATGTTTTATATATGTGATCTTGTCCTTTCCGTTTTGGGTTCAAATAGATAACTTGTTTTTCTAGGTAAATTTTATGGCCTCCATCTTTACCATCGACATATATTTCATTGAAAACATAAAATTCCACCCTACCATATATTCCAAAAATTTTCCTGCATTTAAGATAAGTGATGAATCAATAACACAATTCTGTACTCCATATATATTCATTCATTTCACTCCTAGTAGGATCCTTTTGATAATTGAACAAGTCGTAGGTTTGCTGGTAGTGGAAATTTCCTTAAAAAAAAGGTGGCATCCCTTCAACAAAGCAATATCTTCTTCCACAAGCCACTCTATCACAATATTTAATATGTAGGGATTAATAAACCAGAGGGACTATTAATATCATAAAACCAAGGATTAAATTATAAAACCAAAGAATTATTAATATTATAAACCGAAGGGTTTAATATTATAAACCCAAAGAATTAGTAAACCCAAGGGATAAATATTATAGACTTAAGGGATCAATAAAAATTAGGGATTGTTAATAATAAACCCTAGTTATTCCTAATGTTATAAACATAAAAAATTAATAAACTGAAGGGATAAAGATTATAAAACTAAGAGATTAATATTAAACCCTAGGATTAATACTTAAAATTTAACATTAGAGTTTAATTAACCGAATGGATTATTAATATTATAAACCCAAGGGATTAAAATTATCAACCAAAGCTTAGAAAAGTCAAGTTATTAATGTTGTAAACACAATGGATCAACAAAACCAAGAGATATTTAATATTATAAACACAAGGGATAAATAAACCCAAGGGATTCTTAATTTATAAACCAAAGCTATTAATATTATAAATAGATATGATTAATAAAATCAAGCGATTAATAAGCCCAAGGAATGAATAAACCCAACAAACCAATATTAAAAACCCAAGAAATTAATAAACCCTAGGAATTAATAAACCATGATTGGACATGGTCGATTTTCATATTGATACAATCTTTGTCACAATGTGGCATTGGACCATGGTTAAACATGATCATCGATTGTTGACGATGATTGACAATGGTTGATCATGGTTGATTTTCATATTGAGATAATGTTTGTCATAATGTGACATTGGACCATGGTTGATATTTTTATTGAGACAATATTTGTCACAATTCGACATTGGACCATGATTGACCACGGTTCACAATGGTTGGGTTTCATATTGAAACAATCTTTTTTACAACGTGAGATTGAACCATAGTTGAACAAGATTACAAATGCATGAGATTTATATTAATCCATTGTGTTAATATTATAAACACTAGTATTAAACCCAATATTATAAACCCTAGTATTGAACCCAATATTATAAACCGTAATATTAAACCCAATATTATAAAACCTAAAATTGAACCTAATATTATGACCAAAATGTTTGATCAATATGGTTGAGCATATTCAATCATATTTCACCAATATAACATTACAAATATTATTTTTTTAAACATTATTAATATTGATAAACCCAACGAATCAATAAACCCAACAAAGTAATATTAAAAACCCAAACAATTAATAAACCCAAGGAATTAATATTGTAAACTCAAGTGATTAAAGAACCCAAAGGATTAAATTATAAACCCGAAGAATTATTAATGTTATAATTACAAGCAACTAATAAACCCAAGGGTTTAATATTATAAACTCAATGAATTAGTAAATTCAAGGGATACATATTATAAAACCAAATGATCAACAAACCCAAGGTATCGATATTAAAAACACATGAGATTAATAAACCTTATGAAATAACATTTTAAACCAAACGGACTAATAAACCCACACAATTATTAATATTATAAACCGAACAAATTAGTAAAACCAAGCAATAAATATTATAAACCTAGAACATCAACAAACCCTTGGGATGAATACTCATTAATTATTATTATGATGATTATGATTATTAGTATTATTATTAATTAAGACTACTACATCTAATAATTAATATTTTTAATTAAATTTAATATCGTTAATATTGATATAATATAATATCAATAATAATATCATATTTTTAATTAATATATAATTATTAAGTAATTTATAATATATTTATTAATGATTAATTAATAATTTAATAAATAATAATATCATTATTTAAATTTAATACATTATTATTTAACAAACATTAACAATAATTAATACATTCAATCAATTAAATATTAATAGCAATCACTTAATAATTTTAATAATTAATTAATTATTACAAATTGTAAATATTTTTTATAAATTTTATTAATTATTGTTAATAATAATAATATTAACAATAATATTGTTAATTTAATAACAATTTAGCAAACCATGAACTATGAACCCAAGATATTTGCATAAAAACCAAGAAATAAAATTATAAACACTATGAATAATTATAGTCTAAAAATAGGAACCCCTAGATTAATAACCCTAAAGGATTGATATTATAAACCCACAAGAATATTAAACCAAGGGACCAATACTAAAAATACAAGGGATTATAAACCCAGGGAAATGATATTAATCCCAAGCGATAAATATTATAAAACCACTCTATATAAACCCTAACATAAATATTATAAACCCTAGAATAAACATGGTTGACCATGATTATAAACACAAGGGATATATATTAAACCCTAGGGTTAATATTATAAACCCTATGGATAATATTATACCTTAGTATAAACCTTATGGATATATTAAAGCCTCGAAATATGAACCCTTACATTAATAAACCCAGGGGATTGATATTATAAATCCAATGGAATAATAAAACCAAAAGTTTAATTCTAAAACTCCAAGGTATTATAAATACAAGGCAATAACCAAGGGATTAATATTATAAACCCTAGGTATATTATTAATCCAATGTATTAATATTATAAACACTTGGTATATAAAGACATAGATAAATACAATAAACATTGAAATAACCATGGTTGACCATGGTTTAACATGCTTGATTTGATCATTAAGAAAATATTTGTTAGAATGCAACATTGGAAAAAATATGGTAATGGATTAAAAACCGCAAAGGATTGATATTATAAACATAAGGCAATAATAAACCCAAGGGATCAACATTAAAAGTCCAAGGGATTATAAATCGAAGGGAATAATATTAAGTGAAAATAATAAATATTATAAACCCATTATATATAAACCTAACATAAATATTATAAACCCTAGAATAAACACAGTTAACCATGGTTGACCATGATTATAAACACAAGGGATACTTATTAAACCCTAGGATTAATATTATAAACCATATGGATACTATTAAACCTTAGTATAAACCTTATGGATAATATTATACCCTAGGAATATGAAACCTTATATTAATAAACTCAGGGGATTGATATTATAAACCCAATAGAATGATAAACCAAAGGATAAATTATAAAACTGCAAGGTATTATCAACTCAAGGAAATAATATTAAACCCAAGGGATTAATATTATAAACCCATTGAATATAAACTGAAATATAAATATTATAAACTATAAAATAAACATGTTTGACTGTGGTTGACCATGGTTCATTTTCATATTGAGAACATCTTTGTCACAATATGATGTTCGACCATGGTTGCGCATGATTTATTTTCAAATTGAGACAATATTTTTCACAATGTGACATTGGAGCATGGTTGATTTTCAAATTGAGAAAATATTAGTCATAATGTGACATTTGACCAGCATTGATCATGACTAATGATGACTTTAAACCAAAGGTATTATATTATTAACCCTATGAACAATATTACACCTTTTGAATATGAAATATTCGATCAATAAACCCAAGAGATTGATATTATAAACCCAAGGAGATAATAAACCCAAGCGTATAACAATCAAACCAAGGGATTAATATTATAAACCCTTGGTATATAAATACTATAAACTTTGAAATAAACATGATTGACCATGGTTTACCAAGGTTGATTTTAACATTGAGAATACCTTTCTCACAATGCAACGTTGGACCAAGGATGACCATGGTTGGCCATGGTCGATTTTCGTATACGAAAATCTCTGTCACAATGTGGCATTGGACCATGGTTGACCATGGTCAACTATGGTTGATGATGGTTGATATTGGTTGACCATGGTTGATTTTCATATTGAGACAATCTTTGTCATAATGTGACAACGGTTGAACATGGTTGTCATAATGTGAAAATATTTGTCATAATGTGGCATCGTAACATAGTTGACAAAGGTTGACTACGGTTTATTTTCATATTGAGACAAGCTTTGTTATAATGTGACATTGGACCATGGTTGATAATAATTTATTAAACCATAAATTATGAGCCGAAGGGAGTTTTATAAAAATTAAAGATTAAAATTATAAACCCTCTGAATAATATTATACACTAAGAATATGAACCCCTAGATGAATAACCCCAAAGGATTGATATTACAAACCTAAAGGATCAACACTAAAAATCCAAGGGATTATAAACCTAAGGGAATAATATTAAGCTTGACAAGGGATAAATATTATAAACCCACTCTATATAACTCCTAACATAAATATTATAAGCCCTATAATAAACATGGTTACCCATAGTTGACCATGATTATCAACACAAGAGATATATATTAAACTGTAGAATTAATATTATAAACCCTATGGATAATATTATACCTTAGTGTAAACCTTTTGTATACTATTACACACTAGGAATATGAACCCTTAGATTGATAAACCAAGTGGATTGATATTATAAACCCAATGGAATAATAAACCAAAGGATTAATTCTAAAACCCCAAGGTATTATAAACCCAAGGAAATAATATTGAATCCAAGGGACTAATATTATAAACCCAAGGCATATAAACTGAAATATAAATATTATAGACCATAAAATAAACACGGTTGACCGTTGTTAAAGATGGTTCATTTTAGTATTGAGAAAATATGTCATAATATGATGTTCGACCATGGTTGACCATTTTTGGGCATAATTGATTTTCAAATCGAAGCAATCTTTGTCATAATGTGACATTAGACCATGGTTGATTTTCATATTGATAAAATCTTAGTCATAATGTGACATTGAACCATGAATGACCATGGTAAAGCATGATTGTAAACTCGCGGGATTTATAATAAAACCATGGAATTATAATATTAACCCTATCTATTACACATTTGTAATATGAAACCTTATATTAATAAACCCAATAGATTGATATTAATGTTAAAAACCATATGAATAATTGTATACCCTGTAAATATGACCCTTATATTAATAAAACCCAACAAATTGATATTATAAACCCAAGGAAATAATACACCCAAGGGATTAATACTAAAAAACCGAGGGTTTATAAACCCAAGGGAATAATAGTCAAACCAAGGAATTAATATTATAAACCTGAAATAAACATGGTTGATCATGGATTACCATGGTTGATTTGAACATTTTGATATTTTTTTTCGGAATGTGACGTTGGACCAAGGATTACCATGGTTGGCCGAGGTTTATTTTTTTATTAAGACAATCCTTGTCACAATGTGGCATTGGATCATGGTTGACGATTATTGATGATGGTAGAAAATGGTTGATTTTCATATTGAGAGAATATTTGTCATAATGTGATATTGGACCATGGTTGACAATGGTTGACCATGGTTGTCATAATGCGACAAAATTTATCATAATGTGACATTGGACCATGGTTGATTTCATATTGAGACAATCTTTTTCAGAATGTGACATTGGACCATGGTTGATAATAATGTATTAAACCATGAACTGTGAACCCAAGAGATTTTTATAAGAACTAAATATTAAAATGAGAAACCCTATGAATAATATTATACACTAGGAATAGGAACCCCTATATTAACAACCCTAAAGTTGGTATTATAAACCCAAGGGAGAAATAAACCCAAGGGACCAACACGAAAAATCCAAGGGATTATAAATCAAAGGGAATAATATTACGCCCAAGGGATAAATATTATAAACCCTAAAATAAATATTATAAACCCTATAATATACATTGTTGACCATGGTTGACTGTAATCATCAATACAAGCGATATATATTAGACCTTGGGATTAATATCATATGGATAATATTATAACTTATTGTAAACCTCTTGTATAATATTATACCCTAGTAATATGAACCCTTAGATTACTAAACTTAAGGGATTGATATTATAAACCGAATGGAATAATAAACCAAAGGATTAATTCGAAAAATGCAACGTATTGTAAACCGAAGGAAATAATATTAAACCCAAGGGATTAATATTATAAACCCAAGGCATATAAATTGAAAGATAAATATAACCCATAAAATAAACATGGTTGATCACGGTTGAGAATCGTTCCTTTTCATTTTGAGAAAATATTTTTCACAATATGATATTAGACCATGGTTGACCATTGTTGAGGGTGATTGATTTTAAAATCGAGATAATCTTTGTCAAAATACGATGGTGACCATGGTTTATTTTCATATTGAGAAAATCTTAGTCATAATGTGGCATTGGACCATGAGTGACCATGGATGACCATGATTTTAAACCCAAGCGATTTATACTAACCCAATGAATTATATTATTAACCTTATGAACAATATTACACCTTTGGAATATGAAACCTTAGATTAATAAACCCAAAAGATTGATATTAATGTTATAAACCCTATGAATAACTGTATACCCTAGGAATATGAACCCTTCGATAAATAAACCTAATAGATTGATATTATAAACCCAAGGAAATAATAAACCCAAGGTATTAATACTAAACAACCAAGGTTTTATAAAACCAAGGGAATAATAGTAAAACAAAGGGATTAATATTATAAACCCTAGGTATATAATGACATAGATAAATGCTATAAACCCTTAAATAAACATGGTTGACCATAGTTTACCATGGTTGATTTGAACATTGAGACAATCTTTTTTAGAATGCGAAGTTGGACCAAATCTCGCCATCGTTGGCAATGGTTGATTTTTATATTGAAACAATCTTTGTTCCAATGTGGCATTAGACCATGGTTGACCATGGTCCACAATGTTTGACAATGGTTGACCATGGTTGACCATGGTTTATTTACATATTGAGACAATCTTCGTCATAATGTGACATTAGACCATGGTTGATATTTATATTGAGACAATATTTTTCATAATGTGATATTGGACCATGGTTGATCATGGTACACAATGGTTGGTTTTCATATTGAAATAATATTTTTCACAATGTGAGATTGGACCATAGTTGACCAAGATTATAAATGCATGGGATTTATATTAATCCATATGATTAATATTATAAACCCTAGTATCAAACCAAATATTATAAACCCTTTTATTGAAGTGAATATTATAAACCCTAATATTAAACCCAAAATTATAAAACGTAAACTTAAACCTTATATTATGACAAAATTTTTTGATCAAAATGGTTGAGCATATTCAACCAAATTTTATGAGTATAACATTGCAAATATTATTTTTGTGAACATTCTTAATATTATATTAATGATGTTACTCATAATATTATATTTGCCATTATTAATTATATATATTAATATTAATGTTTGAAACAACTAAATTAATGTTATATAATAAACATAAGTAATATCTCATATTAATATTAATAATATTTACAGTGAAACTATGAAAATTAATTTAATTTTTATAATTATGAATATTTTTCTAAACAATATGATATTGCAAAGATTATTTTTCTAAACACTATTAATATTATATTAATGATGTTATTGATGATATTGTTTCCAATAATAATTTGTTATTATTAATGATATATATTAATATTAAATTTTTTAATAACTAATATTAATGTTAAGTGGTAAACATCAATAATATCTCATATTAATAATCTTTATGTTGAAACTATAAACAATAATATATAATAATATTAATATTAATAATAATTATATTAATGTTTTTTAACAATATGACATTATAAATATTTGAGAGTGTAAAATTATGTGATCCCTAATTGTTTACAAAAATCTTTCGAAAAATCACATTATCATTTAAATCACCTATGCGTTTCAAACTACTCAATGTAATTTGTCATCAAGGAAATTTTGATTACGCTGATCCAAATAATTCAACATATATATTGCAAAGATGAAACGGTCTATGAAAAATTCTAATCCACAATTATTGGAGGTGAATTGTGGGTTACTTTTTTTCATTGACCGTTGCATCTATGCATTATATATATTGAATTATTTGGATCAGCACAATCAACATTTTCCCGATGATGAACTAAAATGAGTAGTTCGAAACTCGTCTGCCCTTTAAATGATAATATGATTTTCCGGAAAATTTTTGTAAACAATTATCAATATTATTTTTCTAAACATTATTAATACTATATTAATGATGTTACTCATAATATTTTTTCATATATATATATATATATATATAAAATGTTTGTTATGAAACCATAAACAGTTATATACAATAATACTAATATTTAAAAAAAAAAATATTATATAAAAGTATATTAAGTAATGGAACTTGGCTAAAGTTTATTTTCTATCATCTTGAGGGCTCCTCTCTTCTTTAATGCATATTTTATTTATTGAGATCAATAAACAGGTTTATGTTATGTTGAAATTGATGAATTTGTTATTATCTATTATTATTTATTAAATTGCAAAAAAAGAATTGCATATTATTCTTAGATATTAAATTTCTTTATAGTTAAAGAATTTATTTTTTTTATTATAAAAATAAAAAATGTAAGGATTCAAACATTTCACTTATCACAAAAAAAACTATATTGTTAAAATTTCATAGGTATTATTATAATATTAGAATATTAATATAAACTGAATTATTTGTGATTGATGCGCTTTTAAAAAAAGATATGATGATATAACATACTCATTTACCAATGGTAAACTCACCAGGATAAACCATAGTCCCATCAACATACGAGCTTGTCCTCCCTTTTGTTTGTGCCTCACGAGAATCAAACCAGGACTAATTGTGTCCAAGATTAACTGTAGAGCAAAAACTAAAATGTGAATTGAGAAGTCGCAAATTTTGAATTGTATCTAGAAGTAGCATTGGCCATCTCATCCCACGGGTTGACATGTAAAGCATGGTTTCTCTAGGGAATGATATGGTTGGATTCACGTATCTTCTTGGAACAAATAATGAGAAGGATACCAGACTATGAAAATAAAAAAAATTGAAAGATATGTATGAGATCTATCAAATACAAAATATGGCCGATTTATTTCTTCATTCATGCATACTTTATTTACTGAGTAAAAGGGTTTATGTTATATTGAAATTGATGAATTTCTTATTATTTATCATTATTTTATTAAATTGGAAAAAATTGAATTGTCCATTATTCTTGGATATTCAATTTATTTATAATTAAAGCATTTAATTTTTCATTATAGAAATAAAAAATGTGAGGATAAAAAAAATTATGGTATAACATACTCATTTACCGATGGTAAACTATATATGGTAAATGAACCTCACTCGGACATCATCTCCTTTATCCAAAGATTCCTAATTAAAGTTTTATGAATGAGTGCCATAAACTTCAATTCATCTCGTTCATGCTTGGTTGAAATTTACAAATTCTTCATTGTTGAACATTGGTTCCTAAGTTTCAATTTTTTTTTTTTTTTTATTAGAGTAAATTTGGCAATTGACATAATAAATTAGCGGAATTTTAAAGTAATTTGTTAATCTAATTTGGAATTGTTTAATTTTCTCCTTAAAATTTTCCAGGATTATTGATTATACAATCTGAATCTTCCAATATTTTGAAGAATGAATTCAATGCCTATATAAAAGGGCACGAGGGAATTACGTTGTTTTAATTTGTACCGATAGTGTTTCATAATCCACAGGCCAGCGTTTTATTAAAAAATTGGATGATGATTATTTTCTCATATATAAGCTTATTAATTTTAAATCAAATAAATCTTTTAAAAATATGGTTAATTAAAAGAGAAAAATTCACGACAGATTTTGAAGAGGCGAGAAACAGTGATTAAGAAGAAATGGAGTATTTTAAATTATCAAAATAAACCAATTGTTTATATTAAAATTAATATTAAAATACAATATTATATTATATATTATTTTAACAAAACTATAAATTTATATTACATAAACTGTATTAAAATTTAAAACCTAAAATATGTAAATTATATTATAATTTAAACTTTAAAATCTAAAAGGGTTATTAGAACTTAAAACTATTATTTAGTTCTATAAAACCACATTAATAGTTTAGAAGCTTGATAAAACTGCAATCAATGAAAACTAACGAATAACGAATAGAAAACATATATTTGGTCGATTAAGTTTTTTGAAATACATAGTTTTAAGAATGTAATGGCCCGAGTGTCGCTTGTAAGCCATAGCAGATTAGCCCCTCCGATCGAAAATGAATATATTTATAATTATTTCTCAACCAGCTGGTCGAGACGAAAACGAAATGGTTGACCTTCTGGGCTTTCGGCTTACCGTTTCCCTGGGCCTATCACTGAACCAGAAAAAACCCATAAAGATATAATGGTTGGCGAATGATAAGAGCGTTGAATATTGGATAAGGGCGTACCGGGTAGAGAAACCACAACACAACAGAGCACAGTTTAACATTTTTATTTTTAATTTCATATTTCTAATGGTGACAGATAGCTTGTAAAATACATTTTTAATTTTCTTTTGTTAAAAATGAATTTATGGTTTAAACATATGATTTAGATATGCAAGAAGGTTAGTGGTCTGACTTTCATCCATTGATGTAGTGGCAATGGTGAGAATATATTGGCATCTTCAAAATATTACAACTTCTAATTAAAAATAATAATTAAAAAAATCTTTAAAGTGGCCACTTCAATTGGGAGATGCCTATCAGCAGAATTATTCTACATAGATTTCCAACATTGGGACTGAGAAAAAAATGTTGGGTGTTGACAGAAACTTATACAGATTTTAATTTTGGATGCATTGTCCGTAGTGGTTTGTACCTAAGCAAAGAGAGTTTCTACAAAAGGAAACAAACTTGACATCAATGCATCACTAATATTGTCCCGCATATTGTTCCATGCGCATGATTCTTCGTCATTATTCCTTAGGGATATTCTAGGACAATGATCTTTGCATCTACAACTAGGCCATCAATTACTTCATCAATATCTCCACCCATAGTCGATATGCTTTCGCTAGTGACCTCAACATGTGAAAGATATTCTTCGGTAATGACCAGGGCCTGGTTACATGATCGCTCATTATTTATTTGTTGATATTGTTGTACATATTGACCTTCATTTCTATTATACGTAGGAAACCAACTATATTCATATCATTTATCTATGATTTAGTAGCATTTCTCATTCCCTTAGAGAGGTGACAAGAAACAAGATGGTAAATACATTCACACTTTTACTTACAAATAAAGCACAGACTAGGGTCATTCGAGCTCGCTTTTGAAGAACCTCCGAGGAAAAACCCGTATCTTCAACAGTTGTCCAAAACAAAAATTTGATTTTAGATGGGACCTTTAATTTCGCAAGTTTCTTCCAGTACCAAGCTAATTCAGATGGTAATTCAGATGTTATATCATGAGAAACCAAGGATGTGTATCCTAGTTTCAATTATTCCCATTTGGTGCAGATCCTAAAATCATATAATTCCATGTGACCACATTTCATTGAGACATATTGACAAAAAAAAAAATGTGAACATTTTGAACATTGTGTAGTTCCCACAAAGACATCAGCTTGGAAACCACGCTTTATTACTTATATATGAACCCACATAACATAATCCAATGCTACAATGTCGCCATTCACAGGGAGAATAGTGGAAAATGTTTTTTTCATTTTGCACCGTACCTTCTGTTAGCATTTGCTGAAAAACTTGAGTACTTCAATACAATCCCCAGCATGTGTAGGAAAAGCTATAAACATATGGAGAAAATGTATTGTTCTGCGATGGGCTCAACATTGGGGTGACAATGTAATGTTCTGAAGCCTCCCCTCCTTAAATAATAATCACATGGAAAGGTGGATAGAGCAAATATGGCTCAAATTGCACTAATCTCAGCTCGAAACATTTGAAGAATCGAGCCCTACAGAGAATGATGACTAGAGGAAACCAAAATGTGCTAGATTATTTTATTTTTTCAAACATTTTCCTTGTCCATCTCCCTCTTTTCTATTTGCCATGAATTTCTCACAATTTTGCAAGAATATTTTTTTTTAATGTGACACAATTACATTTATAACACAACCAATCCCAAGTGAGATTTCATCGAAACCCAAGCACCAATACATCATTACTTCTCTCTTACCTAAGAAATGTTGAATTTAATCTGCACTGGCAAATCTCAATCCATGTATCATGCAGGGACTCCACCATGGTAGCTCTTTGCATGAATAATATTATCATCGAGAATTTCTCTCTGGGAATTTTTCTGAGACTGGAATTTGTGACACAATAATGCTCCTAGCCTAGATAAAGTGGAATACTTCATTAGTGTAAAGTGCATGAAGATCCTCCATTCTATCTTTACCTAAAGAGAAATGGATCTGAAGTTTCACATCATATGATATACTTGCATCACATCCTGAAAAGAAATCTCAAGCGAATGCAATATAGACTGTAGTGTGTTCTTCATTGTCGTGACAGTTAGGGAAAGGACATGTGCTTTCAACATTTGGAATACATTGTCACAAATCCAATGACATTAAAATTTAATTCGCCTCTTATGAAGCCAACATGTGTTTCTTAACAATTTTCGAGCATTGTTGTGCCAACACATGCACGCAAACAACAATTGTTTTATAAATGTCAACTCATTATGTGGGATATTTTTCAACATCCCAAAGTAATGTTGTAGTTACTCTATAGAGAGGTTCCTCGGCCCTTTGGAAAGTTTTCGGATCCCAAACTATTTTAGAGATTTTGAAAAACACTTTGTGGTTGGTTGAGAGATTTTTTCAAACATTTTTGCTCTTTTTTTTAGCCTATGTAGACCTAGCATTACAATTTGGGCTTTGATACCACTTGTAACATCCCTACATATGCATGTGTGCGATGTAACTCACAGTGTTATCAATATAATAACAATAGAAGAAAATAATAATATGACCAATGAACATATAAACATGCATTATAATGATAAAATAACATAAAAAAGTTAAAGTACTCATTTGAAAAAAATCATTCATTGGATACAATACTCGAACATGCCACTCATCCATCAATTGTGTTGTTCCATCTCTTACAAACTGGCGACTCCCAGGCTAGGGTCATAAATCCACTACGAAAATGGCTTCTCAACCCAAATACATATGTAGTATTGAATACAAATTGGGCTAAGGTACCAGATCCCAACAACATCCAACCAATAGACTCATATCCCCCATCAACCCCACACCCAGGTAGTGCCCCCCCTTCTCTGCATCTGCAGTCTCTACGGTAATGCCACTAACTCGAGGGTGTCTAACTCAGTCGTCTAGAGATTTTTCACAACACTGTAGTTCTAAGAGTTCCTATTATCCTCAAGGGTCTCCAAGTACCCTCCAAGCCATCAGAAAGGGACACTTATTCATACTAAACCAAATCCAATTTAATAGCGAGACCACATTTTTATAGGGAAATTTACCGTGTGTTTATATTCAATAATATATTATACTATTATATTATATTATTATAATATGTTTTCATATCAATATTATTTTCGATTCATGGAGTCCCATCCCCCCATAGATTTTCCACCCACTAACTTGCTCATTTGGTGTTCTTTTAAATACATGTGCACTTTTCATGATACAAGGTCACTGGCCTTTTAATACAGAACCTCTATGGCCTGACTATATAGGCACCCTAGCCTTAATGCACCTCAGTATATTTTCCCACAAACTTAAAACATTTGTACACATAGAGATATGAAAATCTCAATAGAACCTGACTGACATATCGACTCTCTAGGCTAAGCATTATAAGTACAAATACATTACAGGTCATGGGTCAAGTCAGGGGTAGTACAATTGGGCTGAAGTTTTCTTCCTATGGAGGATCTTAGAGAAGGGGGCTAGGTCTCTTCCTAAGATGATGAGGTCTTAGCAATGGGTAATTATGCCTACCATTTTGTTTATCCAATGAATACCCAACCCCTAGAATTCACTGACTTCAAAGCAGTCGACATGGTGACCTTAAAAAGCTCAAGCCATAAATTCTTATGGAAATATAGAGGCTTATCCTTATTATTGTAAAGATATTTTTTAAATACGATAAACCACCTATATATCCCACATCTAACCACTTGTCTAAAAAATGCTTAGATAAACTCACCAATTCTTTCAAATGCATTCCCTTGTAACTCATGACTATAATTATATTCTTAGGTTAATAAATAATGTTATCAAGTCTTGTTTTGAAATGTTGATGTCTCTAACTTGGTTTTTATATAGACCGATGCTACAATAGCCAATTATGCTAGCCTTATAATTAGAAATGTATATTAACTAGCTTTAAGAATTTGTAATAAAAGAAAAAATGGGGTTTAGGGATCTAGTTAGTAACAACTATGAGGAATAAGTTTTCTATAGGGATTCTTACAGACATCAACCTTGAGCCAATTTCAAAGTTATGTTCGTTGGTTTTAGGAGTTTGTTGCATCATAAGAGGATATTGGATTAGGATTTTCTCCAAGATCCATTTTAATTAAATATACTTAAATTTAGCTCTTTAATTTTCTGAATAACCTCTAAAATATGTGACATGGAATATTTGTAACAATGGATCAACCATGGTTTATCTAATTAAAAAAAAAAAAAAAAAAACACATGCAAATTCCTAAATTACAAACACATTCTTGCAAGTGTACACATGTTCTTAAAATACATGTGTAATTGATTTGGCGTCCTACGTGGTAGTTCATGTACAACAATGTTGAAATCTTATGAACATCTGCATATTTTTAAGATCATGTGAATATTTTTGTGCATGTGTGTTTTTGGACACCGCATTGGCACATTTTCGCCCACCATTTTTCTATAACGACTCAATATCTATTACTAAAACTTACATGATCATTAGTTAAAAAAATATTAATAAACATTTTTTGGGAAAAAAATCACATTATCACTCAATAAGAGTTTAGTAAAATGTAAATTTATATTTTATAAAAAAAAAAAAAGAAAAAAAAAAAAAAAGCTAAATGTTTATAGTTTTTTAGGAAAATGTTGAACTACTATTATCAATAAAAGAATATACAAATTATATAAATATTTAAATATTTTTTTACATAGAACTTTGTATACTTTAATGAAAGTTTATAAAAATAATTAAAAATCGGAAATAGTAATTAAGATAATTGAGGTGGAAAATATAAATAATTAATAATTAAATAGTTAAATTCAATATCAAATATTACATTTAGTTTATATTATTTTATTATTTTTAATGTGGTAAAATTTATCATAATATTATGGGGGAGTGGGGCGGGTCATTTTTTTATCTTGGTGGGCAAAAGGAAGATATATAGGAATTGAGACTTGGGCATGTGATTAACAATATGGAAAATGGCTATGTCTTGTTTCAAAGTCTTAAATATCGCTCAAAGGAATTACATAGATCACTATAATTAGGGATTCACGAAATATTATAAGGTCTTTGGTCATGGATTGCATGTCCAAGGATATGCAATTTGCTACTATTCTATCCCTAATTTTCATATTAATTACTAAATTTCACTAAATTTCATTGTTTCGTGTTCTATGATTTAATAGGGAGGCCAATAACTTGGCCAACCAAACATGTAAAATGGATTGGTGATTTTATTTTTGGACTCTCATGTTAGCATTGAATCTCTCCCGTAACAAATCCTATGAAAAGGATAACTCAAATCATGGACCAAAACATGGAAAAAGTCAAGATTGATCTTATTAATTGACAAGTGCATGTATTTCAAATGTTCTTACGCACATTAGGGAAATATTTTGCATATAGATATATAATTTAGGTATCAGCTGAAAAAGAGGGTAAAGGGGTTGTCTCTAAAATATTGAAATAAACCATGACACTACTAAATGGGTTCCAAACTTTTGACATAGCAAGGGAGGATCAACAAATGCATTTACACCGTTAAATATACTAGCACCTCAAAACACTTTTGAGATAGTTTAAAATGTTAAAATTCTAGATGACATTCTATTGAAAAATGCCACTTGGTTTGAATAGATCTAACAACTCAAATCTTCCATTCCAAGATTGTTTAGCTATATTTCGAGCAAAACTAATGAGATAATATATCCAATAAATATAAAAAATGTGGGACATTTATCCGGTGTTTAAAATAACGAAGCCTATTTATTCTACATTTTCTCTTTTTTGTCATAATATATTGATACAATTCTTTGTGAGATACCAATTTTCCATTGATTGAAATGCATTTGAATACATAAATTGAGTGAGAGCCCTAGAAAACCCATATACCATCAATTTTATACATATTTAACAACTCAAATATTGTATTCCAATATTTATTGGCCAAATTATGATGAAACCACATCTTAAGATATATTGAGGAATAGAAAAAATCATAGAATATTTAAACTATACTTAAAATTGAGAAGTCTAGTTATTCTATGTTTTTATCTCTTTTGTCAAATTTTAGTTATAGAATCCTTGGTGAAATCCCTATTGTCCATTATTTAAAATGTATTTTTAAATGAAAAAATAAATTTACAACCTTGGAAAACCTCCAAGCCTCTCAATTTACACGGAATATTATAATTCACTATTTAATTATTAGATATTTGTTTTCTTAATACCTTCCATATTAATTAGTATTTTAGATTATTAGTTATGTGTTTTCGGTAACCTCACATATTTTAAAACATAGTCTAAATATTCTGTTCTTTTGTATTTTCCTAGATATAATTTTTTTATAACCTTTTGCTCAAAATGCCACAAAAATATTCTTGGAATGGAAGATTTTAGTTGTTAAAGCTATACATACTAAGTGTCCCAAGTGTTTTTTAAAGTTATTGTATCATTCAAAAATGAATTTCAAACAATGTAAAATAGGAATCTCGCCAACAAATGTATCTTTAAATTTTTCCAAAGAAGGAAAAAAAGTGGAATAGTTAGAATTCACCATTTTGAACACACTCTAAAAGTTATGAATTTTTTTATTTTCTTGAATATTTTCCAATGAATTTTGCTCAAAATCCATTCAAAAAATATTCGAATGGAAGATTTGAGCTGATATACATGTCAAAATTAAGTGGAGTGGGTTTTTTCAGAGTTTTGAATCTCTTTAAGCATTCAAAAATGCTTTCAAACAATAGAAAATAGGGATCTCACCTAGAATTTTAACAACAGATTAAAAAAATTGATTAAGCAATTTAATTTTCTTAGTATCATATTTTTTCTATTTTCCTTAATATATTTTCTAGTAAATCCACCGAACAAATCTTGAAATCGAAGGTGTGAGTTCTTAAATTTGTACAAAGAAAGTGGCTTGAGAGTTTTTGGGGCTTTGAATTTATTAATGCATTGAAAAAAATGGTTTTCAAACCATGTAGAATAGCTATTTACCAATAATTGAATTTTCTAATTTTGAAATAAAATGTAAAAATGTAGAATAATCAAATTTTACCATTTTATGTATAGTGTAAAAGTTCTATGTTTTATCTTTTTCAAGGATATATATTTTGATGTTTTGCCTGAAATCTAACCAGAAATTATTGGGATGGAAGATAGGAGTGGTTAAATCTATCCATTCTGACTGGCTTAAAGGTTCTTCAAAGCTCTAAAATTATTTAGGAATTCAAAAATTCATTTCATAAACTAGAAAATAGGGATCTCACTTTATTGTGTTAGCATAAGGAGTCACTCCTTGACTACAAAAGGATTAATCCTTATACATCATATTTCATTTCAAATTTAAAGGGTTTTGAGTGGTGGAATGGCTTCTCAAAGAGTTGGAAATGATTTTTTGTTCTTTAATACTTCCATGCATTTGGCAAGTTGTGGAAAGTATAAATTTTATGGGTAAAATGGTACTATAGGGAGCAGAGTGTAAAAATTGAAAGGAGATGGATAGTTGGTACTTACTCTAGGAAATATTCATATCCTAAATCAATCACACAAATATAATGATGGTTCTTCACACAAACTGTATTTTATGCAAAGTAAACAGCATTCAGAAGGTAGAGTACATGCATAAAGAATTTCACAAATCCTTTATGAAATCTTCACCAACATGTTCTAAAACATATATAATATTTGCAGGAATCTAGAATGAAAATAATTTACTATTAAATCCTTTAATAGTTTCTTACTCACACCTTAATAGCTACCGAAACTTATAAATTAGAAGAAATTAACAAAGAGAGAAACACACCATACATTAGATAGTTCTTGAGTCACAAAATCCTCCAGCATGAAGTGAAAAAAGGATTTTCTTTATTATATTAAGTCTTCAGGTAGATCAACATCCAACCCTAAAATGGAATTTACAAATGGTATATATAGAAAGAGAGGCACCAACTCCATCTCCACTAAAAAGAAGGGAACACTACTCCTAACATTACATAGGTGTCATAGTAAATTAAAACCATATGCCATCGAAATCTAACTGAAAATATGGATGTAGATGAAAGAAGAGAAGAGAATTTGGGTTGAACTACTAAGTATGATGACATGCTACAACACATATTTCATTAATTTTTGAGTTAAATGGTGGATATAGAATTTCAAAATAACAAAAAAAATAAATTCTAGTGACGTCCCCGTAATATAATTTTTCCAATTTTAATGAAATATGTGTTCTACCCTTTTTCTTCGGATTTGTCTCTTTATGTCTTTGGTTCTTAAATAACCATGTATCTTCATTAAATACGACCTCCAAACCTCATAACAACTTATCACCATCACTTGTTATATCCATTTTTTTACAAGTCCTTCTCTTTCCTGAACTCGCTTGGAAATTTTGCAGATAGATGTCAAAAATCATTTAAAATAGGCACTACTGGAAATTATGGTAAAAACCTGTAACTGTGCAAAAACTATAATTCTACTGGAATTTTTAGTAGAGATCTGTTTATTTTTAAGAAATGCACATAAAACACTGAAAACCCGTTCAGACTTATACTCTTTGAAATTTGAGTTGTTGCTCCGAATTTCACTTCATAAGAAAAAAGGTATTTCATTAGGAAACCTTTTTTCCTTTCTTCCATGTGGTATGTAGCTTTAGCAAGCTTGTCCAAGTTTGATTTGCTGCAAAAATCTAATCTCTAGTTTGTCGTTCTTGTGGTTGCTTCTTTGATAGTGGATTTTTCCTTCTTTGAACACTGTTGGATCTTTCTTCTTTTTAAGGGTTCTGTTTGCTGCTATGAAGGGGTTTTGTTTTTAGCTTTGTTATTAGACTCATTTTTCTTTAACAGTTGATATTTTCCTTCTACATCAATGAACGCTATCAGCAAACTTGGATTTTGCAAAGCCTCAGACTTGAGGCTGAACTTGTTGATGTCTCTGGTATGTCTTTTTCTAGTACCATCAATAAGTTTATCTCCTTCTTATTTCTCTTACTACTGATCTCATACCCTACATATTTGAGGATATATTCATCATAATTTGTGGGTTGATACTCTTTCTGCATGTTATATTGAATGTCTACTTATGAAATTTCTGGTAGCACATGTTCTTTAGAGCTTTTTGCAGTTGCAGATCTTCCTCTTCGAGCTCTGGTATAGAAATTGGGAAAAGGAGAAATGGGAGGCACAATTTTCATGTATTTGGGCTTACTTATTAATGAGTTCTCTCCTTTATTCAAATTCCTCTCAACCTTTACTGAAGAAATATTTTCTTTTATGCTCTTGGCCTTATGGATATTCTCCTATTTAGCCTTTCTCTTTATTCTTTTTGCAATCTGAGGATGTTGTTGTGAAGTTGGAGGTGTAGGTGAAGGTTGAAGTGCCCTGTAAAACAAGAAATGCTCCCATGTTTGATTTCTTTTCCTTATCTCTTCTTCAACCAAAAATTTAATGAGAGCTTGATGATACAAGTTGTATTCTAAAGTAGCAGTGTGTGTTTGAATCCTCGCTGACATATTTTTCAAACTCTTCATAAAAAAGTATGGCAATTTGAGGGTCTTCATACGTGCAACATGAAATAGAAATCTCATATGATAAAGAAACACTAAAGTATACCTACTTTCACAAGTGACGTAAATTTTGATGAGTTTAACAACTTATATCCATTCATTCTTAAGGAAACTATTGGGAATTCCTTTGGCCCAGTTAGGATCTATGTTTCCATATTTGAGGAAACTATTGAGGTCTCCTCCAGTGATGACTTAACCTTTAAACCACCTTTCTCCTTATTGCGGAGGGTTTAATTCCTTAGCAATTGAATCTGCTGATACCTGCAATTTAATACCATAGATGGTTGCCTCATGTCCATTAAAATAATTTCCAAACTCCTTAGCTACTCCTAATTGAGAGCTTCCCATTTTTGAGAACATAGAATACTACCCTAATTGAAGAAAAAACCTTCTCACATTTGAATTTTCATCCACTAGGTCAACTCGTTGTAGCTCAATTCATTTTATATTTCCTCTTTTTCTAGTCATCTTCAGTAATTAATAAGTTTGTCTGTTGAAATCTAATAGGTGGAAAAGCTAGAAGAGCTCACCTAACAAGTGTTTCTTTGTATTCCTTGGTGATCTTGTCTGAAAGATAAGACTCATTCCTCAAGCTCCACTCTATAAAATCTCATTCTTCAATGGCTAAGCTTAGAACTAATAGTATTCCTTCTTTCTTGGTGATTTAAAATGGCTACAATGGTTCACCCTCCTGTGCAATATATTTTCATTATGGTAAGTATCCTTGACCATAGTGTGCACCATGTGATAACAATTATGGCCTTCATTTGGCTCTGTAGCTTCAGATGGCATGCTACAAGTGGCTTGAGATGAGCGGATCTATGACTGGGATTCACCTCCACTGTATGTTTATTATTGGCCTAAATTCTCGACAGTGTCTATGCATGACCAACCAAACGGTCATCGCATTAAGACTTTTGATCAATAATATTTTCCAATCGATAATTCCTTCCTTAGAAAATGAGCCATGAAAATACATTTTCCATAGCTTAGAACCTGTTGTGCTATACAAAACCCCCCATTTATTTTATTAAATGGGTTCCCTCTAGAAATAAATAGGAATTTTATTTTTATCTTTTAAAACAAAAAACTTTAGGAAATACAAGTTTTCTTTTGAGTTTTCCACTTTATTCCTTTAGTGCATCGCAAACCGCATAGCTTACAACCTAAAAGATTTTCAATCCTCTAAGTGACGTGGGTTGTGAAATGCGCTATACCTTTTTCCAAAATTATGTTTTAAAACTTGGAAGGACTTTAATTATCATTATATTTTCTTTATCGCATCACACCTCATTTAAAACAATAAACTTATAAAGCAATTTGATATAAATGTAATTGCGCGGACCCGACGAGCCAAAAAAGCAATAAATATAAATCAGTAAAGTCCTATTAAGCACGATTGCTTGAATTTTTGAATGCGCAATTCACATTTCGCATGGATTAACTGAAAACAAATTCATTATCACATAGGAGTTGCGATTGACAATTTTCCCAGATTGCATTTCGCAACATTTATGGGAAAAAATTATAAACGATAAAAGTTATATATGGTGATATGAAAACTAACATCGTTTAATTACTCAAGCATGAAAAATGACTTATGTCATATCAAACCAAAATTCGAGATCTAACAACTTAACTTGATTAATAGATATTCTGTGTGAAGGTGTAAGAGATTTAATTATTGATGATTAAATATCATATTTGATAGATTCATATATATTTGTGCATGTTTGATATAAAAAATGGATTTGAATCTCTGTTCTGTATACTTTTAATGCTCTCCATGTTTACTTGAAATCAGGAAACCATTTAACGGAGTAAGGAAGATTGATATGAACAAAAAGGGAAAAGATATTTCTCAAGCATTGCGTATCAAATACTCAGACATGTATCCCTTATTTTTAGATACCACCTGCAATAAGGATTGTGGTAGTTCATCATGGGAAGCACTGTATAATCTTTTCGAAGATGAAAATCCAAGGGTAATAACCAAAGTCTATTCAACAGGCACGACATCTACTTCAAACGTGACTTACTTTGATGTTGCATATTCGTTCGTCCATAAGGTAGCCGCAAGGCCAAAAATTCTCCCTTACACAGACATGATTAAGTGGTTAATTGACCACTTAAGCATAGATGACAGAAAATTTAAAGATTTGAATGGAGAAAACATAGGTTCTGTTAGGGAAGAATATTTACAAGAAATGTACCATCTACCCTCCCCACAGCAGAAATATGACAAATATTTTGTGCAAAGCTTTAGAGAAGAACAGCCAGACCTCATGAAAGTTATCAAATAATGGAAGGAAGACCAGGGAAAGTTGAAGCAAGGTAAACTCAGTACGTACCCAATTTCCTAGCTTCCCTAACCCTATTGTTATGCTACCAGTATGTTGTGTAGATTGTTTGCCAAACCTGATACCACTAGGTTTTCAGTAGATTGGGTTCCATTGATTAACGCAATCGTCAGTTCCTCAATTCTGAATTGGGAAAATATCCTATCTGACAGTTTAGCTAAACACATCATAGAATATAGCAATAAAAGGAATGTTTCATCTAGATAAATACCTCCTTTTTATATCCTTTCCTATGTCATGGATGCAATCTACTTTTCTTTTAGTTTTCCTACCATAGGATGGAAATGGACTACCCAAGACCCTACCCCAATCCACATCTACCACAGAGCCCTTTAGGATTCCGACTTCCACCTGCATTTTTATAAAACATTTCATGGAGTCATATTGCCTATACACCAAATTATATTCAATAAGAAGTCCCCTAGGGTTTCTGAAGAGGCTAGTACATATATTATTTATGTGGCTAGGTGGTTTTCATAGGAAAATTTTACATATGTCAGAGTATTTGAGAGTTATGCCTCTCCCCACGTCCTACCATATTATGTTCCTAATAAGTTTCTTGCAAGAGATATAACCTACCTTCTTGTTAATAACATTACTAAACATCTGAAAGATGCTAAGAAGGTTGTTTCACCTAATTTTCCTATACAGTACGATACTTTTTCACTTTTTTATATTGTCCATACCTACAAGGAGGTTTTGAACATTAATATAGTGAATCTGGCAGTAATGATAAAGAGATTGTACGATCCAGATAATGTAATTAAAAAATACATCATAGAACTCAAAATGAAGCCTTTTGTAAAGGAAATAGATGGATTTGATGATCTCTTCCAAGGCATGGAAAAATTTTCAGATATAATCAAGTTTGCAACCAGTCAACTTAACCAAGATGATTTGTAACCCTTCCAATATATAGAAATAAGAGACTGGAGAGAGTTCCTCTCAACTTGTTAACTATTTAAGATGTCAACAGACCTACTCCAAGTATCAGCATGGATAATGAAGCAAAAGACATGTCTGAGGATGAATCAGGTCAATCAGAGCATCAATCTCACAATTCGGATCACTCTGAAAATGAATCCGAATCTAGAAAGGATATCCCATAAAATATAATTTATCAGGTAATCCAAGAGATAGAGATGTAGGAGTGAAAATAAAATAATGGAACAGAGTCAACTTCTCAAGAAGTTCAGCACAGTCATGACACACTTGATAAGTTTGAAAATTCACAAACAAATAATTTGAGTATTGAATGGGATGAGATTTCTAAAGATATAAAAACTCCTAAATTCAATCCCAATACTGATCAAGCAACTAGTTTTCAAACACCTGAACGTTCCCAAAAGATAGTGGAAATTATTAATTCACTACAACAAGTTCCAGAAACTCATGATCGAGATATCATACCAGCCTACCCTACAGAAAAAATAGTTTTAAAAATTGAGTAAATTGCTTCACTGGACATCTTCTACAGTCCTAGTTATAAGGCTATAGTTAAGAGAAATAAAAGGAGAAGAACTGATGAAACAGTCTCAAACCTCACACATGAGTCAGTTGACGTTTCGTGGAAGGATTCCTTAAATGATCCTATGGAACATTTAATTAAATTATCACAGTATGCAAGGGCATATGCTACTTCCGCTGTTGATAAAGCTATTGAAGTTGGATTATTGTTGGGTGTTACATGGATGAATCCCTCTTGCGGACAAGAGCGATCTCCCTAGTATCCTAAGGATATCTAGAAATAAACAGACAGATCTAGACCATTTTCTCTAGACTATTTTTCTTAAGAATTACTCATGAACTATGGATAGATACTCCTACCTGAAGCCCAATGCTTTTTTGGTCTTCAATCCAGTTGCTCCAGAAGTTATCAATCCAACATATAAGATCTGTAATCAAAGATAGGCAAACTAGATCAAAATCATCTGCAAAATATGATAATTCAAAAGCAGTAATCTATTTTAGTGATCAAGGAGTCTAAGAATTAAATCATTTAAAAGATATATCAACAACTTAATGATAAAATATAATCCATTTGTATTAAATTTGAATAAAAGAAGAAACCTTACAACCTTGACACCTTGATGTTTGTATAGGTTCTTTCGGGGTCCCAAATAACCGTTTTCCTCAGTTTGACAAGACTGAAACTCTCTTGAATCAACATAAGACTATGGCCATGAGTATGTAATCTCTCTCATACCAACGATGCTAAATGTGGAGAGTATGATTCCTTCAGCAATTCTCTTCTATAAGCTAATTAGTAAGTATCAACTACTAAGTATAAAAAAGTACCCTTGAGACTAAAACTGAAGAGAGGTAGTTTCAGGTCCAAAAAGGAAGGGATAAAGCCCTCTGATCATGGGATTTAAGCTCCAAAAACAAAGGGATATATCCATTTATGAGGGCATGAAGGTTCATGAATGGAAGGGGTGAAGCTCGACCAAATAGCGCTTCTATAAGGCCCCAACTGGGAGAATATTCGACCAGCTAGGCTTCTAGAACTTACTTTTCTCTTTATTTTACCTTTGATGGGGGTCCGAAGTTTTAATGAGCTTTACGTGCATGATGTACCACAATTTTTATAGAAATTAACCAGGGTACTGTAGGGAATGACTAGGAAAAGTGCGAGAGTAGGATTTTTAGGATTTTTAAGAGCTTCTTCTAGTTCCAAGACTTGATTTGGGGAACTTTATGTTTTTAGACCTCTGAGGGAGCAATAAATAGGTAATGATAAACCCATATAGATAGCTAAATGTCTTAGTGAAAAATTTTAGTGTAACAAATTACCCGCTAAAGTGCGAATTCTGAAGAGTTATGAAGAGTTCTGAAGAGTGAAGTGCTTTATCATTCCGAGGATCAGGCTACAGGCACACCGGTTGAAACCTTGAAAAATCATCCAATGAAGGCATATATATATATGTGTGTGTGTGTGTGTGTGTGTGTGTGTGTGTAGGCATTCCCATACTCAGATCAAAACTAACTACATGTTCTAATACAGAAATGATTTTCGAATTACATAAAGAGAAGACATAGTATTGACACAACCATCTGTTAGAAGTAGTCTACTATATTATGAATAATAAAATTCCTCGTAGCCTGGATGGTGGCTAGGTCTAGGTTATTGATTCCTGCTTCTCGAACTAGTACAATTATATCCATGCGATTGATTGTGTTGAAGTAAAACATGGTAGAAACCACTTGATTACCAGTGAATGATATGAAATGTTAACAAGTGTGAGAGAAACCACAAATAATGAAAATGGTTCTCAAAGTACTCAGTATAATCTATGCAATGTGAATTTTTGATCTAAAGTTGAACATTTCACAGAATCATTCGATCGAAGGTCAATGATGCAACCTATCATCGAAAGCAAGAAACCTGCCATTAGGGCATGAAGATTCCAAGGTACTATTAGGATTCTAGATCAACTTTCTAGATGATGAGTTGTCGTTGATAGAAAGTAATCCGTCATAGGAAAACCCATGACATGAAACCATTAGGTCAAGTTTTGAAGAAATTTTAAGCAATGACTAACTCAGGGATGGTCAAGGTGAATGGAGACAAATGTTTGCAATGAATGTTTTATTAAACTAATCTCTTGAACACATAATGACATTGCAGATGGTGACGATTGACCTAAATATAATACCCAGAAACTGGCTGAAGAGTTTCAATGTGGTTTGATTAACTGTTTGGCCAAGGATTTTCCCAACCCAGACATGAATGTGACAAAAGTGTCATGTTCAAGAGTGGTATACAAATTTTTGAAACAAAGTGTGACAACTGGATTCATCTTCTCTCTTTTTCCCCCACCATTTCTGGCAAGTACCTCTTTATTTTTGACAAGCTTGAAGAGGCTAACATTTTTTTGTTATATAATCTCATCCTTCAGATGAGTCCAAATTTGTATTAATATCGAACCCTCAAAAGGAGTGGTTCGTTCCTATTTATAATTTACAGGTCCTTTGCTATTAAGTTTTAATGATTCCAGTATAGGCGAAAATTGATGTTTTTCAGTTTTAGGGAGTTAGAAGAAAAACTTAGGAAAACTCTGTGGGTGTACTTTTTCGTAAATTTAGTCTCCCGGGCCCAAAAAAGGATAAAATAATGCATGAGAGAACTCTATTGACCATGATTAGTCAACGTATACCTTTTTCGTAAATAGTCCATTTCAATCCGGTAAAGGGGTAAACTTATACTGAAGGGACGAATACTCAAAGTACTCAGCGATATTTTCATGTTTAGAGAGTCTGAAAAGGGCTTAAAAGAAGACTCCATGGTTTCTCTTTTTCTATAAGTTTTAATGAGTTCGAAAATGTGATAAAAATGTAATCATATAGTGTCCTTTTTTCTGTAAGTTTTAACGAGTTAAAAAAAGTGACAAAAAGCATACTCATTGCCAAAATGATTATTTCACCCAAAAATCCTGTATTCTACACAAAAACCCAAAAAATTAAACATACCTAATTTAGATAAGTAAAAATTATTTTAAAAACAACCTTTCAAAGTGAAAAATAAATAAAATGTTATTTTATTTATTCAAAAAATCTTATAAAAAGTAGTTTAACCAATTCATTTTTACTATTTTCATCCAGAGTTAAAGTTGAGAGCTTCTGGTAGAAAACGTTCAGAAGGAGGTATCAGTAGAACCGACCGTCCAAAATCCAAAACCGTCGACTCCAGGTAATCCAAAATTCATTTCTCTTCATTTTTGACAGTTTACATTCTCTTTTCAGGCTTTAGAATCATTTATTAAGAGAAAAATAGGTTCAAAAAATTCCTCTTGGGGTACTACAGTGTTGACGGGAAAATCTGTCTGGCCAACAGCAAGGGATCTCCCCGATAAAAAGTCCCAAATAGACTCTAAACTGTTTGGAGTAGGGATCTCGTCCAGGGTATGGGTCCGGCTACTGCTTAAGTCTCCTTTCCTTGGGTCTCAATAGAACTCAATGAACATGCAGACACACGCTTATTCGGGTGATAAAAGATACATGATTGATGAGTTTAAACAAGTATATAACACTATGCGTAGCAAGATGAATAATAAAACATGCAACCAAAATAAATACTGTCAACATCATATCATAAGGGTCATGCTTGCACATTTTTCTAACCACATAAGAAACAATTCTTTATGGCAGGAACAACCCTCACTTAATTAAATGTTTATGATGAAAATATAAATGTTAGTAAACAAAGTTATTAACATTCATTGAGGAAGCATAAATAAAATTAATACCATTAACACGGGTATAGAGAACTATAATGCATAAATGATGCCATCAGGAACTCAATTTCATTAATCAAAAGATGTTGGAAACTGAAAAATAAATACTCATAGTGTTTGCACAGCAAAACACATCATATCCAAAAGGAGTTTAACAAGTATCTGTATTCATATTCAAAAGAGTGTATTCCTTCTATAAAAATATCTCTCACTCTTTGAGTCCCAAAAAAGATCATTTACAATCTTCCCGAAGGAAGTTTTATAGGCCAAAACTTGCCCTTTGGGCTTCCTGACTTTTCGCCTCCGCAACTGTTGAGATGCCCTGCAACCTGAATGACGGCTATGACCTGTGACCCAGTTTCAAATTGTGACCTGTGACCTAGTGCCAAGTGCGACCTGTGACCTACTACCACCCGATCATGAGAATGTGCGTGCGATCATGAGGTCAGGGGAATCAACTTGTTGCTCTCTGAGAAAGTTTTGCCACGCACAATAATCTGCCGCTATGGGGGAAACCAAGGGAACTTCTACTCTTAACATATGTAGACACTCCAAGGCATTTGGAATTAAATTCTCTCTTTTCTGTGTGACCAAGTTGGCTAGAGAGGCCAGTTTGGTGTAGATCCAGACTGGTGTGATAATGAATTTACCCAAGTTCTCCTGTGATACTACAATATCAGAAATGGTAGCGGCTTGTCTGATAGGTTGCAAAAATGTATGAATCTATTGGTCCACCTGTCCCCATGTCTTTTCTTCATTCAATGCACCCAGTGATGGAATGTGGTGTAGGGTGTGCATTGAGTCGATGTTGCTGATCAAATGCTCGTATGCGGCCATTACCTTGTCTAGGTCCTTGGATAGCTTATCTTTGGACTGAATTTTAATCCAGATCTGGACCATCTTGGGTGTGGATCTAGTCTTTCTTAGGAAATTTTTCTGGAGCGTAGGGGTACTGACCCGTCCATTCTATCATTCTATCCAAAGCGTCTGAGGCCTCCTTCAATTGCTCGCTCCTCTGCTTAGTCTCTGCTTGGGCTCTTAGCAAGGGGGCAACTGTTTGTTTTATAGTGAACATTTCCCCATAGACCTGCCTCATAGTGATCTCCAATACATCCAGCTCTCTTCGGACAGTGAGCGGTACTTCTTTAACAGGAGTATTTTTTTCTTGGAGCTATTGAATCCCCTCCTTTAACGCTGCCTTTTCCTGCTCTTCCCTCGCCTCCCTCTGCTCTACTTCTTGTAACTTATTTTGTAGAGAGAGGATCTCTCTACTCATTCGGTTTACATTTTCCTCCATGGCCGCGGCGAAAGTCATGCCGACCAATGCTATCATTACCGGGTTATTCCTAGTGTCTAGGACTATATCTTTCTCCATCGCGGTTGTGGATGGGGCGGAAAGGTTTCGTGCTAGGCATCTCCTTTTCTCCTGTCGGATCTTGAAGGAGAACTGATCATATTTGATCCTAGTAAGGTTAAATTCTTATTCTTCTTGCCCTTCGTAAGAGATCACATCGGAGAGTGCAGAATGTGTATTGACTACAGGTACCTCGATAGGCTGTAGCTCAGTTTGTGATTCTGCGACTTGGGGAGATGTCTCGATGTTCTTTAATATTCTATCCTCCTCCTCTTTTCTTTTCTTTTCTTCCTCCTCTTTCCGCAGTTGCTCTGCTTCTGCCTTTTCTTGTTCTGTTTTCCACCTGCATTCTACTTCGTTCGCTGCTTCTTGTTCGACTTTCCTCTTGCATTCGGCTCCTGCCGCTGCTTCCTGTTCTACTTTCCTCTTGCATTCGGCTTCCACTTGATCTAATTCTCTTTTGAGCTGTCGTTCTGCCTCAGCCTCTGCCTTCTGCTCCTCCTTTTTTCTCCTGGCCTATTCTACCTACCTCTTCTTTTTCTCTGACCTCAGGCTCCTTTTATGCTTTTCTTCATCCTCTTTTGTCTTCTTTTCAGTTTCATGCTGAGATTTGGCCTCCTGCTCTTTCTGCTGGGAAATGGTGTTGTGCCTTGTACTGGTTCGAGGCTTCTCAGCCTGAGAAGAAGAAGCGCCTCCTAATTCACGGCTTCTTTCCTCCAATGTGTGGTCATCTAGATCTTCTTGATCGGACCATGCCCTCGGGGTGAGTTTCCTATCTATGTTATACCAGTTTATTTTTTCATCCTCACCCGGGCACTCAGTGTGCTGGTAGTTCCATTTGAACTTAGCTCGCTTTCAGTGATCAGGGACTATCCTCTCTGGGTCATATGTCTGGTGGTCCAATGGCCCTAGGCGATAACTTCTCATCTCTTCTGCTTCTGCCTCTACCTCCCTGAAATCTTTGACCGTGTAGGTATCAAAAGTGAGAGGTAGTGTAGGCCATGGCTTCTTCTTGCCTTTAGTGAGGACCTTAGAGAAACCGAAAGTCATCTGGAAACAGACCTCTTGAATGAGAATTTTATCTGTAACATATCGAGGCATAGCATGGGGAGCCTTGTATTAACCAAAGACTCGAATGAACGTGTATTCAGCCAGTGGGAACTAATGCGCCACCTTGCCTAATGTCTCCATGGCTCGCCAAGACATGCAAGGAGTGTCTTGGCCGAACAATTTTTTTTAGAGAGCCGGGATGAATACTTGAGATATCGGCTCTATGTCCTGCTTATACCTGGAATCCAAAAATACCTTCGTCTCTAAGTGGATTGGGCGTGCCTTCTTTGGCTCCCAGTTGTGAGCCCATCCCTTAAAGTGGCACCTCGAACAAACATCATCCAACAAGTAGGAATCCATGTAGAATTCAGAGCGATATCCATCATCTGATACCATTGCTAAGGATATGTTTGTCTGAAGAGAGGCCACTAGCATGCTAGCCCAGTTGAACTGGGTGCTATGCATAGTGACATACTCCATTAGGGATACCCACGTACCGTTGAAAGTGGTGGCATCAGGACGACCGTATATCCTGAAAAGCATAGCGGCCACCAATTTATACACCTTCCTAAGACCTGCCACTGGATATTCTTGATCTTTCCTGGATTTGAATTTTTCGGGCTCCTCCCACCACCCTTTCAGAGTGTCTGTTATGGCGGCTATGTGGGTGGTGGCCCATTCTTCTGTAAAGACCTCCTCTCGTTCAGGAAATGCGTAGTAAACTTGAGCATCCGAGCCCTTGAGAGTCACAACTGCTTTGCCTTCATAGTCCCTGATTACCCACTTTTTGGGGTCGGTGTTTTGTATAATCCACTCAATGACCTCCGTGCATGGGAATATAGTAGGGTGGGCACCTGCATGGTGGAGCCTTGAATTTTTAACTTGTATGTATGCTTGTCGTTCAGGGAGGTCCTCTGGGAATTCCATTCGACCAAATTCCTGGTACACTTGATACCAATGCATGATGTCCCCTTTGGAAAAAGTGCACAAGGTGTCCTTGTAGATTGGGGGTGGGGACATCGGTATATCCATCTCTATGTCTTCTGCTTCTGGGCTCTTGTTCTTTTTGCAGGCCATTTGAGGTCCCATGTCGCTTGAATTTGAGGAGACGGGAACACACTCTAAGTCCACTTTGAATTCACCTCTCATGTTCATGAAAGAGTCCCAGGATAAGAAAGATGCCAAGATAATACAAGCCTAGGAATAGTTATTAGTTTTTTCCAACTGGAGACACATGAAGGCCTGAATTAGCAACCTGAAACTGGGTCGCAGGATCGCAAAGGTCGCGATGTTAAAACTCTCAGGGGTTTGTGACTTTGCGACCTTGCAACCAGGTCACAAGGTTGTTGGGTCGGAAATTCTAGGAAGACCGTAGGAAGTGCGACTCTGCGACCTGCGACAGGGTCGCAGGGTCGCTAGGTCGCGAGGTCGCGAGAAAGGAGAATGGAGGGCGGATGCAACCTGGCGACTCACCGACTGGGGTCGCAGGGTCGCAATGGTCACAAGTCGCTCTAGGGCTAGCCGAGGGGTTTTAGCATGCATCGTATTAAGTAGATTTCCCTCTAACTTCAAAAATGCAAGGCTAAGTGGGCCAAAATAGAGGAAGGGGGCAGTTTCAGGGGAAGAATCACATCATAGGAGGCTAACTGGGAAGTAGTGGCAAGATTATGTAAGGAGGGGAAGTGTTAAGGAAAATGGGGCACCTCAAGTCTTTAAATGATCAACAGGAGCACAAAAATGGATGATTTAAAGACTAATATGGGTGTACAAGGCAAGAAAGCAAAGAAAAAGGAAAAAATAGGAGGAAACAGAAACTTACCCGGGAAAAACGCGCTCTAGTCAGCCTATCAGAGGCATTTTTTCTCTCTGTCGCATGAACAGAATGCGACCTAGCGACCCTTCTATTTATAAAAGGGTCGCACGTGCGAGCCATTAATGAGGTCACTGGGTCGCACTATTCGATGTTTTCATGGAGGTGCGACCTCGCGACCTTGCGACCTCGGGAAGTTGTGGGGTCACGATTTTTTGAAATTCAAGAAATCTGTGACTTAGCGACTTAGCGACTTGGGGGGTCGCGGGGTCGCTAGGTCATAGATCTGGGAAAAAGAACCATTTTGCAACTCAACGACTCTTAGCCTTTCTGGATTTTAACTTAGCTTTTCTATGCTCAAGGGGCTCCAAAATTTTTAAAGGGTGGATTTTTTAAAGGGTGTTGTAGAGGCTACAACAAATGGCGATTCACTGGTCGGACCCAGAATCTCTGCCAATTGTTTTCCTTGGTGGGGGGAGGGAGGGACCTTTTCCAGTTGTTCCTTTCACCTTAATGTCCCTACTACCTTGCCTTTGGCACCTTGCTCGGTTGCTTTGCCTGCTAGCCTATTTAGGTGTTGGTTAACCGAGTTTCATTGCTTTAGGTTTCTGGACCGAAAGGGTTGGAGAAATTCAGGTACCCACAGGATCCGGTATGATTATTTTGTCCTCATTGTGTTGCTCCGCTGCCAGCGAACCTTGCGGTCCTGGCGGAATCACTGCCTAGGAGTCATAAACGTTGCTCTGCTGCCAGCAAGCCTGGTTAGTATCCCGGTGAAGTCTTCACATCGCCTCTCTGTGTAGGAAGCCTTTCTCAATCCTTTACCCTTTATTGGTGTGCTATTGCACTTATTTTGAATTTGCCTAAGGCACTTATTTAGGTGTGCTCATGGCACTTATTTGAGAGAGGAAATTTTGCTTGGGTGGATGAGGGATCCTGACTTATTTTACTTGTAAGAGAGGTTTCTCCTGGTTTGTATGAGGACTTTGGGTTTTCCCGGATATCCTGATGTCACCCAAAGTTAACTCTGTTCCCTTTCGGTCTAGTCGCCACTTTATCCAACTTTCTTTTCACGGACACCCTTTCAAGCTTGCTAGGTGAGCTCCCCGCGCTTGGTAGCTCGGGCTAGGTCATGTACTACCTTTGGGTGTCAATTACAGGCAAGCTGTCACCACCTTTGTGTCTTTTGGGAGAGCCTTCCCATCAGCATAGAACCTGGTGCAGTGTGCCAATTGTGTGACTCCTACAATGCCTTCCACCTTATTGAGTTATTTTTTTTTTTTTTTTAAAGGACGTTTACAAAACGAAACAAAAAAAAAAAAACAATAAAGTATGGTACAGGGGTGGGATAGCCCTCCGAGGGCTACTAAGTGAATTTATGCTTGAGGTAATGCCCATTCACCGGGAGGACCTCGATTCTTCCCTCTAGAGTTTGCAGTCTAAACATGTGGGAACCTAATTTCTCCTTAACCTGGAATGGACCTGTCCAAAGGGCTTGGAATTTGGAATGTTTTCCCTTTTCTTTGTGAGATTTATCCCATTTAAGGAAAAGGTCTCCTACTTCAAAAATTTTACTCCCTGTGGATATTTTATCAAACCATCTCTTAATCCAACTTTGGTGGATGGCGAATTTTTCCCCGGTTTTTTGCCTCTCCTCCTCTAGTTTCAGTAGTGTGTCGATCCAGGTCTGCAAGGTGGGGCATGGGATGCCATGGCTTTCTTGGGACAACTGAAGGGTAGGGAGAGATAAGTGGGGAGGAAGGATGGCTTCTTTTCCATACACAAGAAAATACGGGGAAGTGTCAAGCGAGGATTTGGGTGTGACCCAGTCAGCCAAAAGAGCGTTATGGAGGGCGTTATGCTAGTTTCACTGATGGGACAACAGAGTCTTCTTGACTATGCGGATAAGATTTTTATTAATTGACTCGGCTAACCCATTTCCTTGGGGGTAATAATTTGCAGAATGTTTAAGCACAATACCATTTTCCAAAGAAAAATCATACAACTTAAAATATGAAAAATAAGTTGCATTTTCAAAAACTAAGGAAGTTGGAACACCAAACCTGGTTATGATAGAATGAGTGAAAAATTCTATTACCTCTTGATCATTGATTTTGCGTAATGGTATTGCTTCGACCCACCTGGTGAAATAATCAGTAGCAGTGAGAATATACCAGTGTTTCTTGGAGGAGTGAGGTAGGATTTCACCATTCACGTCCAAACCCCACTGTTGAAAAGGTTCCTCTACTGCCACTGACTGTAGGGGAGCGGCTGGTTGTGCTTCCTGGTTGGTGAACTTCTGAAATTGGGTACACTTCTAAACATACGCATGAGCATCTTTGAAAAGGGTTGGCCAATAGTACCTTGCGCGCATTATTTTGTGGGCGGTGGTATCTCCTGAAAAATTTCCTCCAGCTAGTTTGTCATGTAGTTCGGTCAGGATGCTCTTTGCTTCATCATGTTCCAAGCAGCGTAGAAGAACTCCATCGTGATGTTTCTTGAAAATCTTACCTTGGATTAACTGGTAGGATGCAGCCTTAAGCCTTATTTCACATTTTTTCCAGGTAGTCAAAACAGGATCCAAGACGCCATGGGAAAAATATCCCAAAATGTCAGAGTACCAAGAAGGGTTTCTCTGCTGAGGTGTGTGGTCACTCTGATACATGTCAATTTCTTGTTCCCAACACTCTTCTTCAACCTCGTGTGAGCTTGCAGCCTCCGCAGCCATTTGGAAGAGTCCTTGTCCTTTGACAGTGTGTGCTGGTTTGAACTCCAGGTCATACTCTTGAAGACATGCCAGCCAGTTCCCTCGTCTCTCACCCAGCTCTTGCTGCACAAAAAGTGAGCGGATAGCTAGGTGGGGGATGAAAACTGTGACGTGGTTTTTCAAGGTGTATGGCCTGAAATTTTTGACTGCTTTGTAGACTGCATAAGCCTACTTTTCAATCTCAGGGTAATTCAGTTCAGCTCCCTGCAACCCAGTACTCATGAAGGATATAGGTCGTTCATCATTGTTGGCGTCTTTCTGTGTGATGACAGCTGCAAGTGATGAATCCAAGGCGAAGGTATACAAGATGAAGCTTTTGCTAAAATCTGGACTTTGGAGAGATGGTGCTTATGCTATGGCCTACTTGATTTTATTGAAAGCCTCCTTCTCAGGTGGATTCCATTTGAAAATCACATTCTTCTTGATCATCCCCTACAAAGGCATAACTATTTGGGCAAAATCTGATATGAATTTTCGTACAAAATTGATTTTCCCAAGGAAATATTGCATGGCCTTTTTGCTACTAGGAGGTGGAATCTGGGCAATGGCTTTTTCCCGCTCGGGATCTACAACAATGCCCTGCTTGGTTATTATGTGGCCCAGCAAATTTCCCTCTGACACAGCGAAAACACTTTTCTTCGGGTTGAGTGAGATCCCGTACTTCTTGCATCTTTCAAAAGTTTTCTTCAGGTGGCGTAAGTGATCACCCCGGTGTTTCAAAAACACAGTGACATCATCCAAATATACTACCACGCTCTGTCCTATTCGACCACGGAAAGCTATATCCATGGCCCATTGGAAAGTTTCCCCTGCGTTTATTAATCCGAAGGGCATGCGCCTGAAAGCGAAAGTTCCCCATTTGGTCCCGAAAGTAGTTTTCAATCTGTCGAGCTCAGGCATGGAAAATTTTAGGGGCTAATATTCGCAGGTGGGCTAATTTTCCATGGTTTTTCCAAAAAAAAAGATTCGCCAATTTCCATTTTTTTATAAAAATGATTCGCCCAATTTTTACAATATAAAATTATTTTACATTAAAAATCGCCAACATTATATAGAAAATATATATAATATCATTATAAATTTGAATAAATATACAAATACATCGATAAAATTTTTATAGTTTGCATATTAGGGACTAGTGAGATTCGCCAATTTTTAAACTTCAAGATAATTTTTCATCCTTAAAATTTTCCCTGGGCTCAGCTACCAGCACTTGGTTGTAACCGGAGAACCCATCCAATAAGGAGAACATTTCAGATCCGGACATGGCCTGCAATATTTGTTCCATAGCGGGCACCGGGTAATTGTCTTTGTTTGAGGCCCGATTTAGATTTCGAAAGTCCATGCACAAACGGATCTCGCCAGATGTTTTCCGTACCAGGACCAGATTTGATACCCAAGTGGAGTGCCAAACTTTGAATATGATGCGCGCATCCAAAATATTCTTAAGTTCCTTCTGAATCATTGGTTCCAGTGTAGGATGCACTTTTCTTAGCTTTTGCTGGAAAGGCTTCACTCCTTCCTTCATAGGTATCACGTGCTGAATAATCTGAGTATTACACGTATGTAAATCATCATATGTCCAAGCAAAGACGTCTCAGTACTTCCAGAATAGCTGGGTGAAAGCTTGCCTCTCCTGGTTGGAACAATTTTTCCCAAGGTTGATGAAATTTGGATCCTCATCTGATCCTAAGTTCAGTTGCCGATATGCCAAGGTGGAACTTTGTATTTTGGTATTTAGGGGCCCACAGAAATGACTCTGCAGATTGAAGAGTTTTTAAAGTGACACTATCCCCTTGGGAATGGGGTTTTCTTTGTGTTTATCATGTTATTCCTGCAAAGCTTGATCATGATCCGCTTCTTCTATCACCGCGTCTTTGAACACTTTGGTGCCGAGCATGAATTCCAGTATCTGTTGGTCATCATCAAAGATGTGTAAATTAGTAATATTATCTAGCACAGAGGGTTTATACATTATTTCAATAGAAAATCCATCCCTTAGAGAGGTGAACCTAGCAGCAGCATTAGCCAGAGTATCAGCTACTGCATTATGCATTCTAAGCACAGATTTGATACCAAATGCATCAAAATCAGAAATAAGACATCATACCTCTTGTTGATAAGCTTTTAAGTGCAGAGACAAGCAATGGATGGTATTGCGTACCTGACGAGTGATGATCTCAGAGTCTCCAATAACCTATAAGCACCTTACCTTTAAATCTAGTGCCTTCTTAAGTCTGAGGACTAAAGCTTCATATTCGGTAGTATTGTTGGTGCACTGGAACTCTAGCCGACATGAAATCAAGAACTTGTTCTTCTGGGGGTCCAGCAGGATGCAACTCGCACCAGCTCCGTCATGTGTCTTGGAACCGTCATAATACAAGGTCCACACGTCATTTTCTGGCTCCTCCGGAGTTGTGGGTTGGGAAGGGATTTTGGCTTGGTGTATGACGAGGATAACTTGGTCTTCCATAATGAGTGTTAGTTCTGACTGGACCTCTGGGCTCACTGGCGACTGAGGGGAACGTTAACATCTGAAGATGGCCTCTAAGAAACACATGCCGAGCTCCTCTTGGGAAAATCTGACAGGTTCATTAGTAGCGTCCAAATCAGTCATAGTATGTTTCATATAAGGTTCACTTTCAACCCTGATTTGGTTGTTTCAGCCCTTGTAGGGAAGCCACAGGTGGGAACAGTCAGTAGAAAAGTACCCTTGTAGCTTGTTGGACCAGTCCTTGCTAAGCAATAGGCCGTAGGCTTCCGAGATGTCTACAACTAAAATTTCTATACACTGGTTGACCCTAGAGTCAGAAGATAGGCGGATGATGACATTATTTAGTTCTCCTACAGCGGGCACTTGCAATCTGTCAAGCTGGATGATCCTAGCATCAGTATTCTCCAAGCGAATGTTCAGCTTATTACAAACAGACAAGGGCATGAAAATTGTATACGCGTAGGAGTCAACTAGGCAGTTATGGACATTGAAGTTGAAAATTTCAAATGACAAGAGGAAGGGAGGAGTGGATCCCCTGGAATTTTCATTTACGGCATTTACAATAGACTAGAAACTCAAACTAGCTTGCGCAGATGTATTGCTCACAGGCTTAGTAGTCGAGGCATCGACAAAGGCTTTGAGAATAAGTTCTTGTTGATTGGTGATGCAGGCAAGCTCGTAAAGGGAGATGTTGGCTCTGGTTTTCTTCATTTCCTCAACAATGTTGTAACTAGAATCAAAATGAGGACTAGGCTTGGTGGTGGATTTGGGCGACCCTACCGGGCGCTTGCTCTTTTGGTTTACTCGGGTGTTGTTGAGAGTGGACTTCTCGGGAATAACGGCTTGTTGTTCATTCCCTGGGGGTAATATTTTCCTTAAGAAGGCCCTCCTTTTCTCTTCGAAGGACTGTTCAGGAACTATTCCTTTGCTTCTAAGGCCATAATTTCGTATAGGCTTGACCTTAGGATCGTCATCCATGTTGATATCAGTGATGGTATGAGTGCTCTCCCCGCGGATTACATCGAACGCAAGAATGGAGGATCCTGGTTCTTCATCAGGGGGCATATCTTCTTCATTGTCAGAGACATCATCCTCTCCCGCATCCCCTGGGGTTTGATCTTCTAGAAGTTGATTTAATACTATGTCTTTTCAGAGTGGGCGGCCTGGTGGAAAGAAAAAAAGTTATCTTTTCTGATTTCCTCCACGTTGAGAACAGTGTTTTGGTTAGATGGAGTTCGGCTGGTGGTGGGGTTATTCTTTCTGAAAAAAGTCTTTTGTGTCTTAGTGCCAATAGTGGATTCTATGCCCTTTCTCTTCAGGTCAGAGACTTCATTGGTCAATAGCCTAAGGGTCTTCACTATACTCTCGAAGTCAAAAGTATCCTTGTCCTTATCTGCGGTATTGGGTGTGGAGGACTGATTCTTATTTGCGATGGGCTTGTGGTTGTCTCTCCCTTCATGATCGATGACCCCTATAGAAATCATGGCCTTCTCTACAACAAGGGTGGTCGCGAAATTTTCCGCAATGGTAGCCCTAGCTTCGCGTTTTACGAATATGGCAATATCCCTGGGGAGAGCCTTTGTATATTAGTCTATGGTAATGGAGTCATCCAACGCCAAGTTTGGGGGGAACTTTTGCAATATGGTAGCAAAGTGTTGTTTAAATTCCTTGACCTTTTCTTTATTTTGGCATTTAATGGTACTTAACTCTGTGAGGAACATTGAAGGGGTTTTTTCCTCCGAAAACTTCTGTAAGAAAATGTGACGGAATTGGTCCCATGACGTTATGGATGCACTTGGGAGAGAGCGGTACTAGGTGGCCACTTTGTTCTCAAGAGTGTGTGGAAAAAGGTGAAAAGCAACATCATCTGTTTGAACTCTCATAATTTGCAGTGAAATATAGAAGTTGCTTATGTGATCCTCAGCCAACGTGCCTTTCTCAGGGTCAAACTTGGGGATATGCTTTTCAGGGTGCCTAGGCATGTCATGGAGGGGGCCCAAAAGATCTAATGGGGACTGGACCATCCAAGAAAGAGGTTGCAACTGTCTGGCATGCTCGTGGTGTCTGATCTCAGATTCAGATTCACTCCCCATGCCTGACATGGATGCTTCTCCTTCATGGCGAGAGCACTCATCTTGATATCCCTCGCGGTTGGCCATATTTCTGAGATATCCCCAATTATAGATAGGGGGCCTATTTTGGTTTTGACAGTGGTGGGTGGCATGGTGTCCTTGGCCACGGCCTCTATCTCCCCTACCTCTATTCCCTTGACCTCTATTTCCCTCACCTCCATTACCTTGGCCTCTGTTTCCCTCGCCTTCATTTCTTCGGCCTCTATTTCCCTCGCCTCCTCCTGGTGGGCAGCGAACTTGATTGTTGTTATGTTGGGTTTGGTTAGGCTGAGGGTCAGGATGGGGTTCATTCAAGTTGGGTTCCTCCTCTTCGGCCCCTTGGAGCTCTGGAATCGGTTCATTATTCTTAACAGCGGTGGCGAGGTCTTCAACCATCAAATTTATCAACTGAGGTAGGGAATTTACAAGGGCACCGTTGTGAGTGATGTTAGCAGCAGGGGTCCTAGTATGGGTCAAGAAACTCATGACTGGAGTGAATTGAAAATCCCTGATGAGATTGCGAGCAACCAGGCGCAGGGTTCTCAACTGCTCCCTGGTGACCTCGTAATAAGGAGCTTCCTCCCCTTGAATATCTTCCAAAGGGGGAGGAATAGTGTCATCATTTATGACCTCCCCTTGGGGAGTTTGTGACGGAATATTGCATGTGTGCTGGTGGGCTTCCATCAGGCCCTCCTTCTAGCGCCAATTCTATTGACGAGAAAATATTTTCGGCCAACAAAAAGGGATCTCCCTGGTAAAAAGTCCCAACTAGACTCTTAACCGTTCGGAGTAGGGATCCTGTTCGGGGTGTGGGTCCAGCTACTACTTAAGTCTCCTTTCCTTGGGTCTCAATAGAACTTAATGAACCTGCGGACACACGCTTATTCGGACGATACAAGATACATGATTGATGAGTTTAAATAAGTATATAACACTATGCATAGCAAGATGAATAATAAAACATGAAGCCAAAAGAAATACTGTCAACAACATATCATAAGGGTCATGCTTGCACGTTGTTCTAGCCACAGAAGAAACAATTCTTTATGGCAAGAACAACCCTCACTTCCTTAAATGTTTATGATGAAAATATAAATGTCAGTAAAAAAAGCTATTGACATTCATTGAGGAAGCATAAATAAACTCAACGCCATTAACACGAGTACAGAGAACTATAATGCATAAATGATGCCATCAAGAACTCAGTTTCATTAATCAAAAGATGTTGGAAACTGAAAAATAAATAATCATAGTGTTCGCACAACAAAACACATTAGATCCAAAAGGAGTTTAACAAGTATCTGTATTCATATTCAAAAGAGTGTAGTCCATCTATACAATTCTCTCTCACTCTTTGAGTCCCAAAAAAAGATCCTATAAAATCTTCCTGAAGGAAGTTTTATAGGCCAAAATTTTCCCTTTGGGCTTTCTGACTTTTTGCCTCCCCAACTGTTGAGCTGCCCTGCGACCTGAATGAAGGTTGCGACCTGTGACCTAGTTGCAAAGTGTGACTCGCGACCTAGTGCCAAGTGCGACCTGTGACCTACTACCACCCGATCATGAGAATGTGCATGCAATCGTGAGGTCAGGGGCATCAACTTGTTACTCTCTAAGAAAGTTTAGCCACGCACGATAATCTTCCGCTATGGGGGAAATCAAGGGAACTTCTTCTCTTAACCTATGCAGACACTCCAAGGCATTTGGAATTAAAGTCTCTCTTTTCTGCATGACCAGGTTGGCTAGAGAGGCCAGTTTGGTGTAGATCCAGACTGGTGTGACAATGAATTTACCCAAGTTCTCCTTTGATGCTGCAAGATCGGAAGTGGCAGCGGCTGTTCTGATAGGTTGCAAAAATGTCTGAATCTCCTGGTCCACCTATCCCCATGTCTTTTCTTCGTTCAATGCGCCCAGCGATGGAATGTGGTGTAGGGTGTGCATTGATTCGATGCCGCTGATCAAATGCTCGTATGCGGCCATTACCTTTTCTAGGTCCTTAGATAGCTTATCTTTGGACTGCATTTTAATCCAGATCTGGACCTTGGCATCTTGGGTGTGGATCAGGTCTTTCTTAGGAAAGTTTTCTGGAGCCTGGGGGTACCAACCTGTCCATTCTATCATTCTATCCAAAGTGGTTGAGTCCTCCTTCAGTTTCTCTCTCCTCTGCTTAGTCTCTACTTGGGCTCTTAGCAAGGGGGGAACTGTTTGTTTTATAGTGAATATTTCCCCATAGACCTTCCTCATTGTGACCTCCAATACATTCAGCTCTCTTCAGATGGTGAGCAGTACTTCGTTAACAGGAGCAATTTTGTATTGGAGTTGTTGAATCTCCTCCTTTAACACCACCTTTTCCTGCTCTGCCCTTGCCTCCCTCTGCTCTGCTTCTTGTAACTTATTTTGTAGAGAGAGGATCTCTCTACTCATTCGGTTTAGATTTTCCTCCGTGGCCATAGCGAAAGTCGTGCCGGCCGATGCTATCATTACTGAGTTAGTCCTAGGGTCTAGGACTATATATTTCTCCATCGCGACTGTGGATGGGGCGGAAGGGTTTCATGCTAGGCATCTCCTTTTCTCCTGTCGGATCTTGAAGGAGAATTGATCATATGTGAGCCTAGTAAGGTTAAATACTTCTTCTTCTTGCCCTTCGTAAGAGCTCACATTGGAGAGTGCAGAACATGTATTGACTACAGGCACCTCAATAGGCTGCAGCTCAGTTTGTGATTCTGCGACTTGGGGAGATGTCTCGATGTTCTTTAATATTCTATCCTCCTCCTCTTTTCTTTTATTTTCTTCCTCCTCTTTCCACAGCCACTCTTCTTTTTCCTTTTCCTATTCTGCTTTCCGCCTGCGTTCTGCTTCTTCCACTGCTTCTTGTTCGGATTTCCTCTTACGTTCAGTTCCTGCCGCTACTTCCTGTTATGCTTTCCTCTTGCGTTCAACTTCCACTTGATCTAATTCTCTTTTGAGCTGTCGTTCCGTCTCAACCTCTACCTCCTGCTGCTCCTTTTTTCTCCTGGCATCTTCTACCTGCTTCTTCTTTTGTTCTGACCTCAGGCTCCTTTTACACTTTTCTTCATCCTATTTTGTCTTCTTTTCAGTTTCGTGCTGAGCTTTGGCCTCCTACTCTTTCTGCTGGGCAACGGTGTTGTGCCCTGTACTGGTTCGAGGATTCTTAGCCTGAGAAGAAGAAGCGCCTCCTAATTCACGACTACTTTCCTCCAATGTGTGGTCATCTGGATCTTCTTGATCGAACCACGCCCACTAGGTGAGTTTCCTATCTGTGTTATACCATTTTATTTTTTCATCCTCGCCCGGGAACTCAGTGTGCTGGTAGTTCGATTTGAACTTAGCCCGCTTACAGTGATCAAGGACTCTCCTCTCTGGGTCATATGTCTGGTGGTCCAATGGCCCTAGGTGATAACTTCTCATCTCTTCTGATTTTGCCTCTACCTCCCTGAAATATTTGACCGTGTGGGTACCGACAGTGAGAGGTAGTGTAGGCCACTGCTTCTTCTTACCTTTAGTCCGGACCTTAGAGAAACCGGAAGTCATCTGGAAACAGACCTCTTGAATGAGCATTTTATATGTAACATATCGGGGCATAGCATGGGGAGCCTTGTATGAACCAAAGACTCGAATGAACGTGTATTCAGCCAGTGGGAACCAATGCGCCACCTTGCCTAATGTCTCCATGGCTTGCCAAGACATGCAAGGAGTGTCCTGGCCAAAAAATTTTCTATAGAGAGCCGGGATGAAGACTTGAGAGATCAGCTCTATGTCCTACTTATACCTGGAATCCCAAAATACCTTCATCTCTAAGTGGATTGGGCGTGCCTAATTTGGATCCCATTTGTGAGCCCATCCCTCAAAGTGCCACCTCGAACAAACAACATCCAACAAGTAGGAAGCCATGTAGAATTCAGAGGGATATCCATCATCTGGTACCAGTGCTGAGGATATGTTTGTCAGAAGAGAGGCCACCAGCATGCTGGCCCAGTTGAACTGGGTGTCGTGCACAGTGACATAATCCATTAGGGATACCCATTTACTGATGAAAGTGGTGGCATCGGGACAACTGTATATCCTGCAAAGCATAGCGGCCACCAGTTTATACACCTTCCTAAGACTTTCCACTGGATATTTTTGATCTTTCTTGGCTTTGAATTTTTCGGGCTCCTCCCACCACCCTTTCAAAGTGTCCGTTATGGCGACTGTGTGGTTGGTGGCCCATTCTTCTGTAAAGACCTCCTCTCATTCAGGCAATGCGTAGTAAACTTGAGCATCTGAGCCCTTGAGAGTCGCAAATGCTTTGCCTTCATAGTCCCTTATTACGCACTTTTTTGGTTCGGTGTTTTGTATAATCCACTCAGTGACCTTCGCGCATGGGAATATAGTTGGGTGGGCACCTACATGGTGGAGCCTTGACCTTTTAACTTGTATGTATGTTTGTCGATTAGGGAGGTCCTTTGGGAATTCTGGTCGAGCAAATTCCTGGTACACTTGATACCAATGCATGCTGTCCCCTTTGGAAAAAGTACACAAGGTGTCCTTGTAGATTGGGGGCGAGGACATCGGTATATCCATCTCTATGTCTTCTACTTTCGGGCTCTTTTTCTTTTTGCGGGCCACTGGAGGTCCCATGTCACTTGAATCTAAGGAGACGGGGAGACACTCTAAGAGTCCCAGGATAAGAAAGATGCCATAATAATATAAGCCTAGGCACAGTTATTAGTTTTTTCCAACTGGAGACACAGGAAGGTCTGAATTAGCGACCTACGACTGGGTCACAGGATCGCAAAGGTCACGATGTTAAAAATCTCATGGGTTTACAACTTTGCGACCTTGCGACTAGGTCGCGAGGTCGCTGGGTCGAAAATTATAGGAAGACTGAAGGAAGTGCGAATCTACGACCTGCGACCGGGTCATAGGGTCACTAGGTCACGAGGTCACAAGAAAGGAGAATGGAGGGCAGATGTGACCTGGAGACTCAGCGACTGGGGTCACAGGGTTGCAAGGGTCGCAAGTTGTGCTAGGGCTAGCCAGGGGGTTTTAGCGCGCTCTGTATTAAGTAGATTTCCCTCTAACTTCAAAAATTCAAGGCTAAGTGGGCCAAATTAGAGGAAGGGGGCAGTTTCAAGGGAAGAATCACATCATAGGAGGCTAGCTAGGAAGTAGTGGCAAGATTATGTAAGGAGGGGAAGTGTTAGGGAAAATGAGTCACCTCAAGTCTTTAAATGATCAACAGGAGCACAAAAATGGATGATTTAAAGACTAAGATGGGTGTATAGGGCAAGAAAGAAAAGAAAAAGGAAAAAAAAGGAGGAAATGGAAACTTACCTAGAAACAATGTGCTCCATTCGGCCTGTTAGAGGCATTTTTTCTCTCAGTCACATGAACAAAATGCGACCTAGCGACCCTTCTATTTATAAAATGGTCGCACGTGCGAGCCATTAATGAGGTTGTTGGGTCGCACTATTTGGCGGTTTGATGGAGGTGCGACCTCGCAAACTTGTGACCTTGCGACCTCAGGAGGTCGCGGGGTCGCAAGGTCACGGGGTCGTGATTTTTCGAAATTCAAGAAATCTGTGACTTAGCGACTCGGGGGGTCACGGGCTCGCTAGGTCATAGATCTGGGCAAAAGAACCATTTTACAACTCAACGACTCTTAGCCTTTCCAGATTTTAACTTAGCTTTTCTATTCTCAAGGGGCTCCAAAAATTTTAAAGGGTGGATTTTTTGGTGGGTGTTGTAGAGGCTACAACACCACCCTAGGGATAGAGGGATCATCTCTGTCTGCAGAGAGGATTTACCTAGAAAAAAAATTGGTGACTCCACTGGGGAGTCATTGCCTCTAGTCTCTTTCCACTCTTTGAGATTTTGATTTTTCATCTATTTTTGTCAAATATCTATCTCTCCTTTGTTTCTGGCTTTTGTGACTACTTGCAGTCATTAATCTCTTTTTTGAAGTGATAAGCCTCGCTTTCTTTAAACAAAACCTTTTGTTTTTTTCCATTTCCTTGATTGGAGTTGTTAATTCTCTTATAGACGCATTGATCAATGTTAGATGTATTAACTAGTGTGAGGTGCAACCTCATAGGCACATTGATTTCTATGTAATTTTTTTTAGGTTTTCCCTTCATTGATTGCCAGTGTGTCTTACCCTTCTAGATTTCCTTCTCTACTCAATTTTCTCTTATTCTCTTCTGTTTAGTGACTTTATTTTCTCAATTATTCCATCTTTGGTCTCTTTTCTTTCGAAATTTTACATCCTCATCATCCTAGGGTTTCTTGGTATTTGAATGGTTGCATGCTTCATTAAATTCCAAACCTGTTGTTGAGTCAGTTTTATCGTCTATTTTGAACCCTTTGGTTTGTTTGTTTTTTTTCGGTTGATCTCTATGATTAGGGTTTTCAAGTGTCCATTTCATGTGAATTTGATTCTCTCTTCCAACAATAAGCATATATTACATTGCTTTTCTTCAACTGAATCATCTTTCTTTGCATGTCATTCAATGTGAAAAGTGAAGAATGTTTTGTTTTGAGGAAATGATTTGGGATCTCTATTTGGTATTTTGATTATTGCATCTTGTATAATTTTGAGGAATTTAATTAGATAAATACTCAAAGAAAGTGATTACATTTGAAGTGCATTCTACATATTTTTGCATTGTGTTTATACAAAAAAAAAATTGCATTCATTTTGCATGTAAAATGAAAAACTTCATTTCGATTGCTTCTAGTGCATTCAGTGAAAACTAAGAATGTGAAAGATATTTTCATTTTTCTTTGAATTGGGCACTTAAATAAGTAGTGGAAATTGTCATCTAATGCATTTTCTTGATTGTTGCATTAATTGTTTGAACCTCTTCCTCTCAATTAGTGTAGTTCTTCATCGAAATGAACAATTTTTTTTTCTCATATAGTTTCATTTTAAGGATTTAGGTGACATCAGTAAGGCCTTAAAACTGAGTCTTAAATTCAAGATAAATTTTAAAATTTATTCAATGAATCTAAGGAGCATTTGTGATGCATAGATTCTGCATAAATCAGAGTAGAGCACATAGAAGGGTGTGTATTACCTTTGGCGTGGAAATCCTCATCAAAATATTCCTTAAACAACATTCAATTCAACTCAAAATATATATAAACATAAACAAAATACTGGCATATAATAACAACAAGAATTTCAGATTCAACCATTTTTGCTGAATATTACAATTGTTGGCCTCTCGGCTCTCGGCCCTTTACATAAACTCTCACACCATTTCTCTCTATATCAATATGTCCTATTACATTCTCTATGTCTCTCTATCCTCACACAAAGCTTCACATTTATACATAATTGTGGATTAATTCCAATCCATGATTTCCTCCCCAAATATCTCAACCAAATCCTAAAATATCTTTATCCCTTCTTTGACTCAACTGAATTCCATTTAAGGAATTCATAATCCCTAAAATATCTATCTAATCCATTTCCACTCATATTCTCAATTAATTAAGAGAATATTTACAATAAACCTCACACTCATATTTTCCTCTCAATTTATTTTTTAAAATGCACATAATTTATAAAATAATTACAAAAACCATCACCCCCTAAATCACACAAATGAATAATGAAAATTAAGTAGGATGATCCTGCATCAGATTCCCCACGTAGAGAAGTTTCCATAGAATCTTGTCTATGAGGTCTGCCACTTTTCTGTAATAATGTGACAGCCACAAGTCTCAATGAATTGCTCCCTCCAGGATTCCAAACTTTGTTTTTCCGCTGGTCTTTTAAAGTATCAACTCCACTTTGTAATTTTGCACATAATTTCCAGAATAGTATTTTCAAAATACTATTGAATGTAACTCTCTCTTTTTCATACCACATGATATTTATTCTAGAAATCACAGACTTGTATAGAATCACTAATACCCATTCTTCTGGTTTCCAAACTTTGAAATAATATCGAACCAGTTGTACATCAGCATCACTCATTCTATCAACCAAATTCCATCGGCCTCTCCAAAAAAAAAAATCGCCAATTCCTCATTGTAATTCCTCTTTTTCTAATGCTTCTTGTTGAGATTGCAACAAGATGATGAGCTTAGTGAAAAGATTCGCCTTCACTAAGTGGGCCCGTAGGCTATTTTTGGCGCAAGTCTATTTTTAGACTATGTCTATTTTTAGACATGTCGATCATATTCTATGAGTTGCAGGATGTTATTTGTGGGTGGTTGGTCAAGTTGGAAAAATAGATGGACTTCTATTTTTAGACAAATTGGGTGGAATCTATTTTTCGATTGCCAGTCTAAAAATAGATATGTCGAATATTATTGGCTCTTAATAATATTTTGACTATAAACATTATCTTATTCTCTTGGAGCACTTCAGTTAAGTGCACGGTTGCTCCTGGAGGTGACGGAAGAGGTCACATTTATTCTCGAGGGTTAAGTGGAGCTATTACATGGAGACTTCAGTTAGAACTCATGTGACAGAGTTTGGTGGTGTTATTGAGGTAGTTGGTGGAGTTGTGTTCAGTTTAACTTAGTTAAACATAGTTGAGCTAGTTGTATCTAGTATAACTGATTGATACACTAGTGAGAGTGGTGTGAATTAATTATTAATTAATTCACTAATTATTAAATCATTAATCAACTGAATAATACATCAGTTAAATACAGTGCATAGACAGTTTCAGTGGAGACCAGTGGAGAGGTAGGTGAAAGAGCAATGTGGCTATCAGTTGTGACTATAGTATTGCATGATTTGCAACACACATTGTTTGGAGATGCCAATGAGGATTGTGTGAGAAAGGCTAGAAAAATTTGAGTTCATTCAGAGCCATTCTTCAGCAGTGATTGTGCAGTAGAGGCAGGCTAGCAGGTGGCAGAGATCGGTGCATGGGATTTGCTAGATCGGACCTGATTAGTGTGTAGAAATTGGAGATTGTACTGAGAGCTTGTGAAGAGCTTTGTATGATAATTTTTACATGATCTCTATGACACATAATATACAGATAGTTGGGGGTTTTCAGCTTTAATCTTTCCCATAAATTACTGTGTTCATATGTGTGAATTTTTATGGTTTTAATGTGTGCATGCAATTGATTGTATTTCTGCAAGTAATGATCAATAGTAGAAGAGATTCTGTATTGTGCATGAAGTCAAATAGTGTAGTGTGTGCATGGTATCAAAGTGATATTGATAATTGGAGAAATTGCAAAGCATTGAAGCGGTTGAGTTTTGTGCTGGTGGAATTCGAATTTGCAGTAGTGTTTTCTTGGTGTCGAAGTTGAGATGTCTTTCAACAGATTGTGATTGGAGTATTCCCTTGAGGACAGCTAAAATTATATTGCATGGAAGGACAGGATGGAGGTAGTGCTGGAGGAAAATGGGTTGAAGGAGTTCATAGATGCAGAAATTCCAAAACCTTCTTCTAGCGATGCTGCCGCACTTGACGCATGGCAAAAGAAGATAAAAAAATGTCGAAGGATTCTGTTGGAAGGTGTGAAGGATCACATAGTGTCAAGCCTTCATGGTAAAGCTTCTCCATTCTTGATGTGGAAAGCTTTGACAGATTTTTTCCAAAGCAAGAGCAACCAGAGGAAGTTGGCACTCAAGGATAAACTCAGGAACATAAAAATGGAGAAAGGCGACAGTATACCCAAGTACCTCACAAAGTTTTTCCAGTGCAGGGATGAGCTAGGAAGTGTGGGGGTTACTGTATATGATGATGACTTGGTGAGCTTGGCTCTCCTTGGGCTTCTGAAGAGTTGGCATTCCTATTAGGACTCTGTCAATGGTCGAGAGAAACTGCCAGGATGGGAGCGACTTTGGTCGGATCTTGTGCAGGAGGAGATAAGGCAGAGTACCAGGGATGGATCTTCATCGAAGAATGTAGATGAAGAAAATTGCGCTTTGGCTTCCAAATCAAGGAAGGGGAAGAGCAAGAATAATTCTTCTCAATCCGGTGCGAAAGGCAAGAAGCAGGACATGTCCAAGGTGAAGTGCTTTCACTATCACCAACACGGACATTACACCACTAATTTTCCACATAAGAAGAAAAATAAGCATGTTGCTGGATCTGCAGCTGGAGAGGCCTTAGCCTCACATTTTGAGCTGGATTTTTTGTTGATCACATGCTTGGTCTCAAGTATGATGGGTTCAGTGTGGTTTCTTGACAGTGGTGCGTCTTTTCATATGACCAGAGACAAATATTTGTTCAATGATCTGGATGAGAAGGATCTTGGAGTGCACATCGAGATGGGCGATGATGGTAGATACAGTGCGATCGGTATCGGGACCATTTCCTTTGAGAGGGGTTCTATTAAACCCTTCGTATTGAAGGATTTCATGCATGTTTTAGGATTGAAGAAGAATCTAATCTCGGTGGCCATGTTGGAAGACAAGGGATATGATGTTGTCTTTACCGAGGGAAAGGCTTTCCTGCGCAGTAAGGCAACTGGTGAAACCCGGAGGATAGGGGTTCGAGTTAAGAACCTTTATCAGTTGCAGGTAGATGGTTGTGTAGCAATGGTAGGCAAGGCAGAAGGAGTGGTGAGTCGGGGTGAGGGCGAGCTATGGCACAGGAGATTAGGCCATCTTCACCATGGTGCTTTGAAAATTTTGCAGCAGATTTCTATCGGGCTTCCCAAAGGCACACTTGCGCAGTCAGATCAGTGCAAGGGACGTACTTTGGGAAAATTTTTGAAAGCCACCTTTCACGAGAAGGATAGTCGCGCCACGATGATCCTTGAGAGAATTCACACAGATGTGTGTGGACCTTTCTCAGTAGCTTCGATAGTAAAGCACAGGTATTATGTGATATTTGTTGATGATTTTTCTCCTAAGTGCTGGATCTTCTTCTTGCAGAAGAATAGCGAGACATAATCAAAGTTCTGTGAGTTCAAGGCACTGGTTGAGAAAGAATCAAGGAAGCAGGCGAAGGCTCTTAGGAGAGACAATGGTGGTGAATTCATCTCTAGCGAATTCAAGGACTTTTGCAGCACAGAAGGAATTTGAAGAGAGCTCATAGCGCCTCATAACCCACAGTAGAATGGGGTCGCGGAGTGGAAGAATAGAACGATCGTGGGTGTTGCACGGGCGATGTTGCATGATCAGGGCCTTCTCATACACTTTTTGGCTGAGGCATGCAATACTACGGTTTATGTGCAAAACCGTTGTCCTCACAGAGTACTTGGCATGAGTACACTCGAGGAGGCGTTTTCTAGTAAGAAGCCTGATATTTCTCATTTGAAGATTTTTGGCTCACTTGTTTACATTCATGTGATGAAGGATGCTAGGAAGAAGCTGGAGCCGACCACAAAGGTTGGGATATTTTTGGGGTACACTGATACACCTCACAACTATCATTTGTATTTTCCAGACAGTTGGAAGACTGTTGTGCGACGGGATATAAAATTTCATGAGGAGAAAGCCATGAAGTGTTCACTTGAGAGGGAGGCACACTTGCATGCAGATGAGGAGCTATTAGTTCCTAAGGATGAGCCTTAGGATGTGGATTAGCCACAAGAGGAGGTTCATGGAGTGGAAGAAACCACTCATGCAGCGCCAACCATCAAAGGGCGGAAGCGCACTACAAAAGCTAAGTGACTGAATCTTGATGCAGAGAATATTGTAGGAGAACCTACATCATAGCGCAGACAGAGACAGTCACTTGACCGATATACTAGATACATGGCTCTTATGAAAAATTGTATCGTGACAGAGCCATCCTCTTTCGAGGAAGCTGTGGAGGACCCTGTATGGGTAGATGCCATGGTGGAAGAGTATGATTCGATTGTCAGAAACAATGCATGGGAGATTTTCCCAAGGCCGGAAGGGAAACCAGTGGTAGGTTTGAGATGGATCTACAAAGTGAAGCAAGCAGCTGACGGGAGTGTCAAGAATTACAAGGCAAGATTTGTTGCCCAAGGCTTCTCACAGATTGAGGGGATCGATTATGAGGAAACCTTTGCACCTGTTGCAAGGTATTCTTCCATACAGAGCATCCTAGCTCTCTCAAACGCAAAATGGGGTGTGTGTTGAGGAGGTAAATCCTCTCATGCCCGTGACAGAGGCGATCCCTACTAGCCCAAACGGGGTCTAGCAACAAACAAACAATGCTATGACGCAAGCTCCTAGTTACGAAATGAAAGACTTGGGATAAGAGCCTACCCGGATTCCAATGCTAGATCTGAAGAAGAAGATGCCCCGAGTCAGCTTCGGCCACCGCAGTCACAATCCCTTCCACGATCTCCGAGTGGACGAACACTCCGCACACATACGTAAGAGACGAACGGATACATGCATAGGGAACCGACGTACGTAACTAAATATCGGTGACGAAAGATATTACTCGCATTAACATGATTGCAAAGGAGTGGAACCATAATCATAGTCATCTGATTAAAAGTGATAAACGAATAGAAGTTACAACCGAGTTCTCCGACGTCGCAGCCTCTCCTTCGAACGGGTCCCCGGTTGTCCACGTCTCGCAAAAGCTCGCCAAGGAAAGGGAAACCTCTCCCGCAGTCTCGTAACAATGGTCTCCTTGCTTAGCATGGGCCTTAAGGGAAAGAAGGTATTCTTTACAAGCCACAAAGGCACTTGGGAATAGGGGAGATGCAAAGCTCAAAGATATCTCAAGACTAGCTTGCCATGGATCCCGAGCAAGCTTTTATAGATGGGGAAGGAGGGAGTTGGGATCCCTATTATTATGGGATTGTGGCACCCTATCAACAAGGAAGGTTCCATAGAAGGTGGCAAGAACTACTTCCCTTCCATAGAACTCCCGTGGCCAAACCTCCCAACTCAAGATAGGCGGTGGTTGTGAGTTTGTTTGAACTCAACTATCCGCCATCCATATATAAAAAACGTAGTCCCCTAAAATGGGTGGCGCGATTGCTGCTCTATGAGCGGCAGCGCCAAGTGGCGCGAGCCTCTTTACTGAGATTTCCACTGAGTGTGCGCGAGTACTTTGAACCGAGTCTACCCGCGCCAATGCAAAAAGAGTACGTCATGGATTTTGCAAGGAGATGTCTCAAGGGGAAATGAAGCTCATACTCGTAGAGGATGCAATGATGATGTTTTCAGTGCATGACACAGTGTTCACGGGTCACATTATGGGTCCTCCCATTGTGCGGGACGGGGAATGGTAGGGGACGGTGACAAAGTACATCGTGTAAGCAGTGCCCCCCAAAGCATGAGGCCCGAGAGAGAGAGGGGTGAAATGCTTTACGAGAACTATGTCCAAGCGCGAGAGGCGCCAGCCGTCGGAAAACACCTGCCAGTACGATGCATACAATCGATATCCCAAGTACATGATGTATATATATGGTATGGACGCTGCCATCCGAGACAGTATGCTATAATCCGGATCCGAGGTATGGGCGCGTACCATCCAACTAAGATCAAACAAATAGACTCGTGTATGGTCGCAGCCATCCAATCATTCGAGTCATGTACATAATGACAATAATCCACAACGCATGGCTACTGGATTATCAATAGACACAATCCGGTGGTCTTGCGCTCCATCTCGACCCAAACAAGTACAAGTTCTAGCATGCGAATGTGTGAGCTGATGTCGAACATGCAAGAACATCGTCTCGATTACCAACAATGATGAAAGCCGTTAACGTACGCGAGAGAAACCACCAATAATGACGATGGTACTCAAGGTACTCAAGGTACAATCTACGAGCGTGTGAATAAATGAGCTGACTTCGAACACCCGCAGAGAATCATCCGATCGGAGAGCCAATAATAGAAAACCTCTCGTCGAATGCGACGAACACGCCATTAAGGCATACGGGCTCCAAGGTACCATCGGGAGTCTCTAGACCAACTTCCCGGATAATGAGTTGAAGTCGACAGGGAAGTGACCTTGATCGAAGGTGGGCCATAATGATTCCCACATCATCGACACGAGACAGAGGAACATAATGTTTTTGTTGTGAATCGAGATCATATGAGAAACGAGAGGAAGGTTGATATTCGCAGTAGAGGCCAACTTCTCTTGAACATATAAATCGGCACGACAATGGACTTGCGATATTTGACATCACGCGATCAAAGGTCATGGCGACGAGGCGGTGAGAATCGGATGAGAGGTCAAAAGAGATTACCCAAACCCATGGAAGCAAAGTGAAGCAACGAGATGAGATGTCCCCAACCCGACACGAATCGCGTACAAGTGCCATGTTCAAGAGCGACATATCTGCCGATGACAACGACGATGGTTCCATTTTTTCCCCCACTATTTACGGTGAGTACCCCAATTATTTTTTATAACATGCTTGAAGGGGATAGCATATGCTTGTGATATAAGTCCCGCCCTTCGGGGCGAATCCATCCTAGTGCATTTAACGAGTCCTAGGAAGGAGAAATCCTGAGAACGTCATTGCGACGCGAATCCAATGTCATCGTGGGTTTAACGAGTCTCGACAAAGGAAGAACTCGCGTCTCTTTCATGTTTAGAGAGTTTGAAAAGACAAGCCGGAAAAGAAAACTCCACAGTCCCTTTTCGTAAATAGTTCCCGTGATCCCGAAAAGGTAGAAAACAATATCCGGAAAACTCTCCTAGTCGCGATAGGCTAGGGTATTCCTTTTTCGTAATGTCGATCCAAATTCTGTACCTCAGAAAAAGGGTTAAACTTATACCGGTGAATGTCGATTCGTGTCCATTTTAACGAGATCGAAAAGCAGACAAGGGAACCTCGGCGATCTTTTTCATATTTAGAGAGTCGAAAAGAGCCGAAAGATGACTCCGCAGTGACTTTTTCGTGTATTTACCGAGTCCGAAAAAGTATAAAATACAACTCGTTTCCCACCTTCTAAAGTCGCAAAAAACACATCCTTCAATCGCACATACCCAACAAGCGTAGTCCATTTTCGACATAATACATGCGAAATATTTGACAAGAAATAACTTTTAAAACACATTTTAACGTCGAAAAGTTATAAATATGTCCAATGGTAAAAAAAATGAAATTACTTTTTTACTATTTACCTTGTGGAGAGTAGCGGTGGTCCATTTGGAAGCGAGGATCTTCTCGACGGCGATTGCGACTCAGTCCAGAAACCATTCGGCGTCTCGTCCGCGACGAGGTAAGAGGCGCTCCTTTTCTCTTTCTTTCCATATATTTTTTAATGAATTCCTTAAAGAAATCAACTCTGCAAGGGCACTCTTGAATTTGTAGGGCCGGCAGAGTGGCGCGGTATCGAGCACAGTGCACGCGCCACCGAGCTCTTTTTATCAAAAGTGCCAGCGCACACATGGCGCGACTGCCGACGAAAAACAGGTCGCGCCGATGCGCGCAACCCAAATTTCCGCCTAAAAATCCTACTATCATGCCCAAATTTCTTGAATTTTTAAGCTACGCGAGTAAGATCTAATTAGAGGCTTTGAACCATGTGAATGCAGATAAACGGTCGTAATGGTGATTGAATGGAAGGAACGGGGAACAGAACACGGAGATGAGGACGAAGAGGCCATGCAAAATAGAGAATTGCATGAATGCTCTATGGGACTCGTGGCTTAAAGAAATTCTTCCTCACGCCATGCTTACGAGCTCGGCCCCCGAGCTCCTCCAATATTTGATCAACCTGCGGGATGAAAACGACTGTGTATTCGTATCACGATGACCCCGAGTGTTGGAATTGGAGGTCACACCGACATTTACTTTGTTACTCGGATTATCCACGCGGGTCCAATCCCCGTACTGACCGGGGAGCGGACCATCGGGGGAGAAGATGGAAGAAGTAATGGCCCAGCGCGGTGTGCCTTAAGTGGAGCACAAACAGACACAAGGAGTAAGAAGGTGTACATCTCGACCATCCCCGACCTAGCACGCGAGAGTTGTACTCCACACCATTACGCGGGCTCGTTGGATCGCCGAGTGCACCGCACGAGGCTACTGAAAGACTCAACTCTGCAGCCTCGCGAGAATGCATGGGTCCCCGACTGTATGATCGGGCAAATGCCTGTCACCATTAACATGAAAAAGGCAACTCACAAAGCATGCAAAACGTAGGAAAACCGAAGTACAGTTTGGGTATGGTTCCATCTTGGTGTCGTTCATTCCGGAACGCATACACCAACCTTCCAGTGACCAAGAGGCCCCCGTGCGAGATCAGTACTCCACGAGAGCCGAGAATGGCTCGCGAGGGCGAGCATCGATGCCCGGATCCGGGAGGCGGCACAGATGTTCCGGAAGCCTCGAGTTCTTCGGATGGATACGGCGCCAAGCTGATCGTTGTGGAAGATTGGCCCTGCGCGGAACCGACTTTGACGGAGGACCGAGTCTCCCGCTACCGAAGCGGGACCAGACCACCGGGACGAAAGAGCTGGGTAAGACCTCATATTTTTGATTTTATGTTTATATGTTTTTTTTTTTTGTAAACACACATTCGTCTTAACACAATTCTATATGCATGCAGATGTAGGACCTGAGAGACCAGCCGGAATGTCTCCTATTTCCCGAAGGACACAATTCGCCCCTGAGATCCAGGGGGAAGGCATCGGAGGAGAGGCACTGGTCCAGAACCTCGAGGGGATTGCCCATGGGATCCCAGACTATGCCCGGCTATCAGACGTGCCGATGGAGTATCAGCGCCATACGGTGGGAGTCCCGAATCGGATCCACCGAATCTTGAGGCGCCTAGTGCGTGCAGTGATGTGCTATCATGAGCACCATGCAGACTAGTCTTTAGGATTTATGCTACACCTATTTTTTGAGAGACATAGCGTCTCCGGATGTACTAAGACGACTATGTATATTTTTTGAGTTTTATGTGACACACTCTATGTAAACATTTCGATATCTATATATATGCATATCTATTTCTGGATGAGTCTTCTTTACATGTGATGATGATTTATAAATTGCGCAAATGCCTGTCTAATACCAAATTTGCTACTGCATCTGTTAATGTATTCAAATGTCTGGGTATATGATGATATGTAATGTAGTCAAAATTCCTTTCCAGTAATCGAATACGCAAATACAAACGTAAGATGGATGGGTTCCTTACCGAATAATGTCCGTTCAGTTGTAACACTACAAGTTGTGAATCTAGGTACACGAGCAATTCACGGATACCAAGGTTTACTGCCTCGGTTAATAATTCCAACACGGCACTATACTCCGCGATATTGTTCGTGGTACGTCCTAAACACACACCTTGCAGGTTAATCAACTCACCAGCAGGATCGTAGATTACCCAGGCTGCGGAAGACAGATTCCTGGTACTGCGGGAGGCACCATCCGCGAAACCAACAAATGGATGAATAGATATCTGCACAACCAGGAAGACCCGATCAGCAGAAAGATGTTTACAAAGCACACCACACTATGCACACAAATGACAATCACACACCTATGTACACACACCACACCAAGAAATCACTTTAGGCGTAGTACTTTTTAAGGTACAGCCCATTCCTGGGCTGCGCCAATGGAACTCCTTCGTAATCTATAAGCTCGTAGGCCCCATTTTTCAAAACGCGTTTTACTATATAGGGACCGTGCCACATAGGCTGGAGTTTACCGGCTCCAAGCTTATCATGTGCCTGATCGTACAAGAGAACGAGGTCTCCTTCAATGAAAGAACGAGGGGAAACAGTTTGATCAAAATGAGTTTCGACCCTCTTCTTTTGTGCTTCGATGATCAAAGCAGCCAGTCGACGGGTTTCATCCAATCGTTCGAGATACATAAGACGTTCTTCCTCAGGGGAGGTATCCGGTAATAGCTCCACAGCTAATTTAAGCGAAGGAATTTCACATTCAACCGACAGAGTAGCTTCCAGACCGTACACCAATTGGAAAGGTGTGAACCCGGTTGCACTCTTAGCAGATGTTCGGTATGCCCAGAGAGCTGAGAACAGTTGGAGATGCCAACTGGATTTATGAATCCCAACCGTTCGCTGAAGCATGATGACCAAAACCTTGTTCACCACTTCAACCTGACCATTCACTTGAGGGTAGTATGGTGTTGAGCTGTCGTGACGCAAGCCCAACATTGAAGTCAGCTCCGTCATCATGTAATCACGGAAATGAGTACCATGATCAGTGACGATGGCTTGAGGAACCCCGAATCGTGCAATAACGTGGTTGAATAAAAATGAAGCAGCCGTTCTTCCGTCAGCAGCTAGTGTAGGCATCGCCTCGGCCCACTTAGTGAAGTAGTCGACGGCGACAATGATATACGCATGCCCCCCGGCTGAGTGAGGGTTACACGTCATAAAATCGACGCCCCATTTCGCAAAAGGGCCGACGGTAATAATGGGATGCAAAGGCAATGGCGGCGCGCGCATCTTGCGCTGAAAAATCTGGCATGGATGGCATTTACGGACTGCAGTGATACAATCCTTGAATATGGAAGGCCAGAAATAACCTGCCCGCAGAATCTTCTGGGCAGTAGCATACCCGGACATGTGTCCGCCACAGGCGCCACTATGGCAGTCATTCAATACTTTCTCAGCCTCTTCCAAGGTAAGGCATCGTCGGAGCACCGAATCTACTCCAATACGATACAAGGTATCTCCTACGATACGGTAGGGTTGGGACTGGTGCCGAATCCGACGGCGGGCAGTTTTATCCAACTCAGACCGAAATGTCGCAGTCTGAAGATACACTATAATGTCACCGTACCAAGGATCACGAGTATCGATAAGAAACAGTGTTTCGTCCGGTATGTGATCTTCTGAGTGTGAAGGAACAGAGTCCGTAGGGAGAGAGCATATCAAATCCACGAAGACCAGTGATTTAGTTGACTTGGCAGTAGTGAACTCCAAGTCAAACTCCTGCAGGATCATGATCCATTTGGAGTACTTGCCCCCTAGTAATTGTCTAGAAAGAATATATGTCATAGGGTTGCAGTCTGAAACCACGGTTATCGTACGCAAAAGGATGTAATGGCGAAAGCGTTGTACGGCATGTACTGATGCTAAGGCCAACTTCTCGACATGTGCATAACGCGTTTCCGGGTCGAGAAGGTTTCGAGACAGGTAATAAACAACATGTTCGTCACCGTTCTCGTCATCCTGCACCAAGACCATGGCGATGGTGCTTAATGCGGCGGCTAGATACAAAGTAAAGTCGCGGTGGTAGTCCGGAGGACGAAGCAACGGAGCATTGACTAGCAATGTCTTCAGCTTCTCGAAGGATTCCTAAGCAATTTCGTCCCAGTGAAAGGGAACCTTCTGCTTTAACAAACGAGTGAATCCTTTGGCCACCTCGGCATAATTCGGGATAAAGCGCCTAAGAAAATTCGCTTTCCCTTGTAGACTCTGTAATTGATACAGGGAGGAGGGTGATGGGAGATTTATGATGTGCTCAACCTTTAGAGGGTCAAGGCGAATTTCGTCTTTCGAGACTATAAGGCCTAAAAGACGGCCAGAATCGACGCAGAAGACGCACTTATGAGGGTTGAGCCTGATATTGTAGCGTCTGCAACGAAGGAATATCTGGCGGAGATGCTCAGGATGGTCCTCTCGCTTACCCGAATGGGCTGGCAAGTCGTCTAGATAAGGTTGGACGATATGGCGAATATCATGAAAAGCATAGGACATCGCGCGCTGGAACGTGGCGCCAGCATTTTTTAAGCCGAACGGGAGTTTTTTGTACGCGAAAGTGCCCCACGGACAGATGAATGTGGTCTTATGTTGATCCTCAGGTGCAATATTGATTTGGTTATAGCCCGAGAAACCGTCCATTAAGGAATAGATCTCACTCCCGGCACATTCGTCGATGATTTGGTCGATAAACGGAGTGGGATAATTGTCCTTAGGACAGGCGCGATTGATATCGCGATAATCCACATAGACTCGAATTGTACCCTGCTTTTTATCAACAGGGACGATATTGGACACCCATTCTGTAAGGGGGATAGGATAAATAAAACCCGCGTTCAGAAGTTTTTCAACTTCTGCCTTGATGGCGGCGGCTTTCCGAGGATGCATGGGACGTAAGCGTTGGCGCACAGGTTTCGCACCTGGGTAGGTTGGAATCTCGTGCACGACAATACTTGGATCAATTCCCGGCATTTCCTCGTAAGACCATGCGAAAACATCTCGGATTTCTTTGAAAAGCTCCGTATAGACTTGGATCTCCTCGGAAGAACAAGTCACACCCACATGAATGTTCTCAACAATCCCCGATTTAACGGAGATGTTGATTGGAACAGTTTGAGTAATGTTACTCAGATTACCCTCCGAAAAGACCTCGTGCATCAAGATCGGTGTTTGAAGAGGAGGGGAAGGAACCTGAGTAGCATAACGCTCCAGACAGTCAGTCATTGCCCCCAAGCTGGGCATAAACGAGGAGCGATGATGGCCATCGCCCCAGGGTAGCTCCTCAAGAGACGTAGTTTCAATGATAGCCTCATCTGAAGGAAAAGTCTCTCTGAGAGGATCAGGTGAATCAGCCTGACCAAGCCAGGGGGATTGTGAGTAGACGTCAAGAGCCATGCTCATCGGAGCATGCTGAGGAGGTGGAGGGTCCGATGCGTCAAAAATCTCATAGTAGCTGATCTCTACTAGCGTTAATGGCATGGATTCTCCAAACTCATATACCTGCTCAGGTGTAGGAATAAGCCAGGGGTCATCAGTCCTGGACAACATGTTAACTTGAGCGGTATTCGGTGGCGGTGCGGGGAATATACCCATAAGAACTGGGTCTTTGAAAAGACCAGGTCCTATGCTGTCTGGGGGATTCGGAATTTGATCCACGTATGGCACGTTGTTCTCAGAGCTAGAGGTGAAAAATGACAACTGATCTACCGTGACAATCTTGCCCTCATGGGGGAACTTAATGAATCGAAAGACGGTAGACGGCACGCAGAGCATGGCATGGGTCCAGCTGCGGCCAAGAAGTATATTTTAGTTGAGTTTAGCGTCAACCACTTCCACTTCTACGTTGACAGTTTTTCCCTGTAATGTGATCGCTAGACTCTCGAGAACGCCCAGGGGTTTAGATTCCCGACCATCAAATGCCTCAAGGGCATTGGGAGATGACGACAAGGCTGGAGAGCCGATGGCCTTCCAGCAAGCGGAGGACATAACGCAAGTAGATGCACCCTCATCTACGACGGCCCTATGAACGTTCAGACCGTTAATCCCGACTTGAATGACCAAAGCAATTTGATGTGGAAGCCGGGGAGTAAAATTCTCCAGATCAAAGGTGAGAAGGCTCGAGTCGGCGGGATCGATACCACCGATGGTAGACAGTAAAGCCTTCCGTTGTGAAGGACAACTTTGAAGAACCTCAAGTGCAGACATGGCACATGGCGCCTGTGCCAAATCCTCAACGATACTGTAATGTTGAGCGGCACGAGCATTTGGATTGTAAGAGGATCTCCGAAGAACACCCTGGGGAGGTGGCTTCACAACGGGTTCGAGAGTCGGCTTCTCGATTTCCAACGGACCAGAAACAGGTGGGGGAGGCGGCCCTTCCGCAACTGCCTTCCCGGGTGCCTGCTGCTGACTGTTGTAATCCTTCGATCGTGTAGCGATAGTGATAGGTGCATTAGTCTTCATCATGAAAACTTGAGACCCAACCGGTGCAGATGGTGACCCCTGTTCGACCATCTGGGTCTGCTGAGATGGAAATGGCTCTTTTAAAACAGCCGGAGTTCCTTTTGAGCCTTTAAGAAGTTAACTAATTTCGGATCGTCGTGGACAATCCTTAGTGTAATGGTCACCTTCACAGATGAGGCAAGGGAATTTCGGCTTACGTTGGGAGCCATCCTCAGTCCGAGATTTAGATTCCGGTTTTGGGGCATCAGATTTTGATTTGCCTTTGCCCTTCTTCTTCCCTTTGGAGGATTTGTCCGCAGGATTAGCCTGGACGGCATTCACCTCCGCGGTTTTACCAGAATCGAATGAGGCGGGATTAGCAGAGGTATTGTTGGAAGAATTAGCCTTCTGCTTCCCATTCGAAGACTTCTTCGAATTTTGAGAAACGGAACCAATGACACCATCCACCGTAGGGGTAGGCGGGGCCTTTGTGGCTCCGGGCCGTGGAGCATTAGGCAAGATATCATAAAGCGTGCCAGATTGCGAATAAACAAGATCCAGGTACTGGGCACGCACGATAGCTTGTTCCTCCGTCACACACGCTCCCATCGCGATATCCTGAGCGATTTTATTGACAAAGGAGGTGGTGAACCAGTGAGTCAAAATCTGATCAGGTATGTGAAACTTGATCAGTCGACGATGGCGCCGCCACTCATGGATGTGATCCGAGATGTGAGTGGCCGAGTCCTGCTTCAGGGAAGACAGGAGGTGCGTCCCGGCCTCATACCGGACCGGTAACTGGAAATGCGTGAGGAAAGCCATAGCTAACGAGTTGAAATCCTGAAAAATGCCACGGGACAGCTCTATGTACCACTTAGCAGCAGCTCCTGTTAAAGTACGCTGGAAAAGACGCAGACGAATCGAATCGTCGGTCCAAGAGTTAGACGAACACCAGAGGTGATACGTCATCACATGCGCCTGGGGGTCTTCGCCAGCTTTGCCTCAAACTTGGGACAGTCGCCTGGTATCTTGGTGGGAACCGGAGGCCAATATGGATTATGTGCAATCGGATCATTGGTCAACTTCGAGACGTCCGGTAGTTCCAAGGTAGCCAGGAACGGCAATGGAGGGTTAACTACCATGCCAGTCCCAGGATAAGGTCTGGTACCTGTGTTCCACGATGGTTGTGAATATCCCTGCCCCCATGGGTGCTGTCCCTGAGGATTCTGACCGTAGGGGGCATAGTTCGTATAACCAGACTGATTTGACTGCTGGTAACCATAGTGCGGGGCTTGATAACCAGGGTTCCGGACCTGATTAGGCGTCTGCCCTGTATAAGCAGCGTTTGGATTTGGCTGCTGAGCGTAGGTAGAACTGGGTGGAGGAGGATGATACTGAGAGCCTCCAGAGTGGTTATAGTTCGGTTGAGACTGACCATGAGGATAATAACCACTCTGAGGATGAGTAGGCTGCTGATAAGTGGAACCCTGCGGAGCCTGGTACGTAGGGCGCAGCTGTTGATTTGGCTGCGGAATTGAATGAACAGGCTGTTGAGCAGAGTGAACGGAATGAGAGGGCTGCCCTGAATGAACAGGTTGACCCGAGTGAGGGGGCTGGCCTGAATGACCAGGCTGGCCCGGGTGACCAGGTGGTGTTGGTTGCGCAGGTTGACCTGGTTGTAAGTGAGCCCCAGGTTGTGCCGAATGGGTCGGCTGGCCTGGAGGCGGAACACCGGGCTGTACCGGATGAGCCGGTTGCCCTGGTGGAGGAACAGGACCAGGTGCTTGCTGGAAACCAGTTTGACCTGAAGCAGAACCATAGGGTGGTCCTGGCTGATATGCAATGTTAGAAACAGCAGGATACTGCGGTTGCATTGGTAAAGACGGCTGGATTTGCCCCCCAGGACCATAGGCCTGTCCCGGTTGATACCCTAGCTGAGGTTGAGCAGGTTTCCCAGCAGGGCTATAATATGGTCCTTGCGGATTGTATAATGGCCCTTGCTGGCCCGCAGGGTAGCCTTGGATGGGCTGTCCCTGTGGGTCATACAAATAGCCAGGTTGGCCCGCAGGTTGGCCCTGAAAGGGTTGTCCCTGCGGGTTGTAAGCCTGGTTGTATGGTAAACCTTGAGCATATAGATAAGCCTCAGGAGCAGGAAGGCGCAAAACCTCCCCGTGCTCGTCAAACTGACCTGGGAACATATACACGGGAGTGCCATCCTGTGCATAGTGCGAAAAGAAGGATCGATAAGGATCTTGGGGAACTTGTCCAGCTCCGGCGTTCGGTTGCTGTAAAAACAACCGATACTCCTCCGAAGAGATATTCTCCGGTATAGCAGTAGCTAGGTAAATGTCTTCAGGAGTTGGCCCAGCCCTAGTAGCAGATGCTGAGACAACAGCAGAAGAGGCAGCCACACAAACAGTGGGCCGAACGGGAACAAAAGTGACGGGCGTCGAAGGGGACACCCCGGGTGTAGTAGCAGCTGGTCTCGACGCGGGAGATGATATCCCCATAGAGGCAGCAGCTGAAATGATCTGACCCAGAGATCTGTATCCCTGTGGCAAAGAAGGACTAGCTGACGATGTGGTAGCCAGCTCGGAACCGTCTCCCTTAAACAATCTACGAGGGATGCGCTGATAGTCATCAGACCCCGGAATTTCCTCACCAGAATCACTCATGGTTGATCCTGCCGTTAAATCACGCAAAAGACGGCGAGGACTAGGAGGAAAAACAGCAGCAACAAACGGTGAACCCGATGTAAGAGAAAGGAAATCAGCTCCTAATCTCAATTCAGACACAGGGTCCGAAAAGGGCCAATTGAACTCAACTGGTCCTCCAAAGGGTTGCTCGGCGAGAACCGGTCCCCCGTCAGGAAACTTGGAAACAACAGGCTGTTGTGGTTCAACAGAAGGCTCAGAAGCCTCTGAAGAATCGTCCGTGTAAGGACTACCAGTAGACGAAACCGATGGTTCCGCCACCGTGGCAAAAGACTAAAAGAAAAGGGCACACACACACACGGGCTGAAAATGAGTTAAGACACATGCTCAAACGGTTAACAAGCAATGTCTAAATAGATGTGAAATCGTGGGCGATTAATTTTACCACATTGGAAAGTAAGAAATTCTACCGTTTCATGTTTCAAGAGTCGAGAAACGATAAAAAGATGACTCTATCTCTTTCGGAGTTGACACAAGCGTGAAAGGACAAGCGCTTGACGGTCTTTTCAAGTTTAGGGAGTCAGAAAAGACCAAATGACTGCTCAGGAAAAACTAGGCACAAAAGGTGTACCAAATATCCGTGAACTGCAATATACACCTTGGTTTCAATAATGAAACAGAAATCGACCAAGGACTTTCCGTACGTGTAGGTAGTCTCCCCGAATGCTGTGTTCGGTGTATCACGGGTATAGGGCGGCAGACTCGGCTTCCTGTGGATAAAGGATTGAAAACCTATAGGGGTCTCCCTTTATATACGCGACGGTACGGGGAGCACAAGTCCGTACTAGCGTGTCTAAAGCCAATAGGCGAACGACAGCTGCTAGGTTTAACGACGCCGGAACACGTCTCTAGCCTAGACCTTCTAAATATGTTTCGTTAAGTTCCAATGCTGCCTTAGGTTAATTGAATAAATTTTACAGTTGATCTTCAATTGAGTTTCAATTTCCAGGCCCTATCGTATGTAGTGTCTCCTAAATGCAAAGCTATATGCCACAATGCAACATTTCGTTCGATGAAAACTAATTAGAGAAGAGTTGAGAGCTTTTATACAAACGAAATGAACGGAAACCAAACAATGAGCTCTATAATGCAACTAATGCAATTGACAACTTTTCGTGCAAAACACTAATCACTAGCGATATGGAAAAGATCACAATTTGCACTAATTAACAAAAGCAAAAGAGATTTTTTTTTTGATTTTCAATGTTTAATGGCTAATATGCACTAATCAAACTTGAAAATGAATGGAGCAACTTGAGAAACGATATCCAAGAGAGCGAAAACAAACACATTCCACTCAACAACACAAAAAATCAGATCCTCAAATCGACCAAAGTCTCTCAAAGCAAGAAAGAGACTCAAAAGCTTCCAATGGACCGTGTGATCCAAGTCCAAAGCAAGACCAAACGAGTTTCGAATGAAGAAATGAACAATCACCCAAAAATCGCAATAAAACAATGAACAACTACTTAGAGAATGTGGAGAATCAATCAGATAGTTGACAGGACAATCCAAACACCAAAACTCCCAAGGAGGGCTCGATGCACTAAGCCACTAGATGACCTAGGGCTTGAAAAGTGAAATCGGTAGATAAAAGCAAACAACCAAAGGACAAAGGTGAATTCCCAGCCAAACAAGACTCCAACACACTCAGGCAGTCGGAAAATCAAGAAGAAAAACACTGGTCAACTTCAGAGAGCTCAGAAATGAGAAATCTCAAAAAACTTACAGGGGTGGCGCGACTGTAAGAGTGAAACTGGCGCCAGAAGGCGAGTGGCGCGGGTTGTACAAAGGCAACATGCGCCAAGTGGCGCGACTGTCGGGTTAAAAACCGCGCCAGTCGAGTTTCTCAGCAAAAAATTAAAAATAAGCTACTCCAGAGACAGACCAATGCAAGCTAAGCAATCCAAGAAGCAAAAACACACAAAAAATCCAACCCAGAAGGTTCATCAAGCAAGGAAAAACAAGACACAAACGGCAAGGCAAGACAAAGACTCCAAGTCGTTCAGTCTGCAAACCAAACCGGAGATCGACTGAAGTAGCGTTGATCTACTCCGCTAATGCAAAGCAGAAGCGTTTCGAAGGCTATCTGGCTGTACTTCAGACTCCGTCTACAGTTTACAAATTAAACAACAATCAAACAACAAGCTGGTTCCCCAGCGGAGTCGCCAATTTGTTGAGGAGGTAAATCCCCTCTGCGGACAGAGGCGATCCCTACTAGCCCAGCAGGGGTCTAGCAACAAACAAACAATGCTATGATGCAAGCTCCTAGTTACGAATGGAAAGACTAGGGATAGAAGCCTACCCGGATTCCAACGCTATGATCTGAAGAAGAAGTGTCCCCGTCCTTCAGCCCTGGCAGATCACAATCCTTCCACGATCTCCGCGGATGAACACCTGCACATAGAAGAAACGAACAGATACAAGCATAGGAACCAGCATACGTAACTAAACATCGGTCAGAAAAGATATTACTCGCATTAACATGATGGAAAACGGAGTGGAACCATAATCACAGTCATCTATTAAATGATAAACGAATAGAAGTTACAACCAAGTTCTGACGTCGCAGCTTCCTTCGAACGGGTCTCCGGTCGTCCACGTCTCGCAAAGCTCGCCAAGGAAAGGGAAAACCTCTCCAGAGTCTCGTAACAATGGTCTCCTCGCCTGAATGGGCCTTAAGGGAAAGAAGGGATTCTTTACAACACAAAGGCACTTGGGAATAGGGAGATGCAAAGCTTCAGCACTTCAAGACTAGCTTGCCATTGATTTGAGCAAGCTTTTATAGATGGGGAAGGAGGAGTTGGGATCCCTATTATTATGGGATTGGCCCTATCAACAAGGAAGGTTCCATGAGAGGTGGCAAAACCACTTCCCTCCATAGAACTCCCGCAGCCAACCTCCCAACTCAAGATAGGTGATGGTTTGTGAATTTGTTAGAACTCAACTTCCGCCATCCATATTTAAAAAACAACTCCCAAATTGGGTGGCGCGACTACGGCTCTATGACAGAGCGCCAGGTGGCGCTACCTCTTTGCATTGATTTCCCCATTGGCGCGAGTACTGAACTGCTTGCCCGCGCCAATGCCAAAAGGGATGTTTTTCATGACTTTTGCAAGGAGATGTCTCAAGGGCAAATGAAGCTCATGTTCAGAGGGATGCATTGATGATGATTTCAAGGCATGACAATGTTCACAGGTCACAGAATGGGTCCTCCATTGTGCGGGATGGGGGAATGGTAAGGACAGTGACAAATTACTGTGTAACAATATCCAACATTGGATCATCGATTCAATAATCTCTACACAGAAATGTAGACTCAAATTTTGCGCTGGGCATTGACATTCAAAAATAATTAAATTTATCCGGAAAACAAAGGTTGAGCCATCGATTCATCAAATTGAATCTGGAATCGATTAAATTGAACAATGCATTCAGATGCTAATTAAACCAGTCTCACACTATTCCTTAATCGACTTACCAGTACCACGTACAACTCTGGCACCTCACCTTTCAGCAGTTGATTTCTGTTTTGGATCAGCATTCACGTTTTATCGTTCCTAACTGTAACTTTATTCCAATACGTGTGCTAACTCTATAATAAACTCTCCATCGTTGTCCCTTATGAAGCCCTACAGCTTCATATCCACTGTGTGCTGCGTTTATTCCAGCACTATTAATCAAAACCAATGCCAGTTCTTCAACTTTTAAATTCAGATCCCGCATTACTGTGTGGATCTGTGCGGCCTTTCCAGCACGTGCAAATCTCGGTTCAACATAAAATTAACATTTCACATCCGGTTTTGAAATGATGCGATGATCAATCTGCGATCGGAGATCGCTGTGGATTGACACCACCTCCAGCAGTCTTTGAGACATCCACAGACCCGATTCCAATTCAAACAATCTTTATAACATTTCGCGTCCGAGTCTATTTTTATATGTAGCAACATAAATGATTCTCCGATGCAAAACGATATGAAACACTTCTGATCCGATCAAATAGATTTACCGGACCCGATGTAGTATACAAATCAGTTGATATCGTTTTAAACCCACTCAAAGATTCCACTAAGTGGAATTTTCCAATTTCCTGTGTTGATGACTTTACAGTTTTCCATCTCCATAAAACCGTGTGAGCTTCCATCGATTCCAATCGGTTTAATAACACAGAGCATGTGAATTCAAACCGGGATTTCATCAATGTTCCCACCTATTCGATTTCAACCTTGCGCCTTTGACACACCTTAAAATCATTCAAATGGGAATTTAACAACTTCGCTCTACTATTTGGTTTCAAACTGTTCTGTATTTATAATTCCGTGTCAAAGCTCCCATAATAATGTTACAGATCGACATAAAAGTCATCGACTCACCCAATACTCCAATTTTACTATTACAATCAATTACGCAGACAAACAATTTTCAAGTCTATACAAATTGTCATTCGATTGGCACAAAACATAATTACATTCATAACGTTCAGGAAAACAAAACAGAGCCTCGCCTTGGCAAATTGCTCCAAGGAAAGAACACTGTTACACACTCTCACACTCTCTCAAATCTGAGCTTTCTCACCTCTCCCAAACCTCTACGAAGAGTCTCCTCCTTATTACAATTTTCACTATATTTTATCCACTAATTCCTCTAACAATAGATAATGTAATCTCCTATCATTAAAAATCAAACAGAAATCTTCTATTTCGTTGCTTTCAAGCACACCTAGACTAACAACTATTATCTCTACATTTAAATAAGATAATCTCTTATTTATTACAATAACAAACTATTTGAGGAATCCAATCTCCTCAGTAAATCTAATTTTGACCGACAGTTAATGAATTTCACTCTATTTTAGCCACAACATGTGACCATTTCATCACATCGCTGGCTAGGTCGAGATGCTCCTGCATCAGACTCCCAAAGTTTAAATTAATCATGATCTCCTGATCATGCATTTCTGGTTTGTGTCCTCCTAGATCCCATACTTGATTTGATATTCTGTTCTTGGTTACTGTTGTTGTTGTTTCTCCCTCAAGTCTCTGTCCACTATGTTGTAATACATCACTATCTGCTACTGTCCTTTTTACATACCTCGCTACTGTTTTGCTCACTCTAATTTTCAATTCTTCATTCCCTTCACTTGTACCATTTCTTCCAGCCAATCTTCCCTTCTTCTTTTGTCTTGTGTTTGTTTTACTAGAATGCTGTAGTATGAGTTTCCACAACTCATTCAATTCTTTGTCCATTTCACTTCTCATGTGCTGAATACTATTCTCTTGTAACTGATTGTGTCCTTGAATTAGAACATCATAATCTTTGTGCCAATATCCTTCCATATACATTTCTGAAATGTACAAATGCCTTTTCCCAGGTTCTTCTTCCGGTTTCTCATTCATGACTTCATCATTCCTTGCTTCAAATTCCAGCATACCTTCCATTAATCCGATCTGTTCTTCTTGGTTCAGATTGACTTCACACTGCCCTTTTCCTGCATGTAAATCTTCATCAAAATTAATCAACTCAATAGACACAAATGCTTTACCTGGCTTCCTTATCAAAAGATTCGACTTATACCACAAGTCTGCCATCAAATCTAGAAGTTCTCTCAAAAGTTCTGCACCATCTTTACTAACTGCATTGTTCGCAATATCTGTCTTTAATCCTCCTTCACTCTGGCTTTCTTCAAGATCAATGAACTTCAATGACTCAGTGTATCCTTTGAATTAAAAAATTCTTTTGCCATCCTCCTTATTCTGCATATGACTATGAGTAGTCATTTCTTCAACAATTTTCAATAACTGTTTTTCTTTCCTCAATTCAAAGTGACCTGCAAACACACAACAACCTTCAGTTTTCAAAATGCAATACCTTCCATTTTCTTTTGATGCTTCAAGCACCAATCCTCCATCATAGATCTTTTGGATTTCAACGGATCCTTCTTGCGGTGACTTCAAATCAATATGAATTTGTTCAAATTTCCTGAACTCATTCATCATCTTGCCATTCCACCTTTGTTGCAATAGCTTCCACTTCACCCTTTTCTTCAGTTTCCATCTGTATCTTCGGTCTTCACTTATCTTCCTTTGTACATCCAGACCAATTTCTGGTTCTTCATTCTGCTGCCAGCTTCCATACTTCTGCAATTTAATGCCTTCCTCAAATTCATTCTCATGTAGCTGATCACTCCTTCCAAATTTCTGATTATTTCCATATTCATCTTGCTGAGTTAATATTTCTGTCTCCTTTATGCCTCTAAGGACATAACTTCCTTGTTGCTCCTAATCTTTCATTTCACCTTCATATAATCGCTGCTCAATGTCTCTGATTTCAGCATCATATTTATTAATGTTGTCTTCCACACCTTTTCCTCCATGAGGTTCTGTAAGCTTCATTTCCCCTTTAGGTTCCTCGAGTAATCTTTCCAAGAATTCTATCTCCTTGTGAAATCTCTCCAGCAGATCATCACAATTTCCATTCTCAGCTTCATTCTTTTCTTGGAAATCCTCCTGCATTGACCTGTTTTCCACATTATCATATTGCAAGCATCTTTCATTAATTCCATTAGACAAATTCATTGGTTTACCTTCTTGTAGTCCCACCATGGAATTGTCTACGTCAACCTCATTTGACTGTTTCTCCCCAAACAAGATTTCATCTATGAACTCCTTCTGTTGCAATAGATCAACGCCTTCTTCCTCTAAAAGGGATTCACCATCATACTTCACCTCAAAAGCTTCATTCCTGGTTGTGACAATTTCATCCGACTATCCATCATCCTCTGCATATCCTGCAAACATACACAAACTATAAGAATCAAAATCACAAGGCTTCATTGCCTCATCTGCTTCCTTTGTCAACATATCTTCGAATTGTTCTGGACTCTGCCAATAGTCCATGAGATCTTCAGCTGACCTCTCATTATCCTCTTCCCCTAACATCTCACCCTGTTCTGGTCTGCAAATGGAAACTTCCAATTCTACCTCTGCTTCTCTGAGTTTCTCTGATTCCTCTTGAGCACTCAATATCTGCTCAATCTTTCTCAATTCTTCTACTATCTCTGACTTCACTTGCTGATTTCTCCTTTCTCGTAGCCTTAGCCACTTTACTCTTTTCCTCATGGTCCAAACACTTTTCTGCAGCATCTTCATCAATATTCCAATCTGGAAACCTATCTCAGCTTTCTCTCGGTCAAACTCTTCTTGACTCATCCTCATGCCATTTGCTTTGGCATCTTCCCTTCTGCTATGGCTTCTTTGTGAACTTCTGCTATGACTATCTGTAGTCATTTTCTGCTCCTCTCTTTCCATGAGCTCCTCGCACCTCTGCAACAAGCCTCTGCAACAGTAAGTCCTCCTTACTGCAATCTTACCTCACTAAGCTCTCCTCACTCAGTCTTTTGGTAAGCACGATCCCCTATCTGGAATCTTCTCTTGAGCAACACCTTTTCTCCCTCTAGGCTTCTGCAATCTCTCACTCTCTCTTTCGAAGACACTTCAATTGTCCTCTCTATCCAATCTCTTGTTGGATTCTACAGGTTCACTGCCACTTCTGCTTTTAAGAACGCATCTGGTTCTTCTCTCACAGCTTCTCTTGATTTATATTGCTGCAGTCTTCACTCTTTCTGATGCTGTCACCTGTGCTTTGAATGGATTTCCTCACAGCTGCAATCTGGTACTAAACTTCATTCAAAAAACAACATATTCAATTTCAACAGAGCCAAGCTCTGATACCAAAATGATGATGGTAACCCCGTCAAACCCAGAATCAAAATCAACTTGGCATATAAGAAAAAACTTCAATGTCGGGCAATTACATACACTTCAATTTGCAATTCCAAAGTCAGCAATTTTAGTTCCTCTCAAAAGTTATGGTTCAAACTACAACTCAGTAATCGACACACCTTTAATCGAAGGCTACAGTGTAATTGCCAACACCCTTCTCTTGATCAGACTGAATATCAATTACATTTTAATTCCCACACCCATTCGGTTCAAAATAATCAACCCAAATATTTAACTCAAAACCTGTTTATTTGCTTACCTTTTTCAATTGGATTGACAACGTTCACACAATATCTGTGCCCATACTCTTCCTTCGTATCAACACCTAGCATTTGAATAATAAACATACATGTCTCTCAACAAAATGTATTTGCAGCTCAAATCAGTTTAAGTATAAACGCCAACCAAACATCTTGAATCCACATTCATATAACTCAATACAGCCATGCTCACAACGTATCCAAGCAACGTGTGAATCAATTCAAATCCGATTAAAAATTATGCAGTGCACAATAAAACACAGACATGTTTGAAATGTCGTTGGCAATAGCTGCATCATGATGGCATCACTCATAGTTTCAGCATCACAGCAATCACCCAATGTACAGATCGATCTGCAATCCACAAGTGCTAATTGCAAATCTTTATTCCCTTTGGCATCGATTCTTATAGTAAAACCAATCTCAGTCGATCTGACTTTGAAATATATGTTAAATACTATCAATCAGCCCGCAAAGAGACCAAATCTGTATCGATTATCACAGGAAAACTGATAACTATATATATACTGAACACAACAACCAATCCACGTTCAAATTAATCATATCACAGCAGAGTTTAAAAGCTGTAACATTTGCATCGACCTCATAGCAACAATCGATGGCAATTCCAATCGATTACTTCTGTACACTCCAAATCAACTCGACTTACAATTTAAGCAACATCGATCACAGATTTTGAACAAATTTTACCTTGCAGCTTCTGACAAATTGGCCGTTGCTTCAACACTGGGTTCAACACCGTAATCTTCAAATAACCCACTGCCTCTGTTCTTTATGAATAACATAGGGATCGAATTCACACACAGTTCTGCTTTGCGTGTGCTTCAATTTAACGCAGAAATTAACCAAGTGTATGCTCCAGCTCCACGTGATTGCAGAATCGTGGCTTTTTGTGCCCACAAGTTCATAGTAATAAAACGATATGTAATTTCACACGAACAGTCAGGAATTTGATCCTGCGCCTTTACCTGCATTACATTAGTACATAGAAATCGACTCACCCAATATGCCAATTTTACTGTTACAATCAATTACGCAGACATACAATTTTCAAGTCTATACAAATTGTCATTCGATTGGCACACAACATAATAGCATTCATAACGTTCAGGAAAACAAAACAGAGCCTTGCCTTGGCAAATTGCTCCAAGGAAAGAACATTGTTACACACTCTCAGACTCTCTCAAATCTGAGCTTTCGCTCTCCCCTCCAACCTCTACGAAGAGTCTTCTCCTTATTACAATTTTCACTATATTTTATCCACTAATTCCTCTAACAATAGATCATGTAATCTCCTATCATTAAAAATCAAACAGAAATCTTCTATTTCGTTGCTTTCAAGCACACCTAGACTAACAACTATTATCTCTACATTTAAATAAGATAATATCTTATTTATTTCAATAACAAACTATTTGAGGAATCCAACCTCCTCAGTAAATCTAATTTTGACCGACAGTAAATAAATTTCACTGGATTTAACCACAACATGTGGACAAATCTCCACATTGCTGGCTGGGTCTAGATGCTTCTGCATCACGCTCCCACACAAACTTGTTTTAAGATTTTTAGGTTCAGAATTGATTAGCATTGAATTGTTTTTGGTGTGCTGCAGTTACTCTGGAAAATCCTACCTACAGATCGGTCAGAGGGAATGTAATCTCCAGAATGGAAACACGGATAAAAACGCTGATAAAAACAAGAATGAAAACAGGAAATTGGTGATTGTCCTCGAAATTCTATTCATCGCGATGATTGTAGATCAATTTGTAAAATTGAAAATAAAAGAGAATCTTGTAACTACGGAAAGCAGTGGAGCAAAAAAGGAACCAAAACATTTCTTGAAGTAAGGTAAGTATTAGAAATATTATTATAATGTGGTGGGCATAGTTAAAGTGTGCCTTGTAAATGAAAAATGGTTGTGCTTGTTTTCCATGAATGAATTGTAGACCGTTCAAATATTATGGTGCCAATTACTACAAAGTCTCGTGCCTTCACTCTAGATGAGATGATAACTGCCGCACAAAACTTTAGTCGGGAGATCGGAAGAGGAGGATTTGTATCGGTATTCTTTGGCGAATTGCCCCAAGGAAAAACTATCGCTGTGAAAGTGCTCTCATTGTTCTCCCATCTGTTGGAATTTCTGAGAATTCCAGAACAGCAATGGAGAGAGTAATACTCTCCTCTATAACACAGAGAAACTAAAAATTTACTCACAAGAGACAGAGTTTCCACATGAAATCCTATTTCATTAACTTAAAAATATTACAAATTTCTTCCTCACTGGAGGGATTCACAGGATATGATCGACTGCTACAGACACAGTGCTTCTCAAAACAAATCTCTGTCTCTAAACAGAAATGCTCTGTTTCAAATAACGCACTGCTGTGAAAAACAACTCTGTTCTGTGTAAAAACAAAAACAATTACATTACAAGCTCTCGAGCCTTTACAATATTTATATGCCGTGCATATAATAAAATTAAAACAAAATCTATAACTGCATCGGGTCCGCAACTTAACACATAATACGCAACCCTTTTAAAAATTCCGATCACCGATTGTTAACCGGACGCGATGACTATTTTAATTCCGCTACATAAGTCCTTCGGGTCCAGGCTTATCAAAGCAAAACTGGTTCAAATGAAAAAGTCCGATCCCCGATTACAAACAGGATGCGATGGATCAATTAACACCGGCCTATAAAACATCGGGTCCAGACTTTAACTCATAACAAACGACCAACCGAAATTTCCGTTTGCGATTGGCAAAGTGTATGCGATGGGCATTTAACTCTGCCATATAATATGGCGTTGGGTCTGCCATTGGATAATGCAATCGGGCCAAACAAAAACGCGACCCCGATTGTGAACTTGTGATTGTATAACATCATGCCGCGTGGTCTGTGGGACCAGTGGACCTCGGCTTTGGTGGAGGGTGATTATAAATAATACATGCGATTTAACTCATCCCATCGGCCCAAAAACAAAAAGGGTTGCGGTATTACTTATGTAATACCTCCGATTGCGATGATCGCATCGGACCTCCAACATCCACAAGACACTTGAACTTTAAAACATTTCTGTTTTGAAATATATGTGAACCGTTCCGCTTGCGGAACTCGCCACATCAAAAAGACACTGCAAGTATAACTTGTGATTACCGCCTCATTCATTTACTCCGCCGATTATATTGGTAAGGCTTTAAAGCCTGATTCAACCTGTAATCAAAGCTCTATGCTGTTGGTGAGACTTTGAATCTGAACATTTAATTCTGCTCATTATGAAATCGGCTACCGCATTAAATTAAATATCAAAGGGGTCAAATCATATCTACTATGTACTGCTCCTGTGCGGCTTTCCAATCCTTTATAATTTCATTAATTTAAATGGAAATACCTTTGTTAAGCTGTCGATGTGTCGCATATACATCACTTCTGCAATTACTGCTGATTGACTTCAGTAGTTGGAATTAATTTCCAACACTCCCCCTTAATTTCAACTGCTGGGTTTTTCTGCATACCCAGGAATTTCTTGAAATGATCAAAGCTTTTCTGCGCAATTGGCTTTGTGAGGATATCTGCAAATTGATCCTCTGTTATGCAATGTTGCAAAACTATCTCACCATTGTTAACCAATTCACGTATGAAGTGAAATTTGGTGTCAATGTGCTTTGTCCTTTTATGAAAAACTGAATTTTTTGACAATGCAATAGCTGAGCTATTGTCACAATAAATCACGGTTCCCTTTGTCTGCTCTTGGCATAAACTTCTCAACATTCTTCTCATCCAAACTGCTTGACAAGTTGCTGCTGTAGCTGCCACTTATTCTGCCTCTGCTGTAGATAATGCTACAATGGGCTATTTCTTAGAAGCCCATGAAATGGCTTCTGAACCCATGTGAAAAACATAACCGGAAGTGCTCTTCCGATCATCTACACTTCCAGCCCAATCACTGTCAGTGTATCCAACTAAATCTGAATTTTCTGAAGTAGTATATAAAATACCAAACCTTTTTGTACCTTTAACATACCTCAGAATTCTCTTCGCTGCCTGCCAATGTGCATCCTTTGGCTTCTCCATGAATCTGGAAATCAAACTAACAACATGCATTATGTCCAGCCTAGTTGTAGTCAAATACATGAGGCTGCCAACTATGCTCTTGTATAAGCTAGGATCAAAATCCTTACTGCTGTCCTCTCTGCTGAGTTTTAATCCCATCACTATGGGAGTGATTGCTGCTTTGCTCTCCTGCATATTAAATCTTTCAAGCACTTCATTAACATACTTTTCCTGTGAGATAAAAATCCCATTTTCATCTTGTTCTACTTCTATTCCTAAGAAGTATTTCAACAAACCCATGTCAGTCATTTCAAATTCTTCTTTCATGACTGTTTTAAAATTTTCAATAAGGTAATCATCATTACCTGTGAAAATAACATCATCAACATACAAAACTACAATCAATATTTTTCCATCATTTTCTTTGATGTAGAGGGTGGGTTCTCCCTCACACTTTTCAAAACCATTTTCCAGTAGATATGAATCTATCCTACTGTACCACGCTCTTGGCGCTTGCTTCAGCCCATAAAGAGCTTTCTTCAACTTGCATACTTTGTGCTCTTGGCCTTTCTTTTCATAACCGAGAGGTTTTTCAATGTAAACCTCTTCCATTAACACTTCATTTAGGAATGCTGACTTCACATCCATTTGGTAAACTTTCCACTTGTTTTGTGCTGCTATGGACAACACTGCTCTCACGGTTTCCATTCTGGCAACCGGTGCGAAAGTTTCCTCATAATCTATCCCATGCTTCTGCTTATAACCTTTGACAACAAGTCTGGCCTTGTGTCTCTCTATTTTTCCTTCAGCATTACTCTTGGTCTTGTAGACCCATTTAACTCCAATGACATCTTTACCTTTTGGGAGTTCAACCAAATCCCAAGTTTTGTTCCTCTCTATGGCATTTATCTCCTCATCCATAGCTTCTATCCATTTCTTATCCTTGATGGCTTCTTCGAAATGAACAGGATCATCAACATGACAATATAAAGCAAACAAAGAATTGATACCTTCATTTGCTGTATCCTTTTCATAAATATCTTTCAAACTTTTGAATTTCTTACCTTTTTCATTAGGTGTACAAATGCTTGAAGAAGCACTTGAATTTCCTCCTTGTGGTGTGCTTGGAGAAACACTTTCATTTCTCCTCAAGGGTGTGCATTGCTGCTCTTGTGTTGGTGCTGCTGTTTGGGGATGTATTTCAGCCAACTCATCATTATTTTCATCATGAGATAAACAATGTTTAACATTCATTGTTTTCTCTATGCTTCCATCCCAAGCTTCCTCTTCAATAAACTGAACATCTCTGCTCACAATAAACTTCTTGGTGGATGGGTTATACAACCTATAAGCCTTGGATTCCTCACTGTATCCAATGAAAATACATTTCTCCCCCTTGCTGTCCAACTTCTTCCTTAACTGATCTGGAATGTGTGCATAAGCCACACATCCAAAAACCTTCATGTGTGTGACACCTTGCTTTGTGCCACTCCATGCCTCTTCCGGCACTTTGTTCATAACTGCTTTTGTAGGGCACCTATTCAAAATGTATGTTGCACAATGTACAGCTTCAGCCCAATAATCATTAGGCAAATGCTTTGCCTTTAACATACTCCTTGCCATGTCCATTATGGTTCTATTCTTCCTTTCGGCTACTCCATTTTGCTGCGGAGTATATCTAGTTGTAAACTACTTATGAATACCATTTTCTCTACAAAAACATAGAAAATCTTTAGAGATATACTCACCTCCTCTATCAGTCCTTAGGACTTTGATATGCAGCCCACTCTGGTTCTCAACAAGTGCTTTGAAATTGCAAAATTTTTCAAACACTTCACTTTTGTTTTTCAAAAAGTAAACCCAAGTTTTTCTTGTAAAATCATCTATGAATGTTAAGATGTAGTGGCTACTTGCAAGTGATGGAGTTTGCATCGGTCCACACAAATATGAGTGGACAATCTCTAAGGGTGCTTTTGCCCTAATGCTTTTCCCAGAAGGAAAACTTTCTCTATGTTGTTTCCCCAAGATACAACCTTCACAAAGGCTATCTGGTTTCTCTATCAATGGTAAACCTCTTACCATTCCTTTTCTGTTCAACAGATTAAGACCTCCAAAGTTGAGATGTCCAAATCTCAAGTACCACAACGAATTATCATCTTTTGGTTTGCTTTGGATAGACTCTTGTGCCACTGTTGCTTTCTCTTCACCATTCTTCAAGTCTGCTCTCATTTTGAGAGGGAACATCCTATTCCTTGTCATCTTCACTTCAGAAATACATTGTTTGCTGGGTGGTTTGTCCATGATGGTACAAACATCATCCTCAAAGAAAACATTATACCCCTTGTGGACAAGTTGTCTAATACTTAAGAGGTTACACTTCATTCTTGGAACATAATACACATCTGCTATGGATTTCTTTGCACCTTTCCTTGTTAAAACATTTACAATCCCTTTTCCCATAACAAAAACTTTGCTATCAGTTCCTAGTGTGACTTGTGACTTCACACTCTCATCTAGCATAGAAAACATTGCTAAGTTTCCTGTCATATGGTTACTGCAACCGGAGTCTAGAAACCATAAATCCTCATTCTTTTCTTTAGCCATATTACAAGCCAAAAACAAATTATCTTGGCTGATATTTTCTCTAGTGAAATTTGCACTAGTTCTACTTCCCATATCATGCTGCTTCTTTCTACATTCATTAGCATAATGACCATATTTTTTACAATAGTGACATTAGACATTAGACTTATCATACCTCTGTCCTTGAGCATTCTGCTGACCACTTTGCTGGCTACTGCCTTGGCCTTGATGCTGATTTGGATTGTTGCCCCTTCCTTGAGCATTTGCTGGACTGTTCCTTCCACCTCTGTTTTGGCTTTTGCCTCTTCCTCTCTTGTTTCCTCTGCCTTGCCCTCTTCCTCTTCCGAAAGACATCTGGGTCTTAAAGGCTTGCTCAAGAGATGAGTTTTCACTCCTACCCAATCTCTGTTCATGGGTAATCAGTGATGCATGTAATTCATCCACTGAAAACTTTGTGAGATCCCTTGTCTCTTCTATGGTGGTGACAATCACTTCGAATCTTGAGGGTAAACTTTTCAAGAGTTTTTCAACAATCCTCTTGTCTTCAAGAGTCTCTCCATGAGATCTGATTTGTGTGACCATTCCAATCACATGAGTGAAGAATGAGTCAATAGTATCTGACTCTTTCATACAGAGAGTCTCAAAGTCTCTCCTCAGCAACTGAAGTTTTGTTGTCTTCACTTTTTCCATGCCTTGATAGGCTATCTTGAGAGTTTCCCATGCTTCTCTGGATCTCTTGGCTGCTGCTATCCTTGGAAACACACTCTCATGCACTGCTTGATACAATAAGAAGAGAGCCTTGGAGTCTTTCTTCCTATTGCTCTTCAACAACTCTCTTTCTGCCTGAGTTAAATCTTCAAACTCTTCTTCATTTGCTAGCTCTTCAAAGCCATCCTCAACAAATTCCCATAAGTCTTGGGAGACAAATAATGCTCTCATAGTTATTGACCAGTAGTCATAATTTTTCCCATTAAATAGTGGGAGGTGGATATTTCCCATACCCATACCAGTGCTGGCTCCAGCCATTCTGCACTCTTAACTATGATTCAAAAAACACTTGACTGTGTATTTAAAATAGCTCACTGTTCTGCAACAATAACACAATAAATTGTATAGAGAAATACCTTTGCATTATTTTTCGCTGAGTCTTCACACTGCTGGAGAGGCTGCTGCAATAAAGAACTCCTTCCTTCAACTTCTTTGATCTTCAAAGAGCCTGGACTAGCTCTGATTCCCATGTTGGAATATTGAAAATTCCATAACAAACAATGGAGAGAGTAATACTCTCCTCTTTAACACACAGAAATTTTAAAATTTTCTCACTGGAGACAGAGTTTCAACTCTGAAAAATAAACATCTATTTCATAAAAAAATGTTACAAATTCTTCCTCTAACAGAGGGATTCAGAATAGTGACTGCTGCTTCAACACAGTGCACACACAAGACTTCACTGTCTTAATAAAACTCTCTGTCTCTCTGAAAATAAACGCCTCATTTTTTAACAACGCCTTGTTATTGCATAAAAACATAATAACAACATTACAATTTCCCTCATGGGCTTTTACATTATATATGCGTCTTGCATATTAAATAAAATTAAAACATAAAACATATATGCATCGGGTCCGGTCTTAACTTAAAATGCACGACCGTTTTTTAAAACTCTGATCTTTCATTGATAATAGGATACGATGTAACATATGCACTTTACCATATAGGCTGGCGTCGAATTAGAGACTTCAATTAAAATAAATGCGCAAATGCGCCATATGAAAAAGTTTCGATTGTGATTGGCAAAGTGAATACGATGACCCAATTAACTCTGCCATATAATACATCGAGTCCGCGACTTCCAACTCATAATAAACAACCAACCAAAAGTTAGATTGTGATTTGAAAGCGGATGCGATGGGTAATAAAACTCGTTACATATTTGGATCGGGTCCGCCATTTAATAGTTCAATCGGGGCATAAACAAAATTTCCCTCGATTCAAACTTGTGATCGGGCCCAATTCAAAACGGTTGCGATTCAAAACTTGCGGCCCGTAGCCAACATGTCGCGTGGTGTGTGGGACCACCGCCGGGCCTCGGGGGGGGGTTGCGGTGGAGGGCGGGGTAATATGAACTTTGATTGCGATGTGTGTTATCGCATCGGCCCAAAACAAAAGGAAAGTTGTGGTAACATATGGAAAACATTTAAGAAGCATTAGGAACTCGCCACATCAACAAGACACTGCAAGTATAACTTGCGATTACCGCCTCATTCATTAACTCCGCCGATTAAATTGGTAAGGCTTTAAAGGCTGATTCAACCTATAATCAAAGCTCTGCATTGCTGGCGAGACTTTGAGTCTGAGCATTTAACTCTGCTCTTAAGAAATCGGCTACCGCCTTAGATTAAATATCAAAGGGGTCTAATCTTATCTGATCTGTACTGCACCTGTGCGGCTTTCCAATCCTTTTGCAATTGCATTTAAGTAAGCGGCAACCGCCTTTTCTTAGGCTTCAATGTCTGTATGATTTGTCCTTTACATACTGGCGATTGACTTCGGCGGTGGGAATATTTCAACACCATAATATCTTGTCCTTTTGAGAGCTTGACAGTTCCCTCTAATTTCTTGGGAGGTTCCGGCCATGGATGCTAGTGTAACACAATTATCCGCCTTCTTGGAGCAAACTCGTTCAGCCATAGAGCAGCATCATCCAATACTGCAAGACCAGAAAACGCATGAGAAATTGATAACGACTGTTAAAACTACATTGCATTAACGGTCAAAGGATGACCTCCGCCGCCATTAATGGTCAAAGGATGCATAGCTATCGTATGACCTCCGGCATGATTAAAGGAAATGATAAGTATCCTGTATCGACGTTGCAACCAAGTTTCTCCATTGTTAAATTGAATTAATTGTGTATAATATTGTTATTGAGAGAATAATCTAATCTATGAACATACCGGTGCAAATATATCAGCTGCATAATATTGTTATTGAGAGAATAATCTAATCTATTAACATACCGGTGCAAATATTGACGCTGGTAAGCCATCTCATCCTCCATTATACAATGGTGTGCCGTGCTTTCCCAGTCCATGGGGTCGGGCGTGGGCTCCCACTGCATTGGATACTCCACCGCTTGCCGCTCCATCTCACAGCTTGAATTATCGGAATAAACGGATAAAGGCAGGAAGGTAATTGCCACTCGGACCTAGGCTAGCTAAGTATTAGATAAAGGCAGGAAGTAATTGCCACTCACACCTAGGCAAGCTCGGTATTAAATAAAGCCAGGAAGGTAATTGCCACTGACACCTAGGCAAATTTGCAACCTCATTATTTTAGCAACAGGACGTTCAACGAACCTCAATCTCCGCACACTCTGAATTGAATCAGTTATGGTTCAAATATTGAGAAATCGAAATTTAATATTTAAATTTTTTAAATTTTGTTTTTAAATGATACTTTTACTCTTATTTTATACAATCGCTAAAAGAACCGCTAAAAGGAATATATATATATATATATATAACGGCTAAAATAAATATATATATAGACTTACGCACTTGCGAGGTGTACATCAAACATCAAATTCCATGAGCATTCCAAGAACTAGCCAATACAACAATTTCACCTACTCTCATATAAAACTTAACTGGTCCCTTACCTTGTTTTGGCAAATCAAAGAAAGAGTTACATATAGGTTTAAGATTCCATAACAACAACACCGTCAATGGACAATAAATATATGGTACACTCATAAAGCATTGAAACAATATATGATCCAGTTAAAAGAAATTGTTGAATTGTCTTATAAATAAATAAATAAACTCTTTTTTGACTTGTCTTATAAATAAATAAATAAACCCTCTTTGCGGAAAGGAAATAAATAGTTACCATTTTGTGAAACAACACGACTATGAGTATAAACATTAAATAAATAAACCCTCTTTGCGGAAAGGAAATAAATAGTTACCATTTTGTGAAACAACACAGCTATGGTATAAACATTGGACATAATTGATAATTCTTATTATTGTAATATGTAATTGCTCATATATTATTGCTTCATTGTCTACATTATATGACTATATTCCTTTGAGCAGAAATAATATAAATCATGGATTATTTTCATATTTTTCATTAAGGCCTCTATTGTTTAATATGTTTTTATTATGTTTTCCCACTAAATTTTTCTACTTATAAGTAAACAATCGGTATCAAAGTGGGAAATATTAAATCTGTTTCTAACATTTTTGCAAATGCAAGGAAATTAAGCTAGTTATATAAATTTGAGTTAAAATTAATACATTTATTATTCATAATTTAATAATATTAAATTTTTTAGTAATATCTCGTCATGAAATTAAATCAATTAATCTAAATTACAATGTAGTAGCTTTATTCTTATACAATTGTTGCTTTCCTCCCTATATGTCAGAGTTGTATCAATGTCAAAAGACCCGTAGAACCGACGAGCAAATCAATGTTTAAAGTTTATTTAGATCAGCTCACAAGGGAGAAAGTAAGCACAACTGGCCATCAATTGGAACAAATTTAGGGATTATTGAATTAATTGTAATTCAAATTTTCTCCGATTCATTCTATAAATGATGTTAACATCATCAAACTTTGCCAACATTGTTGCTTTAAAACCTAATGATGAAATTCAACATATTGGGAACTCTATAATATATTTAATTCGAAGTGTTTGATGTGAAATTCATTCGATATAATAGGAATAATATAATGATCCAACCTCATTGAATTTAGTGAAAATGACTTATGGTGATGAAACTTTAGATAGGGAAGCAACTACACATTAACATTGACATTGAATTTATTGTACGAAAAGTTATAAGTTGCATAAAAATATTTGATAGATAATAATAATATTTCTATTTAATAATATTTTATTATAATTATTGAGTGGAGAGTTATTAGTATTTTATAGATCTCACATTAAACATGTAAACTTAAAACTTAATGTTTAACATTTTTCATTTTTAATCTAATGTCAACTCTATTTAAAAATCAGTATAATTATTATTATGTATAAACACAATATATATTTAAAATATAAAAAGGTTTACTAACACTAAAAAGAAGGTATGGTAAATAAATAAAAATAGAAGTAAGTATGGTAAATAAATAATACATCTTTTTATATTTACTTCATAAACCTTTTTATATTTAAGAAAACTCAAAAAAGAGGTATTATTTAAGTGAATTCTATGGGCCAAATACCATCTTAATACCATGAGGCAACAACCATGAGCCAAATACCATATTTATAAAAGAGTTACGGTAAATAAATAAATATAAAATAGGTATAAGGAGGTATGGTAAATTAATAAAAATAGATCAAATAGGTTTAGAAATCAACATCTAATTATATACCAAGCCAATGGGCCAAATACCATCATAAATAAAAGTTGTATGGTAAATAAAATATAAATAAACCTAGTAAATAAATAAAAAATATTTTTATATTTATTCCATAATCGTCTTTAGAGAAGGGGGAGAGAAGGATGGATAAGGAGAGAGGGAAGGATATAGTAACATAGTTGGAAAGAGAGAGAGAGAGATGGGGGAAGGGAGAGGGAGGTAGGAGAGAAAGGGAGTGAGAGGAACGATGAGAGAGAGGAGAGAGGGAGGGATAGATAGATGAAGTTCAAGGGGGAGAGTCGGAGGGAAGAAGAAATACATAGTGAGAAGTGGAGAGAGTGTGTATCTTTGGGGGTGAGATAAAGAGACAAATAAGGAGAGATGGAGAGAAGGGGGGAGAGAAGGAGAATAAGTTGAAAGCAATGCGCCAGGCACAGAAAGGAATTGCACAAAATATAGTGAGGCGTGTCACCCAGAGGATGTTAAGAAAATTCCAGGAATTTGAAAAGCGAGTGTGTTGATGTAGTTTCACATCTATAGGATGCCTTCAACGACATCAAGAAACAACATGTTTTTGTTTGGGGCATATTCGACAAGGTACCCCTTGCGGAAAGATTTTGAGAAAGACTTCGCAGATCAAGGAGTGGAGCGCATAGCGCAGAGCTATGTTAGAGTCTTGGGGGCTTTGGGGTGTGTCAAAGCCATTTATTTTTTAAAAGACTGAGAATATTTTGTATATGTTGAACTCCACCCATGGTTTTTGGGCCATGGTAATGTAAATGTAAAGAGTATATAAGGAGTCTAGGATAGATCTTAAATATATCTCATACGTGATTGATGATAGAATGCACTTGTATGTAATGTTGTCTTAAGTTTGTATAATGTGGTTTTGGTTAGAGAAAAGGTTGTTGCAACTGACTGCGTAGAGACCTTAGGAAGTTTGAAGCTGAGTGGACATACTTGTGGAGCTTAGTCTGCAAGGTGGAACTGATTGTATTCGGAAGATCTCAGCATTAATGAAAGAATTTTGAAGACGGAACTGTGTTTTGAGTTTATGTGTTTTCTTTAATTATTATTTCTGTTATCTGTGCTAAGTAAGTTTTTTACTTATAATTTCATCGCGAAGTCCTATTCATGATTGTGTATGTTGTTTTATACTTATCAAGGTAAAATAGCGTAGTCTACAACATCCTTCAATAGAAGCGTTGAACAATGATTGTATAATTAGTATCTTTGCTCTCCAAGGTTCTTTTAAGTATATAAGGGAATATAAGCCTTAAAGGAAGACTTCATTATTCCTCTGAATGTAGAAATTTGGTTCTCGCAACCCCCCTATATTGCCTCGGGTGAGACTTCTGTCTGTGTAACAGATCCTTGTCAAAAGGGTCGGTAATAGTGGGTTTTGCTGGTTCACGCAACCATATATGAACCTGGGTCTAGACCCCATCAAACCAATATGTAGCAATCTAAGAGCTATTCAAGAATGACACGTTGTGGAAAAATGGAAGATGAGGACATAATACCTCATTGTTTGTTTTGTCATGAATCTTGAAGCATACCTTGTTCACTTGGAAGAAAACCTTCTATATCTTTGAAGTCAATCTAATGGTTATGAATGTTATGTAAAAATAATATGTGATATCCATAAGACACATATTTCATTAAATTTGGAAAAAATATATTACAAGGCCTTCAACAACATTCTTTCTTTTGTAAATCATCATATTAACTTAATTTAAGATAAAAATAATTTTAGGAATGTCAAACCAATTAGAGACCATGAATAGGTCAAACATGGGGTTTTTAGGTAAAATAGTATCAATGCACAATATGAATGTGAAATAAAACTCTTATAAACAATTTATTTAAGTTAAATCATATTTGTATGTCTAACATCCAAGAAATATATTATAGTTATGGATAACATACTAGAGTCATCGATGTTTTATTTTTGTGCTCGACAACTCTAACTCCCTTTACCACAACCTGTGAGAGAGTTTTTGATTGAATAATGGTGATGTGAGGATCTTAGTGTAAATGGAAAGGAGGTTCCTCCCTTGCATTGCTTTGAAACTAGTCTACTATAAACTTAATAAATAAAGTTTATGCTAAATTTTCTACCCCTTCATGCATTTAAGTAACACTAATGAGGAGGTGATAATTCTTATTTAGAGTATCCATGCATCCTTGTGATGCCGAGGATTCTACTATAAAATACCTCCTAGCATATAATAGCGTGTGTTCTTCCTTTAGCATGAAAATCCTCAAGAAAACTCTTTATTAAAACTACATTTTTTAGTTTAAAATATACATAAAGAAAAAAGAGAATACTACAAAAAAAATACGGATATATAATAACACAAGGAAATTCCTTGAGTTTGAATATTGATGCAATGGATGGCCTCTCGGCTCTCAACCTTATTACAAAAGCTCTCAAACCATTTCTCTCTCTCTCTCTCTTGTATTCCTCAATGTTTTCCATCCTCACACATACTCCTCATATTTATACATAATAATGAATTTATTCAATCCATAATTTCCTCCACACAAATCTCCCAGCTAAAATATAAATTAGGAAAATCTTTTTTGGACTCAACTAAGTCTCGTTTAAAGAATTCATAATCACTAGATTATCTACCTAATTCAACTCCACTCATATCATTAATTTATTAAAAGAATATTTACAATAATCCTCACTTACAATTTTCTCTCTTAATTTATTAAAATGAGCACGATAATTTATAAAATAATTAAAAAATCATCACCCCCCTAATTACACAATATTTTTAAATAAAAATCAAGTAGGATGCTCACCGCATCGATTCCCATTTTGTAGAGAAGTTTCTATAGACTCCTGTCTATGAGGTCCATCACTTTTCTATAATAATGTGACATCCACAAGTCTTGATGAATTGCTCCCTCTAGGATTCCAAACTCTATTATTAATGTATCAACTTTGTTTGGTAACTCATCGTTCACTCTATCAATCAGATTCCATCGGCCTTTACAACAATTTATTTCCCCAATTCCTTGGAGTAGTAACTCCTCTTTGTTTGATGCTTTCGTCTTCAATTGTGCTAAACACTCAAATTTCTGTAATGAAGAATAAGCAAGAACTCCTCATTCATTACGAATATAGTCATTGATTTTTCTTATAGTAACAAATTTCTCATCTGGTGTTGTACCTACATTCATCAACAAACTGTTACTTTTAAAATGATAAGACCTTTTAGCCTCTTTTTATGCTTCAAGCAGCAATCTCCCATCGTCAACTTTCTGGATTTTAGTAGATCCTGTATTGAACTACTCGTAGATTTCATCTCTATCCTGTTGGATCAATATTTTTCTCTCCTTTATGTCTCTACGGACATAACTTCTTTGCTACTCCCGATCTTTAATATATGTTAATTTCATTTTCTGTATCCATAGTCACATTATTATTTGAAAATTTATAACATTCATTCAACTCTATAAATTTTAAAAATATTTGATCTCTATCATGCACGGTAACTGCAATTTCTTCTGGATCAGGTTCTGCAGATTTCACTTCTCTCTCAGGTTCCTTAAGCCATTGTTCTAAGAACTCTATTTCCATGTGGAATCTTTCTAGCATTTCATCACAACCTTCATTTTCGGTCTCATTCTTCTTCTGGCAATCACTCTGAGTTATCTTGTTGTCTGTATCGTCACATTGCAAAATTCTGTCAACAATTTCATGAAACAATTTCATTTATTTACCTCATTGGAATATCACTTCGGCATTTCCATTATGCTTCTTCTCCATAAAAAATTCAACTGGTTGTCTTACAACCAATAAGAATTCATTTATAATTTCTTCTTGGTGCAACAAATGAGTACCTTCCTCCTCTGAAAGGCATTCTCCATCACACTTCACCTCAAGCGTTTCATTAATCTCTGTGATAGTTTCAGCAGACTGTCCACCATCTTTAGCACATCCTGCAAACATACATAAACTGTGAGATTTAAAAATACAAGGATTCATAGCCTCATCTATTCCTCTTGTCAGCACATCTTAAAATTGTTCTAAACTATTCCAATAGTTCACGAGATCTTCCTCATTGATCTCTTCACCCAAAATTTCACCCTATTCTGGGCCACAAATGGAAAATTCCATTTTCAACTCAACCTCTCTGAGTTCTTCACACCTTAACTACACACTCATCATCTGCTCAAGCTTCCTCAGCTATTCTGTCAACTGTATGTTTACCTATTGTTCCCTCTTTGCATGTAGTCTCCCCCACTTCACTTTCTTCCTCATGGTCCAACCATGTGCTTGGTCCTTCATATTTCTCTGCAACAATTCCATCAACAACTCAAGGTGAATTGATATCTCAACTTTCTCCTGCTCATACTCTTCATCAGTCAACTACTTACATATGCCATTTACCTTGGCATTTTCCTTCTTCTTTCTTCTGCTATGGTCTTCATCAGATCTTCTGAAATGACTATCACTAGCCATCTTCTCCTCCTTTGTGAACTTCATATGTTCATGTGTGGATTTCATTTGAATCCCCTTCTTAGCAAGCCTTCTTAGTTTCCATTCAGCAATACAAGCTCTTTTCCTACGCTTGAACTCTTTCAGTTCTCTATCTTGGAATCATCTCTGGAAACTCCCTTGCTCCTCTTTATTACAAAACAACAACTGCAGTATTCCATGTGTTATAATGACCAAACTCTTTGGGCGTCAGGCTCTGCTGATCATGCACCCAATTACATTCAGACCTTTGACTTAGCTTATGACTCTTTGACTTCAAAATTTACACCAACTCTTCATCTTGGAAAAAAAATACTCAATCTTAACTCAAGTTATCCAAACTTTCATTTTGACCCTAACATATGTTTTGAATTCAAGGTTTGACCCAATAATTATGATAGTGAACATTTTGAATTAATTCAAGTTATATAATCCTCCAACGAACATATACCCCTAATACATTTTTAGGATGTAAAATATTCACTCTCTCTCATACTTCATTCTTATGAAAAGATCATCAGTTTCCCATTATCATTTCACATGATACTGAAGTCTTCAATTGAAATGCAATCCATGTTTTCCAAGTTTTATTTTATGGTGAAAATAAATAAACGATTCAATTTTCAACATTCAAAAATACCTTTCTGAATTATCATACCTTATGCTCCCTTCAAGGTTATTTAATAAACCTTTCCCTTGCATTTGAAACTATCTAGATTCCACTCTTCCATGCCATCCTTGTCACTGTGAATACTCGCATGCCCTTCATACCATAAGCTCTTCATTTTAGTGCAAACATTTTCCTGCACTTTTATGCACCATATAACATCAGTTCACATCTCTTCACCTATGTACAAAGAAAAAACTATTCATATTTCAACCTCCTTGATGAATGATGTAAAACTCATACATTGTGTTCATCCTAAATAACAGCTCATTAGATTCTGCCACATGATGGTAAAACAAAGATTCTACAACATGAAGAAATTGGGTTTTCAATCTTCAACACAAATCAAAATAATTCTCCCATTCCAACTACAAGCTTTGGTCCAAAATGACTTAACCAAAACTGCGAAGAATCCACATTATGCATAATAAACCCTCTCACATAGAAATGCATGGTTCTTTTTATATCATCGAGGATATCCCATTCTCCTTTTCCATTCATTTTCCTTTCGTTTATACCTCCGCATTTACATCATTTTCACTCTTTCATAATATTTACAAAAGATAAACTTCTCGAGTATGGCAAGGAAATTTAATCAACCAAATTTTAAAATACCTCTACTCAAATGAATATTGATTCATTCAATGAGAACTTACCTTGAACCTTCTTGTGGTTCAAATTATCCAACTCTTCTCTCGCGTATTATTTTAGAAATACATTCAAGCCTCTACAGACTTTGTCTCCACACCAAAATTCGATGTAATCAACCAATGCACACTTTAGTATTTAATGTATCAAGAAATTGTAATATATATAATTCCAAATAAATTAGACTCTTCATATGAGATTGAATTCCTGCTTTACATTACTTTTAATGTGGAAAGTCCATTCTCTCCCCAGCAAATAAATCTCTTCCCAAAAATTTTCTAGCATAAATCTTTCCCAGCAAACAATGTTTGTAAACCTTCAAGGTACGCACAATATCCCCTCTTAGCTTAAGCCAAGTTCCCTCATCTCAATCTATCAGGTTTCTCTTCAATTTCAATTTCTTGGCTTTGGAGACATGAAACCTTAATGTAACAGAATATCATTCAAAGATTACATTCTCCAAAAATGTACATGAACTATTTACAAAGACCTTACCTCGATCAATCCCAGTGACCTTTTCTTACGCTGGAAGGTGGCACCATGGAAACACTTGATCCATACCTTGAATATTCCACTGGAACCACACCTCTCTCACAAACCCCACATATGCATTTTTGAAGTGCATTGATACGAATGACTTCCACAGGTAGGCAAGTTCGTATTTGACGCAGTTAATAGCGCACTTTCCACTAGCTCCATAGTATGAACAACAACTCGAGATGGGTGCCTATCAATTCTATCTACTCAGTCAACAATGTTGCAGGCTTCCACAATGATGGAACAATGTTTGTATATATATATATATATATATATATATCTGGATAACACATAAAACCGAACACCTTTCACCAACAATCCACACTAATTGCATTTAACAGTTCCTGCAGTTTCGTGGGAGCTCAAACGCATACTACTTTACGTGAATTTGTATATCAGAATGCACTGTCCATAAGACATATGCTGCCCATAACCTTGACCCCACAGGAAACTTTTGTTTAACACCTTCGTAATCCAACACAACTTCATTGTGATTGGAAAATCCAACACAATATTTAATATTGGTCGTACACCATGATTCCACGACAACTGTGCCCAATTGTTCAAGCCATCTTCGTAGAAAATGAGAACTGCACATACCGATTGCTATCGTAGTATTGACCGCACACCACATCTCCATGATCCCATATGGACTGTATTTAACTCCTCACGTAGGCTCCATAGGTCTATGCAGCCTTCACGAAACTTGAAGCCGCAAAAAAACTTATCCAACATCTAACAAATGTGACCAAATAATATGATTTAGTCGTATTCATGCTACATACAACATATATGCCATACCTACGTTACATAACTCTTTCAACGCATATGCGTTCGCTGATGCCACAGATCCATTTATTAAATCATACCTATGATAAAATAAGGTGTTTTTCACCCATGTGTTGTACGCTGTGTTATCTTTTACACATCCTTGTGATATCAGATGGATTGTCATATCATATGCCTATGGTATCCACTGCTTGATGCTTCTTTCACACAATGTGTTAAGGCCTTGACCATTCACATGGTTTAAACAAAGTTGAACCAACCATTTCAACTACTAATGCAGTATGATATATATATAATTTTTAGACTCAACGTGCCACAATCTTTTACATATTTCAATCAACTCTCTCGCAGTCAATCTGACCTACTCTCCTTGCTCACAAAAAGCAATCAAAACAAAATAGCCTCAATGTAGGAGAGACTCATCCCCAAACTCATCTCCTTGGCTCTGATACCAAATGATGCCAGGATTTCGCTATAAAATAGATCCTAACATATGATAGTGCATGTGCTTCCTTTAGCATGAAAATCCTCAAGAAAAATCTTCATTAAAACTACATTTTTCAATTTAAAATATACATAAAGAAAAAGAGAGCCATAGAAAAAAAGTATTGATATATAATAACACAAGAAATTCCTTGGCCAAATATTACAATGGATGACCTCTCGGCTCTTAGCCCTTTTACAAAATCTCTCAAACGATTTCTCTCTCTTTGTCTTTCGCTGTCTCTCTCTCTATTCATCACTGTTTTCCATCCTCACATAATCCTCATATTTATACATAATAATGAATTTATTCCAATCCATAATTTCCTCCACATAAATCTCAACTAAAATCTAAATTAGATTTATCCTTTTTTTTGGACTCAACTCAGTCTCGTTTAAGGAATTCCTAATCCCTAGATTATCTACCTAATTCAACTCCACTCATATCATTAATTTCTTAAAATAATATTTACAATAATCCTCACTTACAATTTTCTCTCTTAATTTATTATAATGAGCATAATAATTTATAAAATAATTAAAAAAATCATCACCCCCCTAATTACACAATATTTTAAACAAAAATCAAGCAGGATGGTCCTGCATCACACTGCAAAAGCTAGGCACTATTGATCTAGGTATTTCAAGAAGGTTGGGTATCATTGATCTATCTCCAATCAAATCCAAGTAAATCAAATGAGTGTTCTTAAATGGGTATTCAATTAATTCCATTATGATAGACACCATCACAAATTGAAGTAAGCAAGAATTAGTGGCTTTTGAGAACAAATGTACATAGACAAGTAAGTAGTGGAAGCAAGAATTTTCAAAAAATAGGCAGTCTCGATATTTATATCTCCTTGTTAACATTGTTAAAAACCAATAATGGCCCTAATGTAATAGTTCCAACCTATTGTATGAAAAACCATGATTGACCATTACTTTCACGAAGAGGAAAAAATGATTAGAATTTTTAACGGGGAATAAATAAATGTGAAACACAACTTACGGATTTTAGTTGAAATTTATATAAGTCCTCATTCCCTTTAATTATTAAATACTTAATATAAATACTAATAAATTATCATTAAAATATTAATTTTGAATATTAAATATGTATTAAAAGTCATTTATCTATTACATGTGATTTTCCATGTGGTCTAAATAAACCACTTAAAACCCATTATCAATAAATTCTAATTAGTTTTGTAAACAATGTATATTTACTTACATTAAGAGATTTATTTAAAAAGTATATTACATTTATAAACTTGTATCAATACATATAACTAAATGGAATACAATAAATAGCTTTAGGCCTTCTTAGCTTCTATGAGATTATTTTAATTACAAATATCTTATTTAATAATTGAATTTTACAAAATGTTAATCTTGATGGGAAAATCATGTCATATGGTGGAAAAAATATTAAAGATGTTCATTTCTAAGAAACTCTTGAATGAGCCTCAATAGTCTACTTAATGCTAATTATGAATTAATCAATCCATGTTTTAATAGAAACATTTCTTTTACATAGAGTGTTTTTTTAGAAATAACAATGTCACATTTATACATTCATACTAAACCCTAGGTAAATAAAATATATCATTTGTTTCTTAAATTGTTAACTTATATGGCATGATTGTATATAAAAATAATTGATTTAAAAATGAATAGTTAGAAATTTTTTTGTATTGAAAATAGAATAAACCACTTAGAACTCATCATTGATTGATTTTAAATTATTATATTTTCTAAAAAATGTATCTTTAATTACATTAAGAACATTATTTAAAAAATATAATGCATTTATAACCTTTTCAATGCATATAACTAAATAGAATTTAATATGTCATGCTTTATGTCTAGTTGGTTTTCATTATTTCAATTAGAAATGATTTATTTACGAATTGAAATTTACAAAATGTTAATAGGGATGGGAAAATCAAATGGTGTATGTTGTAAAAATTTTAAATACATTTATTTATGACTTATATCTTAAGAGAACTTGAGGAATCTAATTACTATTCATTATCAAATAATTATTTCATGTTTTCTTATGAAAAACATTTCATTTTACATGTAGTTTTATTTCAAATAAACAATGTAGCATTTATACACTGATATTAAACTTCATGATAAGAAAATAAAAGTTGATAAATGGCTTTATGTAGACCACTTATAACTTATTATCCAATAATTCTAATTTGTTTTATAAAAAAATATATATTTATTTACATTAGGAGCTACATTTCAAAATTACATCACATTTATAAACTTCCATTAATGCATATAGCCAAATAGAATACAATAAATAGCTTTGAGTCATGGTGGATTCTATGATATTCTTTAAATTACAAGTAAATTATATAAGAATTGAAAATGAAAAAATGTTAAAATAGATGGGAAAATAAATGTCTTATGCTACAAAAAGTTTAAATACAACTGCTTATGATCTATCTCTTTAATTAATCTAGATGGCCCACTTAACACATTTTTAATTAATTTTCCGATGTTTTATTAAGAAGATAATTTTGTTTTACATGGATTTTTATTCAAAACAATACAATATGAAGTTAATACTCATATTGAACTATGTGGTAGACAAATAAACGTCAATAAATGGATTCATTATTAACTTATATGGGATAAGATTATTACATAAGAAAATAGTTGATTTAAAAAAAATAAAAATGGATTAGTAGGATTCCTTACAATTTAATGAGTTTGAAGTATTCACCTATGACCCATCACCCATTACCTTAAATATTCCACTTAATACTTATTATCAAGAAATTATTAGATTTATTTTTGAAAAAAAATTCTTGTAGTATGTGCTTATTATATATCACATTTATACACTCGTATTAATGGATATAACTAAATAAAAATCAATAATATAATATAATTATGGCTCATATGATAAGATTTAAGCTTATTTAAAATACAAAGTTACAACAAAATAAAATAATATAAATCTTCAAATAGAGTTCAAAGACCTAAACCTTGATAGTCCACTTAGAAATCACATTATCATTATTTATAAGTTTTTTTTTATAAATGAAAAATTATTTATAATATATTTTTATCTAAAAAATTAAATTTCACATTTATGCACTCATATTAATGCATTTTGTAGGTAAAAGGTCAATAACTAACTTTTAGTGTTGTTGATTTTCAATCTATACGATTTTAATTACAACCATTAATTGATTGAAGTATAAATTTATGTAAAATATGGATTGAGAAATCACATATCTTAGGCATCAAAGCATCCAAATCATTTGCCTATGACATAGTTCCCATTAGCTCACTAGCACATTTGGCCGAATTTGACGCTTTCAATTGTCATGTATTTTTCCCACATAGGCATCAGAAGAGTGATCACTAGCACATTTGCTCCAATTTTTGACTTGGCCAATTCGCTTCGCTATGTTTCCACATAGGCATCGCAAGAGCGACAATTTGAGGTCAAGAAAAACATGGTTAGCCATTACGTCGCAATTCCGACACTTCAATAAAGTGTCGGAAGAGCGACACTTTTTTCGACGTTTCCAAACAACTGTCACTCTTCAAACATTTTCCAAACCGTCGCTCTTCCAACGTTTTACAAGCCGTCGCTCTTCCGACGTCTTCCCAATCGTCACTCTTCCGACGTTTTTAAACTGTCGCAATTCCAACGATATGTCGTTCGATGTTTAGAACGTCGCTCTTCCGACGCTTATGTAACATCACTAATCGGACGAAAAGGTAAAGATATTTAAAAAAAGGAAACGTCGCTCTTCCGACGAACAAGTAAAAATATTTAAAAACGAAACGTCGCTCTTGCGACGTGTATGGCGTCGAGCTTCCAACGAAAGAGTAAAAATATTAAAATACGAAACTTCACTCTTCCAACGTGTAGGTCGTTGGTCTTTCGATGCTTGGGTAAAAATATTTAAAAAAAAAGAATCGTCGGTCTTCCGACACAAGGCTAAAATATTTAAAAAAAATAAAACAACGTGTTAGTAACATATATAAAATTCATAGAGAACTATAGATGCCAAAGCGATGCCAATTCGGCTAGAATTTTGAAGGAATCTAGTTCTAAAACGAAGGACCTTATGGAATATATATGAAATTAATGATATCAGTGAATATTTGGAGGATGGATGCGGAGAGCTCTGGATGCAGAGATGTCTCATTATTGGCACTCGCTCTGATTTGTTTACTCTGTTTACTATCTTCATATGAAATTACAAAGTTACATTGTGAATAATAACTCAGATGAGATCTGGTATTCTAACTAATAACAGTGACTTTAATGATCCATGTATCTCCTATCTATACTCCTACATGCTAAATTGTTTAACACATACGGGTGTAGACCTTTAAAAAAAAATTATATCTTCGAGTGGAAATGAGATATGTCATCACAGGTATAAAGGTATTAAGCTAGATTATTATCTTAAACGAAAAATATTCAATCGTAAAGCAATTGAAATAGGACCAAGCGCCATAGTAGTGACAGAAGTCCCTACCAAGAAAGGATTCCGCCACAGTGTTGAATAAATTGAGATTGAAAATATATATATCAAAATATAATATGCAAAAGAAATATTGAGATAGAAAATGAATTGAAAAAGTAACTGCCATCCAAAGTATTTACTATAATATATTCATATTAACCACTCAGAAGAGCAGTCGAGCCATAGGAATAAACCTTCGTATCAAAATAGAGATCATGGTTTTACACTTATATGCCCAGAATCTTGACCATTCCTTTGTAGTTTGTCAAAACTTAGCAACAAGAAACAATGCAGAGGAAGACTTCTATCCACAAGCCAACAGATTGTTAATTTCAACCTCTTTTCTAAAGAACTATAGATTCCAAAGTGATTCCAACGCATTATGTCACAGGAACGAGTGCAAACTTTGCATATTATATTAGTCACTGTAATGGTGCCAACCAAATAGAACGATAATTAAATTCCTTGTGTCTCCACAAAGGCATACAAACGATTGGGTGTGCATATCAAACCCACAGAGCAACAACTATGTGAATCATCATACCAGAGAGCGAGCACTGTATAAATTCAATGTTCCATGGTGTAATGATCGGATTATATTTAGTCTTGGATTGCATTACTGAGAGTGATATAATGTGTCATCCTACTGAGATCACCGAACCATTGTTATCTATTATCTAATTGTGATTTACTGTGTGAAGTTATCATATACAAATTATTATCATCACGCAAATGCGAGCCACAAAAATTTATAGCATGCCACTGTTATATAGGATGAAGATCCAAAACACATCGAGCCTTTGCAATGTCATCAAACAATGCAACAGATATTGAAATTGTATACAACTTTATCACCCTGTAGTGAGAGTCATTTAAGCGATGCTCATGTGAGTTAATTAAATAGTAGAGTGAGCTTTTTTTGAACCACATAGAGGTATGTTCGATCCCTAAGGCATCACAAAAAATAGGATCCAAGGTTTTTATAAGCCACAATCCATGAAAAACATGTCCATCAAGCCTTTTTTGACCATTGAAAGCTTCAACGAATTATATGCGAGATTTTGAACATAAGAAAGAGCCATTGTAATCTACAGGTGCGAGTGTCACTTTAGATATATACATATAATCCATAGAGAATTGAAGCGATATATTCTTCATATGTGAGTTTCTATTAAGCCACAGAGACAGATTTGAAACACTGTGATGTCACAGAATATATTCACATTAACCACTTTTAGAAGGATAGAGTTGGAGCCGGTGAATAACCTTCACATCAAAATAGAGGATCATGGTTTTATAGTGTACACTATATGCCTTTCCGCACTCTTGACCATTCCTTTGTAGTTTGTCAAAACTTAGCAACAAGAAACAATACAGAGGAAGACTTCTATCCACAAGCCAACAGAGTGTGATTTTCAACCTCTTTTCCAAAGAACTATAGATGCCAAAGTGATTCCAACCCATCGTGTCACAGGAATGAGTGCAAACTTTGCATATTATATTAGTCACTGTAATGGTACCAACCAAATAGAATGAGCATTAAATTCCTCGTGTCTCCACAAAGGCATAAGAACAATTGGGTGTGCATACCAAACCCACAGAGCACTAGCTATGTGAATCATCATACTAGAGAGTGAGCACTATATAAATTCAACGTTCCATGGTGTAATGATCAGATTATAGTTAGTCTTGGATTGCATTACTAAGAGTGATATAACGTGTCATCCTACTAAGATCACTGAGCCATTGTTATCTATTATCTAACTGTGATTTATTGTGTGAAGTTATCATATACAATTTATTATCATCACGCAAATGTGAGCCACAAAAATTTACAGCATGCTACTGTTATATAGGATGAAGATCCAAAACACATCTAGCCTTTGCAATGTCATCAAATAATGCAAGAGATATTGAAATTGTAAACAACTTTATCACCCTGTAGTGAGAGTCATCTAAGTGATCCTCACGTGAGCTAAATAGTAGAGTGAGCTTTTTTTGAACCACACAGAGGTATGATCGATCTTTGAGGCATCACAGAAATTAGGATCCAAGGTTTGTATAAGCCACAATCCATACAAAACATGTTCATCGAGCCTTTGTTGACCATTGCAAGCTTCGACAAATTATATGCGAGATTTTGAACATAAGAATGAGCCATTGTAATCTACAGGTGTGAGTGTCACTTTATATATATACATATAATCCATAGAGAATTGAAGCGATATATTCTTCATATGCGATTTTCTATTAAGCCACAGAGACAGATTTGAAACATTGTGATGTCACAGAATATATTCATATTAACCACTCAGAAGAGCAGTCGAGCCACAGGAATAAACCTTCGCATCACAATAGATATCATGGTTTTACACTTATATGCCCAGAATCTTGACCTAGTACTCTATCTATTGTACTATTTATCTTAATTTGTATCACTTTTATGTACTTATTGCAGGGACATTTTTCTGCAAGCTTTACAGGAAACAAAAGAATGTTGGGAGAAAATTTTGCAGAGCAGAATGTTGGGGAAGATGAGAAACATTTCTCTAAAGCCCATAACATATTTAATCTAAAGGGAAGTGGACATGAGAACAAAATGGAGGGTCCTGATCATCACCACCATCATCGTCGTAGCCATCGTCAACAGGCAAGCCATGAAGCAATTTCTTTCCAATCAAAGAAAAGATACATGCAAGTTTCAGGCTCAATGACAGTGACAGTTGATGAAGAATCCTCAAAAACTGAATGGAATATCTTGGAAGCCAAGAAAACCAGTTCAGTCCCTTGGCATAAACTGGTGAAAATTATGATGAACCTACATTTCATGTTGATTACAGTGGGCCCAAAACTCACCCTCCAAAGAATAACTAGAACCTTTTATGCTACTGTAACTTTTGTATCTTGAGACATCACTACCCATTTTTACTACCCCTCCAATACAAAGAAGCAGATTGAGAGCCCCATGAGATCAGGAAGCACGGAATTTTCAAATGACCCTTATATGTTGGTTAATTACCACTATATACCCAAGTTGTTACCATGCAATGGAAACACACAATATGGTAGTAAAGAGCCCAGGATGCAGTTGGATCGAGGTCAAGAATAGAGTCCATTCATTTTTGTTGGAGATAGATCACACAAACAATCAGAGTGGATATATTCAATGGTGGATTTATTGGTTGGGAAGATTGAAGATTCAGGGTATATGCCAAATCTAGTAAACAACACATACTGAAGCTAATCCCTAAACATTAATTCATACGAATAGAGAAATATGTTAACGGTATAACTCGTGAAACCCTAAAAACTAGAGCAAATAGAACATGGGTCTTCAAAAATTTAATATATCTGCTCTGATTTGAGATATAATCAATAGATTTCAATGGAAAATAAAGAATCTATAAATTATCATATCGACATGTTGAAAAATAGAACTAAAATACAAAAGCAACTGCAAATAAAGTTCGAAATTCACATATTGACCTGTGATGGAGCCGATTACAGTTGGAATTCCTTCCAACTTGTGGAGCGAGCAGACGGCTTCACAATCTGTGGACTCAAACTTTGGACTTTGTAACCTCCAGTGCCTTCTTTTTTTCTTATTGTTAGTCAGACACCCTTGCACTAGAAACACAAAGGCAAGATCTCATAAGCACAAACGGGATTTTTTATTTATAACCTAATGTATCAGAGAAGAAGGAAATAAATCACCAGACTTCAACCAAATGTATCAGAGTAGACTCGTAATAGGCACTCGGGATCAATTTCTTTACTTACCGCATCCTTCCTCCAAACCTGTGATAGTATGGCCACATCCTTCCTCCAAACCTGCAATAGTATGGTTTCATCCTTCCTCAAAATTGACGACATTATGGCCACATCCTCCCTCCTTCCCTGGACAAACCATGCAACCGGAGGGAAATGAAAGAGGGAAATTAAAAATATCAACCGAAGGGAAATGAAAGAGGGAAATTAAAACTTTTGATATTTGAAATTTTTTGACATTTTGAAATGAAATACGTGTGTTTTTTAAGGCCACTCAAATTCCATTAAATAAAATGTGTGAGACTTTTCTTGGGGTTAATAAGGGGTTTGGGTAAATAAGTGGTATTGTTGATTATAAATAATTATTAATGAGATTAGATCTCCGACATTTATTTAAATTATTAATTATATAAAATTGTTGAATTTTTATTTCATAAACTAGGGATTTTGGTTGATTTTTTAATCTAATTATGTGATATTAAAGATGAATTATGGTAACTTAAAAATAAGTTTTATGTGGTTAAAAGTGAAGTAGTAATGTTATGGAATGAATTATTATTTTCAATGAAATTTTTGGTTTAGTAAGGATAACTCATCTATGGACATTTTCCATGATTTTTAAGATGAAGTCAATATAGGAAAGGTGATACTAAAAGGGCCCCCACATGCTTTAGAAATTTTACCTCTATTGGTTTATAACATTAGAGGTGGAAAAATATCCTAAGCTCTAGAGCTAAGTTTGTTCCAACTTAGCTATATCTTGAACAACAAATTGTTGTTGACGTCAAGGATATGATAGAAATTTGGTGGGTTGTAGGGTAGTATTGTCATGAAATAAATGTAATGTAGTTACTAGGTAGGTAGGGGGAACCATTTTGGTGGAACTTGGACATAAATGGGACATCTATCCATGCATAGTTTTTTAATACAAATACACCTAGTGGATTATCATTGTACGGGAATCACTTTAGGATCTAGGCTACTGTGCACACACTAACTAAAGGGATATTAGTGAAACCCACAAAAGTATTATAGGTGCTTTTATATAAATAGGTGTTCTTGTGTTCTCATTGGTTAGTTATGGGAAAATGACAATAAAGTAAGAGAAGTTATAGGTGCTTTTATAGAAATAGGTGTTCTTGTGCTCTCATTGGTTAGGTATGGGAAAATGACAATAAAGTAAGAGAAGGATTTGACTACTGGACAATTAGAGGAATGATTCCACACAAAACCAAGCGTGGTGCTGCAACACTTTCTAGGCTAAGGGCTTTTGATTGGTTCCCCCACCATATGACCGGAAGAAGAGAATGGTCATTCCATATTCTCTGAAAGTGTTGAGGCTTTAGCCAATTCACAAGTATTGTCTGCTAGGAAGTCTTTCCAAAGAAGTTAGCTAGAATCACTATGACACAATTACAGAATTAGAAGGGAAGAGAAAGGCAAAGGCTTAGGTATCATATGAGAGAAGGAAGCAATTGGAAAAATTGAGATCAAAAGCAGTGGATTTAGCTAAAAAGCAGCTTGCGCCAGAGATGGATAAGATAAAACTTGACAACATATTGATCAATTTCCTTGACCCTTTATTGGTCATTTAGAAGGAGTAATCCCAACGATGGAGCTCTTAAATTCAATAAATTATTAGATAAGCTGCATGTTGTGCTTAATGAAATAGTCAATTTTGAAATAGCCACCCTCAAACGAAATGACCCGATCCGACCTGAACGCATTTGGGTGAGCACCCTCACATGGCGCGCCCGACCGAATAAAGGCACAAGGGAGCAAAAAGAAAACATGCTGCAAGAACATGCACAAGGCACCCATACGATCACAAATTAGAAAATTTGATATGGCCACCCTCAAACAAAATGACTTGACCCAAACGTGTTTGGGTGGGCGCCCTAACACGATGTGCCTGACCGAACGAAGGCACAAGGGGGCAAATGGAAAATGAGCCACACAAACGTGCACAAGGCACCCCTGCAGTCACAACTTGGGAAATTTGATACAGACACCCTCAAACAAAATGGCTTGACCTGAACGTGTTTGGGCGGGCGCCCTCACATGGCGTGAAATGGCGTGCACGACCGAATGAGGGCACAAGGGAGCAACCAGAAAATGGGCCACACGAACGTGCGCCACAGGGCACTTGTGCGGTCACAACTTAGCAAATTTGATACAGGCACCCTCAACCACAATGACCTGACCCAAATGTGCTTGGGAGGGCGCTCTCAACTGAAACGACCTAACCCAAACGCATTTGGCTGGGAGCCCTCAACCAAAACGACCCAACCCAAACGGGTTTGGACAGGGACCCTCAAACGAAACGACGCAGCGTGCCTGACCGAACAAAAGCACAAGGGAGAAAACGTCAAACAGGCCGCATGAACGTGCAGTACAAGGCACCTGTGCGGTCACAACTTAGAAAATTTTATACGGCGCCCTCAAATGAAACAACTTGACCCGAATGCATTTGGGCAAGCGCCCTCACATGGTGCGACACGGTGTGCACTACCAAATGAAAGCACAAGGCAGAAAATGGCAAACGGGTTGGACGAATGTGCAAAAGGCACCCGTGCAGTCACAACTTAGCAAATTTGATACGGTCACCCTCAAACGAAATGACCTGACCCGACCCGAACGCGTTTGGGTGGGAACCCTCACACGGCATGCCTGACCGAGCAAAGGCACAAAGGGGCAAATGGAAAATGAGCCAGACGAATGTGCACAAGGCACCCCTACGGAACATTCAAAGAGACAAGCTGGAATAAAGGGAGGGAGTTGTCCAACTAAGAAAAAAAAGCAGAATAGAACTAAGGGTACCAAATAAGTTAGTATTTATATAGGGGAAATTGTGCGTATGAAAATTGTGCAAGACTTGTAGGGATGCATGAAGCTACACCAATGATGGTGCCCTCAACACAGTAACACCTATTTCCATGGAAAAGGTTGCAGGATGCGCACAGGGTGGTGAAGAAGCTTTAAATTCAAAGATGAGAAATTCAACAACCACTGGAAAAAATTCCAACTGGACTTCTTGAGATTTATGAAAACCCATTGGCAACTTGGAGGGGAAATATTCCCAACTTCTTACTACATAGGAGGAAACCGAGCCAAGAAAAGACAAGATAATTCCCCATGTTTTCGCTTTGAATGAGACGAGCAAGACAATGTTCACAACACCGAGCAAGAGACACATAGGGTTGAAAGAATTCTTAGAGTCGATGGTGTTTACAAAGGTGTGGAGAGCCCACCAACTAGCAGAAGGGTTGTATTGACTCTCAAGGGCACACCGTTGAAATGATATTTTTTTCCTTATCATATTAACACCAACCATGAATTCCACCTTTAGACTAGTGAACTCCCATGCCAGAGGGATCGAATCAACCACAAAATTCATTAAATCTCCCCACCCTATATCCATCAATGAACTTGGTACGAAGGAAAAGGAGGGATAAATCAAGGGTTTTCCAACTTCATAAGACTCCACATGTGAGGGGTAAATGGGTGCGTGGCCAACACCCCCACAAACCACCACCTCAACCTTAATGACGAGATCCTGACGCCAAATGTTATTCATGATGCGAATATGTGCATATATAGGAGGAGATAGGGGGGGCATAGAAAGGAGGGCTTTGGAAATCTTCAAAAAATAATTCTCATGGTGCATATATATATCCAACTAGAAGAAAAAGAGAGGGACAATTATATTGAGTGGAATTAATCATGGAATATCTTTCCAACCTGACATGTCATTGATCTCATACTAACCCGCTTCCTTCAAGAAGGAAGGCTTGATTCATTTGTGCATCCGCCTCTTTGTTTTGGCTTCTTAAAATGTGGTAATAAGCCTTTTGAGAGAATAATTTTAGGGTACTATTGATTTTTTTAAGGAGGGATAAATTGTTTTTCTTCAGGAGAAAACCTTTTTGAAGGTGTTGAATAGTGATAAGGGAATCCCCCAAGATCACTAAATTAGAGACATCTCGATCATTAGCAAATTGGAGACCTGGAAGAAGCCCATACACTTATGTGAGATTATTCATTCCTTAGACTAGCCCCCATAAGTACTTTATTTTTCATATTCCATCGGGATTTAGGAGAATCTCTCCCCCTCCCCCTCCCACCACCCCAACCATTTAACTTTTATATTTTATTGAACTATGATGCTTCTATTATAACTCTTTATAAATTTATATAATTTAAATGTATGTGGTATAAAAAGAAAACTTAACATATTAGAATCATGAAGATAAAGATAAAAAAAAATAGAAACTAAAAATATTATACAAAAAAAAATTGGTTTTCTATGTAAATTAGCAACATAACTTTCAACATGATCCTAATTAAACTAACTAAACCCATATTTGTCTACTGTCAAGTTTGATATTTCAATAATTTTTTAGATGATTTTCATGAAATTATTAGAGTTTTTGTTTAGCTGGTATAAATTTGACTTGAGATTTCCCTAGGCGCCCTCACACAACCTAACCCGACCCACCCCGACCCGCCTAAACATGTTTCCTTGGGCGCCCTCACACGGTACAACCCGACCTGACCTGCCCGAATGCATTTCCTTAGGTTCCCTAACATGACCTAACCAAAACGCATTTGGGTGGATGCCCTCAACCGAAACGACCCGACCCAAACGCATTTTAGCAGGCGCCCTTAACCAAAATGACCCTACCTGAATGGGTTTGGGCGGGCACCCTCAAATGAAATGACCCTACCTGAACGGGTTTGGGTGGGTGCCCTCAAACGAAACGACACGACAGGCTACCGAATGAAGGCACAAGGGAGCAAACGGCAAATGGGATGCACGAACGTGCACAAGGCACCCGTGCAGTCACAACTTAGCAAATTTGATACGACCGCCCTCAAACGAAATGACCTGACCCGAATGTGTTTGGACGAGCACCCTCACATGGCGCGACATGATGCGCATGACCAAATGAAGGCATAAGGGAGAAACCAAAAAACGGGTCGCATGAACACGCACAGGGCAGCCGTGCGGTCACAACTTAACATATTTGATACAAATGCCCTCAACCGAAATGACCCGACCCAAACATGTTTGGGCCAATGGGCGCCCTCAACCGAAATGACCTGACCCAAACACGTTTGGGCGGGCACCCTCAACCAAAACGACTCGACCTGAACAGGTTTGGGTCGGTGCCCTCAAACGAAACAACATGGCGCGCCCAACCGAACGAAGGCACAAGGGAGCAAAAGATAAACAAGCTGCATGAACGTCTGGGCGGGCCCCCTCACACGATGTGCACGACTGAACGAATGCATAAGGGAGAAATCGAAAAATGGGCTACATGAATGTGCATAGGGAACCTGTGCGGTCAGTACAAATACTTAGAAAATTTGATACAACCACCCTCAACCGAAACGACCCGACCCAAACACATTTGGGCGGGCGCCCTCAACCAAAACGACTTGACCTGAATGCGTTTGGGTGGGCACCCTCAACCGAAATGACCCTACTCGAATGGTTTTTGGTGGGTGCCCTTAAAAGAAACGACACGGCGTACCCAATCGAATGAAGGCACAAGGGAGAAAATGATAAACGGGCCGCATAGACATGTATAAGGCACTCGTGCGGTCATAACTTAGAAAATTTGATACGGTCGCCATGAAACGAAATGACCCAACCCAAACGCGTTTGGGCGGGTGCCCTCACATGGTGTGACACGTCGCGCATGACCAAACGAAGGCACAAGGGAGAAACGGGAAAACGGGCCGCACAAATGTGCACAGGGCACCCGTGCGGTCACAAGTACTTAGAAAATTTGATACAGCCGCCCTCAACCTAACCGATCCGACCCAAACACATTTGGGCAGGCGCCCTCAACCGAAACAACCCGACCCAAATGCGTTTGGGCAGGCTCCCTTAACCAAAACGACCCTACCCGAATGGGTTTGGGTGGGTGCCCTCAAACGAAATGACCCTACCTGAACGGTTTTGGGCAGGCACCCTCAATCGAAATGACATGATGGTCTACCAAACAAAGGCACAAGGGAGAAAATAGAAAATGGGGTGCATGAACGTGCACAAGGCACCCGTGCGGTAACAACTTAGAAAATTTGATACGACCGCCATCAAACGAAATGACCCAACCCGAACGCGTTTGGGCGAGTGCCCTCACATGGTGTGACACGATGCACATGACCGAGCGAAGGCACAAGGGAGCAACTGGAAAATGGGCCGCACAAACGTGCACAGCGCACCCGTGCAGTCACAACTTAGCATATTTGATACAAGTGCCCTCACCTGAAATGACCCGACCCAAATGCATTTGGGCCGGAAGGCGCCCTCAACCGAAATAACCTGACCCAAACACATTTGGGTAGGCACCCTTAACCGAAAGGACTTGACCCAAATGGGTTTGGGTGGGTGCCCTCAAACAAAACGACACACGCACCTGACCGAGCAAAGGCACAAGGGAGAAAATGGCAAATGGGCCACATGAATGTGCATAAGGCACACGTGCAGTCACAAATTAGAAAATTTGATACGGCCACCATCAAACGAAATGAGCCAACCTGAACGCATTTGGGCGGGCACCCTCACACGGCGCACACCACTGAATGAAGGCACAAGGGAGCAACTGGAAAATGGGCCACACAAACGTGCACAGGGCACCCGTGCGGTCAGTACAAGTACTTAGAAAATTTGATATAGCCGCCCTCAACTAAAACGACCCGACTGAAAATGCGTTAGCGCGGGCGCCCTCAACCGAAACGACCCAACCCGAACATGTTTTGGTAGGTGCCCTCTGTCGAAACGACCCTACCCGAACGGGTTTGGGCCGGTGCCCTCAAACGAAACGACACGGCGTGCTCGACCGAACGAAGGCACAAGGGAGAAAATGGAAAACAGGTCGCACGAACGTGCATAAGGCACATGCGCAGTCACAACTTAGCAAATTTGATATGGTCACCATCAAACGAAACGACCCGGCCCGAACGGGTTTGGGCTAGCGGGCACCGTCAACCAAAACGAACCGACCTGAACACATTTGGGTAGGCGCCCTCAACCGAAACAACCCGACCCAGACAGGTTTGGGCGGGTGCCCTCAAACGAAACGACACGGTGTGCCTGACCAAACGAAGGCACAAGGGAGAAAATGGTAAAAGCGTTGCACGTACGTGCATAAGGCACCCATGTGGTCACAACTTAGCAAATTTCATATGGTCGCCATCAAACGAAATGACCCAACCCGAACGCGTTTGGGCGGGTGCCCTCACACGACACGCATGACCGAATGAAGGCACAAGGGAGCAACTAACAAATGGGCCGCACAAACGTGCACAGGACACCCGTGTGGTTAGTACAAGTACTTAGAAAATTTGATACATCCGCCCTCAACTGAAACGACCCGACCCAAACGCGTTTGGGTAGGCGCCCTCAACTGAAACGACTCGACCCGAATGCGTTTGGGCAAGCTCCCTCAACTAAAACGACCCTCACCAAATGGGTTTGGGCAAGTGCCCTCAAACAAAACGACATGACGTGCCCAACCAAACGAAGGCACAAGGGATCAAATGTCAAATAGGCCACACGAACATGCATAAGGCACCCGTGCAGTCACAACTTAGAAAATTTGATACGGTCGCCATCAAACAAAATAACCCGACCCGAACACGTTTGGGCAGGCCCCCTCACATAGCGCGACACAGCATGCACGACTGAAGGAAGCCACAAGGGAGCAACCAAAAAACGGGCCACACGAACTTGCACAGGGCACCTGTGCAGTCACAAGTACTTAGCAAATTTGATACAACCACCCTCAACCGAAACGACCCGACCCAAACGTGTTTGGGCAAGTGCCCTCAATGGAAACGACCCGACCCAGATGCATTTGGGTGGGTGCCCTCAATCAAAACAACCCTACCCAAACGGGTTTGGGCGGGTGCCCTCAAAAGAAATGACACAGCGTGCCCGACCGAACAAAGGCACAAGCGAGAAAACGAAAAACGGGTCGCACGAACGTGTATAAGGCACCCGTGTGGTCACAACTTAGAAAATTTGATACAACTGCCATCAAATGAAATGACCAAACTCGAATGCATTTGGGCGGGTGCCCTCACACGGCACAACATGGCGCGCACGACCGAACGAAGGCACAAGGGAGCAACCGGAAAACGGGCCGCACGAACGTGCACAGGGCACCCGTGTGGTCACAAGTACTTAGAAAATTTGATACATCCGCCCTCAGCCGAACCGACCCGACCCAAACGCATTTGGGCGGGTGCCGTCAACCAAAATGACCCAACTCGAATGTGTTTGGGCAGGCACCTTCAACCAAAATGACCCTACCTGAACGGGTTTGGGTGGGCACCCTCAAATGAAATGACCCTACCTGAACAGGTTTGGGCGGGCTCCCTCAAATGAAACGACATGGCAAGCTACTGAACGAAGGCACAAGGGAGCAAATGGAAAATGGGACGCACGAACATGCACAAGGCACCCATGTGGTCACAACTTAGCAAATTTGATACGACCGCCCTCAAATGAAATGACCCGACCCAAACGCGTTTGGGCGGGCGGCCTCACACGGTGTGACATGGCGTGCATGACAGAACGAAGGCACAAGGGAGCAACAAAAAATGGGTCGCACGAATGTGCACAGGGCACCCGTGTGGTGACAACTTAGTAAATTTTGATGGTTAACATTTCTTAATAATTTTAATGGTTAACATTTCTTAGCAATACAAGCCCAAGTTCTTCGCACTACCGACAATTGCTTTAAACGTTGCAATAGCGATGATTTTGCCAAAACACCATTGCAATACCGATGAATAGTATAAAAACGTCTCAAGTCCGACGTTGCATCGCAATACCAATGGTCTAGCCCACATTCTTCGCAATACTGACACTTTCTTTAAACGTCGCAATACTGACGATTTCTCCAAACCACTGTCGCAATACCGACGAATGACATAAAAATGTCGCAAGTCTGATGTTGCGTTGCAATACCAATGATCTAGCCCACGTTCGTCGCAATACCGACACTTTCTTTAAACGTTGCAATAGCGACGATTTCTCCGAACCACCGTCGCAATAACAACGCTTAGCATAGTAACATCGCAAATCTGATGTTGCGTCCCTTAACGTCGGGACACCGAGGACAACCCTAAACGTCGGAGGACCGACGATGTCCCTAAACGTCGGTATACCAATGGTTTTGGAAGAGATTTGAAAAATCAATATAAAATTGGGGAAATTTCCTACATTAGGTAAAAAGTGTCGGAACTAAAGTGTCAAAATTTTGACCAAGTGTACTAGTGCCCCTTCTAGTTCCATCCTCGGTTCTCCCCCTGTCACCTTCACCATGTCTGGTTCAGGACCTAACACTGGTGGTAGCCTCGACCCTAATGCTGGGAATACTACTAGTGGGACTACAACAATAGCTATACCGGTTGCTCCCTTGCTCCCTTATATGGTAGGCCTCAATCTTCCTGATTTTAACTAGTTGATCAATGACCCCATATGCCATGATGTTTGTTGGCATGCTATACCAACCAAGCTCCCTTCCGACATCCCCAATTTTCAAGGTCTTCCTGGAGAATATCCTATAAACCATGTTTGATCTTTCCACATGTGGTTTTCTTCTAACTCCATTACCCATGAGTCTGTCCATCTTCATTTGTTCCAACGTATGGTTACTGGAGAAGATTCCAAGTGGTATGTTGACTAGGCCTCCTCCTCTCACACTACTTTTGTGACTCTTGACCGGGATTTTCTTTCTTACTTCTAACTTCCCCCTCGTTATGACTGTTTAGTCAATTTAGTGTTCATAAATTTCATTCATTAATTATCAACCAGGCCTAGTAAACTGATGAAGTGTAGTGCACCATATGTGCTTAAGAGACCTATTCCTTACTTCATTGTGTTGTGTTTTATGTTATTTTTAAAGGGGGTTTTTGTTCTTTGAGTTCTAAAGGTGGTTAATATAAAGCTATGGAAATACTTACGTGAATATAAATTAATTTTAGAAGGAAGAAAAGGAAGTATACTAAAACTAATCTAATTTTCATAAAATCAAACCTAAAACCAACGGCTACTTTAAGACCTAGTTTGGAAGTTCAAATCATTTATCTATTTTGTTTGTTAATCCTAATCCATGGATCTATTTCTAAAAAGACTAAAATTGATAATTACAATACTTATGAAAGTATAAAATGAATCAACTATTGTACCTTCAGTTATCTCTCATCCAATTATTAGGTATGACCCTATTGAGATGGAGTTTAGTAACTGCTTGTACTCTAGTCTGCTAAGGTCCTAGAACAAAAAACAATAAATGCAAATGAAAATATCTAAGATGTGTTTATCTACTCCAATTATTCAATTTGTAAAGAGTGACCTTCTTTGAAGTAATGTTTGAGTAAGCTAATTACACATGTTTTGAATTAAATAACTAGGAAAGCTTTGTAAATAAATAACCCAAAAGTTGCAGTACATTTAATCATTCAACCATCCCTTCTTAACATGTTCAAATTAGTTCCTTATAGAGTGGCTTTTAGAAATATTGTTTTTTGAAATCAAATGAGGGTCTTGAAAGTAAAAACATGCAAAGTATAACTAAGATCAACCGAATGTATAATTTACTTATCAGTAATACTCAAATGTGAAGTTTTTAACCTCTTGGAGTGTCTTTGGAGAAATCAATTATGCCTTTAGTCCTTGGCAAGCGAATGAAAAGAAGCAAGATAAATTCAAATATTTCATATTTAATATATTTAACAATTTAATGTAGAATTTATAATATTGAAAATGGATTTCATTAATATCAGTTTGACACATCAATTGACAACTCTATTTTAATGAAAATAAAAGGTAGGAACAGTAAATAAAACTAGATAACTGTGAATTCTCATTGCTCCAAAGAAATCCAATTGGAAAATAGATAAAACACTACTTTCTTGAGATCCTTATTAGGAAACATAAGATTACACAGTGAATTAAATATACATTTTAAAAGAAAATAACAATTGCAAATGGAAAACTAAACTATTTTCATGAATCTAAGTAAAACAAACTAATTAATCTTACAGTTTATAAAGGATGCACATGGTTTATGGGGGCCCTTCCATTGTCCAATAGCATCCCAAATTGCAAAATTTCACATTGTAAAACTCAATAATAGAAAAGAACTTTCTTTATTGATAACCTCAAAACTCCTTGTTACAAAACATTCTATAATTCTTTCTCTTCTTCTCCTATTTTTCACCTCCTTGATAGGAAACATCTTCTCCTATTTATACAAAAATATGAGAAGTTATCTCATTAATGAGAGTCCATGAATCTCTCCCTCTATATCTAGAGTTACAATCAAAATAGGAAATGATAAGACGCATGTATTTTTAGAGTTTCAATACAAATAGGAAATGAGACACATATATTCTTAGAGTTTCAATGCAAAAAGTAAATGAGACACACATCCTCATGACCCCATGATCTTCTCCACTCAAATTCGAATTTGGTTTTGGGAGGCCACATAAAGGTCTTTTAGAAGCTTCCTTTTGACCTACACATGGAAAAAATCTCATTCCACTTGTTAGGTATAAGCATATGCACATTATTTTCTAATTTTTAACCACAAATTCACTTAAAAATGGTAAGAATTAATAAAATTTGGAAAAACATAAATGTAACCCAATAGTGTTAATGGTAAGGTAAATGTAATGAAATGGACATGGAGTGAAGGTGATAATATGGAAATATAAGTGAAATATAATGGAATTGAATGACAATTTCAACATCCAACATACCCCCCAACAGAAGCTATTGCATGTCATCATGCAATCTATTACATTAATTCTTTGTGATCCTTGAGCTTTGGCTTAACTTCGCGTGATATCATTTGATAACTTCATACTTCTGCAAAGTGTTTTCTTGAATTGAAACATGGTTGGTTCTTGTGTTACAACCATACTTTGTTGTTGCATTCAATTTTAACCTTTGACCTTTTCATAATGATAATTTTATTTTTATTGCAAAGTATATCTTTATTGGATTGCATCATGGTTGGTTATTGTGTGACAACCATGAGTGTGTTTATATCCAATTATATTTTGAGTACTTTTTAAAAGCCATTGTATGCTCATAATAATAATGTAATAGTTAATATCTTTTGAAAGCATGTGGGTTTCTAAATGTGATATGAACATGGCAAAGAATGAATATGAATGTATTCCCCCCCCCCAGTTGTTGGTATTGGAAATTTTATGAAATGACGGAGAGAAATGTTCTTTCCAAAAATTATCATTCTGGCTTTTCAAGGAATTCTATGGTAAAAATTTAGAAAATGACGTAACTTAACTCACCTTTTGAAAATGGATGAGCTGCATGTGTGGTGGCTGCAAAATTCTGATCATAATCTTCTTCAAGTGGTTCTATAAGTTATGGAGAAAAGAGTAAAGATATATGTTTATTGCTTCTACTAAAACTACTGAATTTACCGTAGAATGGTGTTTATTCTACTGTTGTCATTTTATTATGTAGCTGCCATATGATTCTGTAGCTGTTATTTGATTCTGCAGTTGTCATCTAGTTCTACAGCTGCATATTTTCTTCATTTGCTCGAAAATTTTGAAAATGATAGTCTTCATGTCTTCAAAACTCATTGGCACAATTCCTGCTATGTGAATATATGTTCTGTTGTCGAACATAGCAATAAATTGTTGACTTAGTGGCCATTAGTGAATGCCACTAGTTAACACGAGAACTCCCACCATTGATGACAATGAGAGTCAAGGTGCTCAAACACATCTTCCTAGGTACGAATAATTTTGTTGTTGTCGAGTACCTAAAAGATCTGATGAAAAATGGACATTAATGTATTCCCATTGTTCATCGGCAAGAAGACTTGCCATTAAGGCATGCAAGCCTCAAGGTGTTTTTGCAAGGAACTTAGACTCAAAGGACTATGGTCTCAATATTGAAGCAAGGTTTATTTGCAAAATGAAAAGTATAGGAGAAGGAAAATGGAACTGGAAGATGAAAATGGAAAATGAAAATGGGCAATAAGCATGTAGGTGAGCTTCTTGATTTTTTTTGTAGAGTAGACAAAAAGTAATGGAAAGTGTATGTGAATGAAATAAAATGAACAACTGACTCTTGCTGGGAAAATAATTATGGCTTGATTTGAAGTTCTTGGTTGGATTTATAATTCAAAAGGGAGGAAGAGTAATGGTCTTGGTGAATATGGACATGGAATTGTTCTTCTGTTTCTCATGAGATTGGTCTTTTGAAGACCAATTGTCGTCACAATTTAATCTTCTTGTTAATCATTCAATCATCCTAAACCTGCAAAAAAAACTTGACATAAAGAACATAAGTGTGTTAAAAAATAAGATGCTAATTCTTTATGATTCTTACGCAAAAATTAAATGTCAAATGAAACAGATTAAGGTAAATCAATAAAAGTTTTGTATTCGGTTCAATTCATGATATCGATAACAATCCATTTTTAAAGAATAACCTTGAAAAATAAATCAACTCCCTATTGTCGGATGACTTCATGCACTATGCTCAGTAAAACAATTGGCATCACAAAGATTCATTGTGTCCTGCAAGTTAAAACTTCGTAGAAAAATGCACATTAATAATATTAATGTCAAATGTTCAGAAATCATCTAAATAATCTTCGAATTGTTTTGCAATCCATTATTAAAAATAAATTATTAATAAGGAAAATGATTTTTTTTTTTGAATGATTTTTATTAAAATTTTTCTTTATTAAAAAGAAATTATTAATAAGGATTTTTTTTTTTAATTCTATATATATATATATATATATATATATATATATATATATATATATATAAAGCATGGATGAAATAATCATGTTTATGAATCTTTTTGAAACAAAGCCATGCCAATGCCTCCTTCATGCAAGATAAAAATAAAAAGCTTGAAATTTCTAAAGTCAAATTCCTAATTATGAAGCAGATGGAGGCAGAATCCTTCTCAATTTATACAACTTGCATTTGATGAACATGTGACAGTGCCTTTGCCTCAAACGATCCATTTGTAACCCATCATGGTGCCACCACAGATGAATTTTGTCACATTGTGCTACAAATTAGGAAATCATATCCTTGATTATTTCTCAGAAATCAAAGTTCATCAAACCGTCACTGTTTGCATTAAAAAAAACATTTTCCTCTCATGCACACTGCAAATTAAGGCTCCAAAGAACTACGAATTTCTCCCAAATGGTTGTGAATTTCAGAAAATTGTTATAAAATGGCCTAATTCACCCCCTTCCAAAAAAAACCCATGTTTCAGGTTTATCTAATTCACCTCGGTTTGCTTAGAAAATGCGTCTTAAAATCAGGTGTTTTTAACAATTACGCATTTCTGGCAATTTTGTTTTCTGTCAAAAAATAAAATTGTTCTCGTTTGATTTTTGATTCGTAGGTTTTGAAAGCTCAAAGTATTTGGCCATTGTGTCACGATTTTGATCCAACAAAGATATTCAATTCAAACTCGCTCACAAAAATTCTTCATATTATTTTTAATTGTAAACATACAGGGTTTTATATGCAGTGAAATTTTTTTTTTCTTTTTTTTTTTCTTTTTTTTCTTTTTTTTTTGCAGGTTATTGGCTTGAAGAATTACCACTTCAATGTTGCGTGGAGAGGCTTGGAAGCTTGCCTGAGCCATGGCCTGCATGGCCTTTTTATATTAATGGCTACGTGGTTGGAGGTTGGGTCCATTGGCTTGGAGGTCTGCGCATATGCACAAGGCCAAGCCAAAGGCTGGCCTCACGCATATGCGTGGGCCTCTTTGGCTATTGTTTTATTGTTCAAAGTTTTCAAAGCCCATGGCCATCGCTGATTTTTGTTTGAGTTTGGTTTTTTTATTTATTTTATTTTTGTTTGTGTTTTTATTTTTTTATTAATTAATTGATTTGTTAAAAAATATATATGTTATATTTTCAAAATTATATATATATATATATATATAAACAAAACAATTTATTGAAAATTAAAAAAATTCAATCAATTATTTTTTTTTAATTAATTTGTTAATAAAATTATATATGTTATATTTTCAAAAATTTTAAAATATACATATAGATTTCATTAAACAAAAAAATTTATTGAAATTAAAAATTTTCATCATTTTTATTTTTATATTAAAGTTTATTATAAAATTAAATCAAATGAAATGATGAAAACATTTTTTTTATTTTTAACATAAAAATGTTGCTCTTCTGATCCTCGAGATCACATAAAGCGTAGAAGGAGACCATACTCAAGAAATTATTAACTGAAATTTTTTTTAGATGTAAGAAATAAGGTCTCCTAATTACACTTCCTCGGCAACAACGTCAAAATGTTTAGTCAATTTAGTGTTCTTAAATTGCTTTCATTAATTATCAACCATGACTAGTAAACTGATGAAGTGTAGTGCACCATATGTGCTTAAGCAACCTATTCCTTACTTCGTTGTGTTGTGTTTTATGTTATTTTTAAAGGGGGGTTTTTTTCTTTGAGCTCTAAAGGTGGTTAATCTAAAGCTATGAAAAGACTTATGTGAATCTAAATTAATTTTAGAAGGAAGAAAAGGAAGTATACTAAAAATAATCTAATTTTCATAAAATCAAACCTAAAACTAAGGGATAGTTTAAGACCTAGTTTAGAAGTTTAAAGCATTTATCTATTTTGTTTATTAATCCTAACCCATGGATCTATTTCTAAAAATACTAAAATTCAGAATTACAATACCTATGAAAGCAGAAAATGAATCAACTATTGTACCTTCAGTTATCTCTCATCCAATTGTTAGGTATGATCCTACTGAGATGGAGTTTATTAATTGTTTGTACTCTAGTCTGCTAAGGTCCTAGAACAAAAAACAAGGAATGTAAATGAAAATATCTAAGATGTGTTTAGCTACTCCAATTAGTAAATTTGTGAAGAGTGACCTTATTTGAAGTAATTTTTGAGTAAGCTAATTACACTAGTTTTGAATTAAAGAACTAGGAAAGCTATGTAAATAAATAACCTAGAAGTTGCATTACATTTAATTATTCAACCTTCCCTTCTTAACATGTTCATATCAGTTCCTTATAGAGTAGTATTTAGAAAGATTGTTGTTTGTAGTCAAATGAGGGTCTTGAAAGTAAAATCATGCAAGGTCTAACTAAGATCAACCAAATGTATAATTCACTTATCAATAATACTCAAATGTGAAGCTTTTAACGTCTTGAAGTGTCTTTGGAGAAATTTATCATGCCTTTAGTCCTTGGCAAGAAAATGACAGGAAGCAAGATAAATTCAACTACTGCATATGTGAGATATTTAACCATTTAATGTAGAATTTAGAATATTGAAAATGGTTTTCATAAATATCAGTTTGACACAAAAATTGACAACTCTATTTTAATGAAAATAAAAGGCAGGAATAGTAAAGAAAACTAGATAACTGTGAATTCTTATTGTTGCAAAGAAATCCAATTGGAAAATAGATAAAACACTACTTTCTTGAGATCATTATTAGGAAACATAATATTACACAGTGAAGTAAATCTACATTTGAAAAGAAAATAACAATTGCAAATGGAAAACTAAACTATTTACATGAATATAAGTGAAACAAACTAATTAATCTTACAAATTTATAAAGGGATGCACATGGTTGATGGGGGCCCTTCCATTGTCCAATAGCATTCCAACTTGCAAAAGTTCACATTCTAGAACTAAATAATAGAAAATAACTTCCTTTATTGATAAACTCACAACTCTACATCCAATTCCATCTCAAGCCTTGTTACAAAACATTCTATAATTCTTTCTCTTCATATCCTACTTTTAACCTCCTTCATAGGAGAAAGCTTCTCCTATTTATTCAAAAATATGAGAAGTTATTTCATTAATGAGAGTCCATGAATCGCTCCCTCTATCTCTAGAAATACAATCAAAATAGGAAATGAAAATGCACATGTATTTTTAGAGTTTCAATACAAATAGGAAATGAGACACATATCTTCTTAGAGTTTCAATACAAAAAGGAAATGAGACACATATCCTCATGATCCCATGATCTTCTCCACTCAAATTCGAATTTTGTTTTCGGAGGCCACATAAAGGTATTTTAGAAGCTTCCTTTTGACCTACACATGGCAATAATATCATCCCACTTATTAGGTACAGGCATATGCACATTATTTTCTAAATTTTAACCACAAATTCACTTAAAAATGCTAAGAATTAATAAAGTTTGGAAAAACATAAATGTAACCAAATACTGGTAATGGTAAGTTAAATGTAATGAAATGGAGGTGGAGTGTAGCTGATAATATGGAAATATAAGTGAAAATGTAATGGAAGTGAATGAAAATTTCAAGGTCCAACAATGACCCCGGTACCAAACTTTTGACCTCTTTCCATCAATCCTCTACGACCCGCCTATCTGATCATGTCTAGGAATGGAGAAGAAGAAAGAGCCTATGTCGATCCCCTACCTTCGAAGAAAGTGTCTACATGGACTAGTTCCTTAGATCCCTTTAACATGCTATCATCAAAGATGTTGCATCGCATTTCCCTCAAACCAAAAAATATAATCTCCAAATCGCGTTAAAATATGACCTAATCTACCCTCAGTTTGGTTATGTTTATATCATCTGAAATGATCTCCATAGACCCGGTGGTGCCAATGCACCGAGGAAATCCCATGCTACTAACGGTATCGTTGAAGCCCTTTCTCATCCATATGCTCATCCTCCCATGGGTTATGGCTTCCCTCAGGGAGGGGCCAGCTCCTCGAGCACTTTTCCCCCTCCTGGTAGCATGTATCTAATATACGAAATTCCTCCTTTTTCCCAACCTATTTACCACAATGTTACCAAACCTCCTTACTATCAGTATTCGCAACCTAGTGCTCCAGCTCCTCCAACATTAGAACCCCTACCTCCCTAGCCTTCTCAACCACCACAACAGCAACCATCGCCCCCCCAAGGGTAGGTGTATGCATAGGAGGGTGCAGTTAATCCTCCTACTTCCAAAAAGAAGAGGAAAGGCACCCAAAATAAATCTTCCCCCAGTAATCCTGGACCTAATCCCCAAGGGAATGCACCTAACACTACTAACAAGCAATAAGGCACTTAGCCAAAGTAGGACAAGCCTATTCACATGAACAAGCCTTGTTCTTGTTCCGGTGTTTATGGTCATTACACCCACGATTTTCCTCTTTTACCACAGATGCGTCAGAAGTGGGAGACTCAAGTAGCATCACGAGGACAGAAAGCCTCCCCTTCGGTTCCCCCTAATGATGCACCTATCCAGCTAGCTGTGTTTATCAATCCTTCCCCCCCAGTAAGGATTTGTGGCTACCCAACCACCTGAAGGTCAGCAGGCCACCCAACCTTCTCCATCTGGTACCTCTGATTACTAGATTCTCATGCTGAACTATGACCAACCCATTACCATTAACCTCAACCTTCTGACTCAGTCCCGTCAGTACAACAAGCCTCCCATACGTCTGCCCTTAAGCCCCCTTATTCAGGTTCTAGAGAGCCTATTTCGACAACCAATGGTCATTTATAGATCCCTCGACCTAAGGCAGAGGTTCATACCAAGATCCCCAAGGGACCATTACACCAAAACGTTGCTTCTGGAAAATTTTCCCATTCGTATAGTATAGTAGATGATTTGGCGCAATCTCTTGCTGCCATCTCAACTCTGGAACTCCTCTAGTCGTGCCCTTCACAACGAAACATTATACTAACTTCTATGGCCATTGTAGATCCTTTAGATGATCGTTTGATCGTCTTCGATGTTGACTGGTCAGAGCATCCTCCCCTTCCTTCTTCCATCGCCTTCCAAATCCCAATCAAGATCCAAAATGCCAACGTCTCCCTTTGTATCATTGGTGAAGGGGCATCCACCTGTGTGATGTCCACTTCGGTTTGGAAGCAAATCAGATCACTTGAGTGGGCCCCTTCCACTATCACCCTCTAAGTGTGGGATGGCCACTCTTCCAAGCCCACTAGCATGTTCCACAATTGTCCTATTACTCTTGCGGGCAAGACTATTTGTGTTGACGTAGAAGTCACTGATGCCCCCTTAGATTACAACATTCTATTGGGTGGCAGCTACACCTATGCAATGTCTCTTGGCCCATATGCAATTCACCGCAAGATGTCCTTTCCTCATAATGGAAATATAGTCACCATTGACTAGTTGACATATTAAAAACCAAAGTCTCAAACCTCCCCTGAGTCCATCATCTCTTCAGTGGCCATTAAAAAAATCATCGAACCTTTGACTAGTGTCTCGCCTAGAGTCTATAAAGACTCCTCTTTGCTTGGTTCTTTCCCTGGTCTTCCTCCTCCTATCTCTTATCCCAGTTGGTCAAATATTTTCATGATGCAATCGTCTCGAGCTTCCCTTGAGTGGTCCGCTTCAACTAGTCAATAGCCTCACCCTCCAAAACCTACTCCTAGCACTTCGACTCAACCTTTAGGACACCTTCCTCTAGGCCCTTCATCTGCAACTGGTATTCATGAGCCTCTCTACCCTCCTGGCATGGTTTCTCCTAGCCTTAACCATCTCAGAGTTGTCCCGCCTAGCTAGTACCCCTCCGGTCAGATACCATTCTTAGCTCCCCCTTCTGGAGTATTTTAGGTACCTATTATGGCTTCCTTATCCCTACCTAACTTGACCTTTGGGATCTCAGTCTGGTACATTGATCCCCCAGTCGCTACCCTACCTGGTCAACCCAAACCTTATCTTGCTTTGACCCCTGTCCAACCAGTCCCCACGACCCCTCCCTTTGCTACCGTGCCTCAACCACCTCAACAGGAACTTCCTCCTGTTGCAACAGCTTCGGGTGAAGGGGGAAAATCTCGCAAGAAGGCACCTAAAGAAAAGGCTGCCCGGAAAAACCCTACTCCTCCTAGGCCTCCAAAGCGTACCATCTAGTGTGCTTTGTGTGATGTTGTCAATCATGCCACCCATACCCGTCCCGAGTTGCCTCACCTCAAGCCCATGGTCAATGAGACGTTTGTAGAGTCTGATATCCCTGAGTTCTATGTCACTATACATAATTCAGTCCCGAAACTCAAATCCTTTCTCACAAATCAACCTTGTGCTTTGTGAAATTTCCATGGCCACTACGCTCACCTTTCCATGGCCACTACGCTCACCTTGCTCCCCGACTTGAAGAATACCACTCCTCTTTGGAAGTGGTCCACCAATTCAAGGCCAAGAAAAAAAAGTTCATCTCTCCCTTATTTGTGAGTTCTACTTCAGTAGAATCAAACGAACTACCTGCTCCCATTGACATTACCCCTCCCGATGTCGAAATGACAGAGTCTTCGGCCACCATTTTCTACCTATCATCATCCATAAGACCCTCGATGGAACCCCCCCTTGCAACTTCCCCTCCTGTTTCGCCTGACCTCCCTTCAGTGATAACCCTAGGCTCAACATCGATAAATCATTTATCTACTTACTCTTATATCAACCCCGATGACATTGTGCATGTGAGCCTTTCTTCACATGATGATGAGACAAGTAGCCCTACCATGTCAGGTGATCTCCATTCCTCCAGTCACCCCATCTTCCATTCTGATGAAGACATTATGGAAGCAATGACCAACCCTGACTTTCCATGGGATGATATGCACCACCGTGCGTACTTCCTCCCGTAGTAGTACCATGACCAATATGTTGTGTAAACTAAATAATTCATCCTAATGAAATTGATTGGTTTAGAAATCACATCCATGCACACAATGCTTTTGAAGAAGGAAATATGGCCAATATCTCTCCTACCATTAAAATTGACATTTCTGACAAACCAGGGGTAGAAGAAAACATTACCTTGGGTGCCCAATGCACCCTAGAAGAAATTGAGGCTTACACCAAGATATTCAAGGAATTCTACGATGTTTTCGCCTAGTTCTATTTAGAAATGCCCGAACTTGATCTCGCCGTTGTCGAACACCATATCGATACATGGCCTGATTCCAATCTTGTCTGTCAGAAGTTGAGACCCATTAATCCTTCCAAACGATAGGTTGTCAAAGTTGAAATCAATAATCTAAAGCAGGCTAGTTTTATCTATCCCATAGAGTAAACCACTTGGGTGTCCAATCCAGTTTCTGTTCTCAAGAAACAAGGCACCATCTGTTTTTTCACTGACTTCCACGACCTGAACAAATCTTTCCCCAAAGAAAACTTCCCGACACCATTTATTGACCATATCATTGACGAGTGTGCTGAGCACGAGGTTCTATCATTCATGGATGGTTTCTCCGAATACAACCAGATTGTTATTCGTCGTGCTAATTAGCTTAAGACTATATTCATTAGTCTGTGGGGAAGCTTCGCCTATAGGGTCATGTCATTTAGCCTTAAGAACACTGGAGCCACTTTTCAACGGGCCATGTCTTACTGTTTCCAGACCTGGCTCATATTATCCTTGCTTATTTAGACGACCTCACTGCACATTCTAAACATCAGGTGCAGCACCTCCATGATCTGTGTACCGTCTTTCTCCAAATTTGCAAGTATAATATCTACCTCAATCCACTAAAGTGTGTCTTTTGTGTTACTGTCAGCCATCTTCTAGGCTTCATTGTGTCTAAAGATGGTATAAAGCTTGATCCCTCGAAAGGTCAAGCCATCCTTGAGCTTCCTATTCCTCGTACTTTACGCCAATTACAAATCCTCCAAGGCAAATATAATTTCCTTCGTCGATTCGTACCTGACTATGCCACCACCGTGCATGGGTTCCTTAGACTCCTCAGATCTCACATTCCATTTGCATGGGATGACTATGCTTAAGAGTCTTTTGATGCCCTGAAACATGCTCTCACATCTGCTCCCTTGATCCGTCCCCCTGACTTTGATAGGGATTTAATCCTATACATTTCATCCTCCACCCATTCGGTCGTTGGAGTCCTTATTCGAGAAGATGACAACGGAATCGAGCATGTTATCTATTATTTCAGTAAGAACCTTGTAGGCCCCCCTGTATCCTACTCACATGAATAGAAATTAGCACTGGATATCGTGTTCTCGGTCCAAAAACTTCGTCATTACATCCTCATGCATTCCACCAAGGTCATACCTAATTCCAACCCTATGGCCTTTCTATTGAACTGCCGAATCATCAATGGGAAGTATGCCCATTGGATTGTTATCCTCCAGGAATTTGATCTTGAATTTGTCACACCCAAAAGGAAGAAAGGTTTAGCCCTCCCTGAACTCATTTCTAAATTACCTACTTGTACGCAGGCTCCTCCAGTTAATGATGATTTTCCTGATGAAAATTTGTTTTCCATTACCACAGATGATCATTTTTATGTTGACATCCTCACTTATTTTCAAACCAAAAATTCCACCCTCCATCTTGATCGTGATTCTCGATGACGTATTCAGCACCAGACCACCTGCTACCTTTTTATCGGTGACGACCTTTATCCTTGCAGTGTAAATATTGTCCTTCGTTGTTGTCTCACACACGCTGAAGTTCAGAAAGACCTCAATTCCTAACATAGCAGCGCTTGTGGTGGCCACCTCTCTGGTCTCGCCACTACCCAGAAAATCATGTGCGCTGGGTATTTTTTTCCTTCTCTCTTCGGTGATTACATTGAAGTAGTAAAACATTGTTCTAATTGCCAACATTTTTCCCCTAAGGCACGAGCCCCTCCAGCTCCCCTCCATCCATTCATCTCAGTTGGTCCCTTTTGTAAGTGGGCCATAGACTTTATGGAGTGTTGACCTTCATCTACTAGTAAATATAAGTATATCATCATGGCGGTTGACTATTTCACAAAATGGCTGAGACCATGCCAACGTTCAACAATACGGCAGCTACCGCAGCCCTCTTTTTCTTTAACCACATTATCTCTCGATTCGGAGTTCCGAAAAAATTGGTCTCTGACCATGGCCAACATTTTGAAGATGATATATGGCGTGATCTATCCTCTCTGTTGGGCTTTGAGCACAATATTCATCATCCTATTACCCCCAAGGTAATGTCCAAGTTGAAGCCATTAATAAAATCCTTAAAACCATGCTTCAATGGACGGTGGATAAGCACAAAACCAACTAGCACCTTATGTTCTTCCCTGCTTTGTGGGCCTATAGAACTTTTGTTAAAACCGCCACCGAGTTTACTCCTTTCCAACTTGTTTACAGAGAGGAGGCAGTTTTACCGATCAAGTGTGAAATCCCTTCCCTTCATCTAGCCGTCAAACTCCTCCCTTACACCCAACCTTTAGAACAATGACTTATCATGCTTGAGCATGCCTTCGAAAACTGTCATGTTTAATTACAACCACCGAAGCGACTAAGAGACACACCAAAGCTCAATATGACCGAAAAGTCCACCCTCGTACTTTTCACAAAGGTGATCTTGTTCTGGTGTATGACTAGGCCCATGATGTCCTTGATCATGTGAAGTTTGACTCATTATGGATAGGTCCTTACATCATCAGTAAGGATTTAGGTAAAGGGGCATACCTCTTAGAATCTTTCGAAGGTCACCCCCTTCCTAATCCTCGCAAGGCACTTTATCTTGAGAAATATTACCCTTGGCATTTCCTTCCTGAAATGCATGTTTTATTTCTTTTAGATAGCCAGAATTTGATTTTTTGTGATTTGATCCTTTGCCCAGACACATTTTGTTTCCAACAAGGGTCACTTCACCACTCCTCAAAATCGAATTTCTTCACTTGCAACATGTGTACTTGGGGCACCACTTCGCCTGCATACTTGTCCATGCTCGTGTCAATTTTCTTCGTGAGTAACCATCTTGTACTCATGTCATTATGGTCCCCATCGAACCTTTTCTATGTGGCAGCATCATCAAGTCACCCTTTTTTAGATCATCTGATTTGAGTCATCATCGCATCCATGGATTTTATCCTCAGTCCCTTTGTATCCCCCTATAGTCCTCCATCCTTGATTTCTTGGTTCCTCTCTTGTGTCGCACATTATGGCCTTTAGTCTTACTGTCCCCTGTCCCCCTTGATATTGTGTTAGTCACTGCCAGGTCATCCATACCCTTCATGCTCTAACAAGGGAAGTTGTCAGCTCGCTACTTAGTACCCCCCATTATCATCCCTAGTGTCATTCTATCAGTCGCTCAACTATTTTATCTCGTCCCTTAGTTGAGGACCCCTTATTGCCTCACCTAGGGAAAACCTCCTTTTGTCAACATTAGTTCATTCATTCTAGAAGACAAGTCTAGAGGGCAGTGTACCTTGGTTCTAGCTTCCACTCTTGTTCAGTGCCTTGGATCAGGCAAAGGGATTCCTTATTTCCCTTTAACTCAATTGTTTCTCAATTCTAGCTCCTTATAGCACGATCGAGATCCATATACTTGATGGTTCAGTGATGT
>CM076569.1:540230029-540341853 GCA_034641835.2 Pinus albicaulis | reverse complement strand
AGATATTTCAATATGATTACAAACCTCTAGGAAAGGAAAGGTGGGAAACAACATCTTGAATCTAATATTAATGGATTCAAATAATTCATCCAAAGAAAAAATCTCATAGATATCCAAACCTCCAACAAGATCTTTACATGGAACAACAAAAGAGGAGGGACTCAATAGATAGCCTTTCAGTTGGACAGATTCCTCATCACTGACGATCTCATCAGCCTAGGAGGGAATCTAGACAATACCATCATCCTAGCAACGGGATCTGATCACTGGCTGATACAACTCCATTGGCTCCACCTAGGTAAGCATGCTCCCAAACCCTTCCATTTTGAACACTGCTAGTTCAGACACCTCGGGTTTAAGGATCTTGTATCCCAATGGTGGTCTTCTATAATACCCCCTCCAGGCACCAAAATGTTTCAATTCCAAATAAAGTTGAAACTTGTCAAAAGACGTTTGAAAGTCTGGAATAAAACTACATTTGGTAATATATTCACAAAGCAGAAAGACATAGAGGACAAAATGAAAACTCTGCAATAGAATATCATCTAATATGGATTCACAGATGAGACATCACACCACAAGAAATGCATGAATTCCCTGTTGGAGGAGAGAAGGAACCAGGAAGAAGCCTTATGGAGGAATAAATCTAGAATCAACTAGCTCAAAGAAGGAGAAAGAAATACTAAATTATTCCACCAATCCACCATACAACATCGAATGCGCAACAGAATCACTGTCATCAATAATCAAACTAGGGAAAGGTTGGAAACGCAAGAAGCCATCATGGAGGAGATGCGCAATATCTTCAGGGACATCCTCCAGGAACCCAACTATCATAGGTAGGAAGCCATCAATAAAATTACTCAACACATCCCCAAGATGATAACAGAGGATCACAACAGGATGTTACTGGCTATGACCACTACTGCTAAGGTGGAATAGGTAGTCTTTCAATTGAAAGCTGGGAAAGCTCCAGGGCCTGATGGATTCACCACAAACTTCTTTCACTTCTTCTAGGATATCATCCAAAATGAAGTTTGGGAAGTAGTGGAGGAATCTAGGTCCACTCACTGGCTATTACCAACTCTAAATGATACCTTCATCACTCTGATCCCCAAATATGACAGAGCTGCCTCGCCCAGTAAGTACATACTTATAGCCCTCTACAATGTTATTTACAAATTCATCTCCAAGGTCATCGCAATCAGGTTGAAGAAGCTTCTACCTCTCATCATCTCCCCGAAGAAAACAAGGTATGTGGAAGGTATGCAGATCCTGGATGGCATCATCTTAACCCATGAGGTCATACACTCCCTCAAAACTACCAAAAACCAGGTATGCTTCTCAAAATTGATATTTCCAAAGCTTTTAATAAACTAAGTTGGGATTACATAAAAAATATCCTTGCAGCTTTTGGCTTCAGTCACACCTGGATTAGATGGGTTATGAGTCTCATCACCCCCCCCCCCTTTCCCTCCATCTTGTTTAATGACATGCCCTCTACCACCTTCAATCCCTTAAGAGGCATAAGACAAGGGGATCGCCTTTCACTCTTCATCTTCATTATCATGGCTGAAGGCTTAGGCTGCCTGATCAAAAACTCTATTTAGACAAGAGCACTATTGGGGTTGCCTCTCCATAACCTGCCCCTAGCCTCTCATTAAAAATTTATGGACGAAAACATGATAATGGGATACCCCTCTTTCCAGGAAGCCCGTACCCTAAAATCCATCCTCGATTCCTTCTCTGAAGCTTCTGGAACAAATATCAACCAGGAAAATCTCAGATATTTTTCTTCCACAACCCCCCTCTAACCCAACACAAAAATTCTCGCATCCTCGGCTTCACCATTGCCTGCCTACCCTCAAAATACTTGGTAGCTCCACTCACTGACTCTACCATCAACAACTCCTCCTGGAGAGCTCTTCTTGAAAAAATGGAAACTTTTCTCTCTAGCTGGACTCACTACACTCTTAACATTGCGAGCTGTCTTGTCCTCATCAAATTTGTCTTGCAATATCTTCCCATTTACTTTTTCTCAATTCTTGCAGCCCCCAAATGGGTCCTTAAAGACATGCGCATCCTACAACGAAGATTCCTTTGGGGAGGCACTAAAGGCAAAAACAAATGGGCCTTACTCAATTGGAAAGATGTGTGCACCCAAAAGCATCAGGGAGGTTTAGGTCTTCGGGACCCTGAACACAACAACAACATAATGGGAGCGAGCATCTGGTGTAAAAGGGTCTCCAATCCCAATACCCCCTGGGCCAACCTATGTACTGACAAGCATGTGTAGTACTGGCCAAAGGAAGATCTCATTAGATACAACTTAGATTTTCCAGGTTCCCAAATATGGAAAGCAGCCAGTCTTCAAAAGGTCATTATCCAAAACCACAACTTCTGGGAGCTTCGAGATGGTAACCAACCTAGATTCTGGGAGGAATGCTGGCAACAAATTCCAAGCCTCTCCTCCATCTTCTGCAGACCTTTATGGAATGCAGCGCTCCAAAATAGGCAACATTAAAAGACACATGACTTCTAGATGAAAGAAAACTCTCAGGGATATAGGGAATTGATACATACTAGCAGATGGCAAAACAACTGGAATAATGAAAGACACACTGACATTTGGGACGAGCTATACACAAAAAGGAAAATCCAAATCAAAACTGGGCAGGACATACTCCGTTGGGGGCACATGCCAAGTGGCACTTACTCAACCAGGGAAGCATACCATCTCCTCCATCAACAAGATCCCAGACCTATCAATATCATATGGAAAAATATTTGTAAGGAAAACATATGGCCCAAAATATCCTCGTTCTTGTGATTGCTCAGTAAATGCCGCATACTCACATGGGATAATATTTTGGAACGCGGGTTTGAGGGGCCCTCCAGATATTCTCTCTTTCATGGCAACTCGGACACCATTGACCACCTGCTAGATGTATGCCCGCATGCCAGCTCCCTATGGGACATAATAGCTATCCTTTACCGATGGTCCAACCGTGCCAGGTGCAACATCATTCAAAAAATCAGCAATTGGCAAGATAATCTTTTCCATAACAATATGTTGAGTAGATTATGGAAAATCACTCTGGGCATCCTCATTGGGAAGATCTGGAAGGAGAGAAGGAGTCGCATTTTCAAGGACAATGCTTCTACACCTGAACAACTTTGGGATAGGATTCACAGCAATCTCATAGAAACTTTAGCCTTAGATGCGTGGAGTAAGGAGGACCTACCCACCGAAGCAGCTGAATTTCACATTTGAAATAGCTAGAAAATGAGCCTTAACACTCCCATGGAAATCACACCCAAAAGCATAGGAAGATCTCCGACCCTGGACGTTTGGTCGCCCCCACCCACCCCCCCCCCCCCCCCCTCCCGAACTTCTTCAAATGCAATTTTGATGGGGCCTCTAAAGGTAACACCAGCACAACAGGATTTGGAGGAGTCATCAGGAACACCAAGGGAGATCCTCTCATAATCTACTATGGGAATATTGGATTGGACAGCAACAACTCAGCTGAACTGGAAGGAATGATATAGGGTATTCAAATCACCATAGACTTCCACTACTTCCCTCTGGAAGTGGAAGGGGACTTGAAAATAATAACCATGGCAGCCACCCATATCCTTCACGGCACTACTTCTTCGAAAGTCTCCAACAACTAGAGACTTTCTTACAAGCTCAAGGCACTGGAAATCATACTGCACAATCACAGAGCCATCACCTTCAGTCATGTATGCAGAGAAGCCATTACAGTGGCAGACCTGCCTGCTAACAAAGGGGTGGAAAGCCATTGCACTCTCCATCACACCACTCTTGAGCAGAATAAAGATCAGCCAATGAAATAGAATTGTCTCATCCTCATTCAGAATGACCAGCTTCTCCCAGATGCAAGTGACACGCTTGACATGGGTGGACAACAAAACCCAACTCACCTAGATAGTGGAGATCCTCAAAGAAATCCCCCACCGGTTGTGGATCCAATCATAGTTATCGCCTCGCATGATCCTTGCAGAAAATTGATCACACAGAATGGACAAGCTTAGTATCACCTGACCCGAACCATCACCTCACCCTTACCTCCATTAATGACTATGTTTCATAAGCAGTATCGCAACCTCGCTTACCCCTCTGCGTATGCCCATCATCTTAAGCCTCACATGCAGATCACTCATAGCCTCTCTGACATGCCTCATCTGCATTCTTATGTATCCTCCCACTCTCAGCCACTTCCCTCCATCATCTACTCTCCACTGCATTTTTCTCCTCTAATTTGGAAGCTCGCTGAAACCAATCAGCTACGTAGTCCAAGTCCTAGAGTGAATTTGCGTAGATGCCCTTTTCCTGGTGCATTGTATCCTGTGCACCTGCCCCACATCCTCTGTAGTTTATGCCACCCCTCCCAAGTGCGAAATGGCTCCTAGGTTGTGCCAACGCACTATCTGTGGTGGTCAACAAAGGGCCCTCCCAGGCCGCTACCATTGTAGTGAGGACAATTGCCTCAAATGGCTTGAGGGCTTCTCGGCAAATTCCCCTACTAGCCATCCTTATGGTCTGAAGTAGTGCGTAAAATCCTCCAGGAGCCCAGCAACAATAGGAAGATGTGGTGTGAGGAGGTCCACCTTCACCTCTAGGGCTCCCTCTCCACAGATCATCCCCGCACCTCCGAACATCCCTGCGCAGGCATATGAATATTCAGATATTTGGATCATGGATTTCGACGACATCTGGACGAAGGTTCTAGATGGAGTAGATCTAGACTCTCCCATCCTCTGCGCTCCGTCAAATCTCCCCATTCACACTATTGCTGAAGTGGAAGCTGCCAAGGAAACAACCCTCACAAAGCCCCCTACTTGTGCCATCCTCGAGGAAGCTCCCCATCGCAGTGATGATGAGTACACATAATTTTTGTGTTATTGTTCATTTAATTTTTTCTTTCTTTCATGCGTTCCCACAGGGCCACACTATCATGTCCTCCTCTCATGCTCCTAAATGTATCATCGTTGTGACACACAGTCATTTTTTCTCACAAGTTTTGTTTGTGCCAACCCCCTCCCCCGCGGAAACCTAGAATTAGTGTAACAAAGGTAGGGATTGGTTAACCATAGCTTACCAACCCTGCCTATAAAGTACGTACTTATGTTTTTCCGAATTAATAGATTAGCACAACTTACCAAAAAAAAAAATTAGGATCAAAATCCGGCCAACTAAAGCTAAACCAACTACTTCCAAAGTAGCAGAAATAAAATCAAGGACTAGAGTGGTATGTTCAACATTCAAAGTGATACCTTAATCCTAGTATCCATCCTAGTTCATTCAAACACTAGTAGTCCATTAAAATTAAGAAACAAATAATACTATAATAATAAATGCCTACTAGTAGCAAAAAAAAAAACCTTTTCAATTTTTCGATTGTTTTATTTATCAATTTTTTCCTAATAAAATGTAGTTATTTAACTTGAAGAGATTTTAATTCTGAGCAATTTCCGTAGACTTGGATTTTTTTTGGGGGGATAGACCAGCATATATTTTTCTTAAGTACGGATCTAATATGAGCTAAACGGGATCAAATTTGTTCACATGGAAAATTCTTTATAGTCCAAAATACAATGTGTTATTTTTCATTGTTTAAATTGTATTTTTGAATGCTAAATAGAGTATATATATGACCAAATGAATCCTTTAACCATAAAAATTATATTTTTAATGATGTGTACACAATTTTTTTTAAATGACACATAATATATATCTAATTGACCTTTATGTAATTGACATTAAAATATTTTATATAACATGTATATAGAGTCATTTTATAATGTAAATTAAAATGGTTTTTACACAATTAATATATTTTCAAGTATATGTCAATGTTAATATCGACCTAGATTAACATATATCTTCAAATAGTTTATTTCAATCTCTTGTTGAAATAATTTTGCTTTTAATTACTTTACATCACATTTAGTTTTTATTATTATAGTTGAAATTATTTTTCTATTTAGAACATAACTTTTATTTTAGAGGGGGGCGTATGTACATACATATTTACACACCCCCTCATATTGGATTGTAGAATGAACCTCTCGGCCCAATAAGATATATTTCTTTTTCACATTCAACATGGTGATTTTCTTCAGGGACACGCTAAGCCTCGTCAAGACAATTTCGATCAAGAAATTTACAAATTTAAAATTATTAAAAAACACACACATGAATTTAAAGAGCTAAAACAGGATGGTATCTAGTGAGAAAGCAGAAGTGTCATCAAAAAAATTTTGCATTGTTGGATCATATACGTTAACCCTCAGTCAATTCGGTTTGAGTGCTCTAAGATGGGAATATTTCCTTGGCAGCTCCAAACATTTATGTGTGTGCAACATTTAGAGGGTGGTGGGTGATGGGTTTTTCCTTTTCAATTCCTTGTGGTTTATAGAAATTCTCGACATCTAGGTCAATTTTGGTGTTCTGAAGAGGCAGCGGGGGAATATTAGAGGGGTGTGGCTGAGATTTACGGAGAATTTTTAGGCTTCTCACATTTGATCTGGTAATTGTTGCCTTTTGTGGCACAACGAGTGGTTTTTGTTGGGAGACATAGGCATCTGGTGGTTATCATCCTGATGGAATACACACACAAAAATATGAACATTTTCCATCAGGGGATTGTTTTCTGTATATGTCCTTACTTTAATTAGTGGTGTTATTGGTTTTGTTGGTTTTCAAAGAAGTGGCTAATGTGTCGGGGGCCTGATCTTTCGAAGGTGGCACCCTGTAATTATCTAGGTAGCTTCACCCTTGCTCTGTGTGTGCATTGGTCCTCGTGAATAGAGCTAGATGAAGGCCTTTGTGTGGAGCGGGCGCTCATCCTCTCAGGCATTGCCTGGTTTGAAGGGGAAGGAAGTCGGGGCGATTTTGGTGGCAACATCGCGCCAGGGTGGTAAGACCACCGACTATTCTCGACTCACTGGTGCGGCCTCACATGGGTGTCGAAGGGGAGGCTAAGGGTTATAGTAGTGGATATGGTGTGAGGACCCAGAAATCTCACCTTCCTGGTGGTTTTAGGTGAGGAGTAATTAGGAATCAAGGGACTGGTCGTTGCGGAGCTGGAACTAATGCAAAGCATGGCATCAAACACTGCTTCCTGGAAAATTTCCAAGAAATAATTCATAAACTGATGGAACAGGTATATACTATGGAGTGGGTTCATCGAGAGGAGGATGCTAAGTTGATGGATACGTTGGAAAATATGCACTATTTTAAGTGCAAGGTTAGGGAGATAGTGGTTCTAGTTTGGCAAGTCCAAAACCACCTAGCTAAGAAAGTTGAAAAGTTGGAGACTTGGTTGACGCACTTCGACGGGCAAGTCTAGTGTAACTTATGTCCTCTTCCTCCTCCAAAAACATCCCTAGACAACCCTACTCCTATCACGACGAACGACTAATAAGCCCTCTGGTTTTTTTTATGTCGTGTCTGTATTTTGGTGCCTCTAGCCATGCCATTTATGAGCACTATCCTTATTCTCCATTTTGTAGTTTTATAATCTGGTGCAAATTTTGGTCGACAAACCCAGTCAGGGTGAGACCACATGTTTTCCATTTGGATGAATGTACCCCTTTTTTCCATATGAATAGATCTTTGTGTTACAAAAAAAAAGTGCGCCATTTACTGTGATATTATAAAGGTTTGTAAATGATCTAAAATTTTGGAACAATGTAAATGTTGATGTGTTTCATTTTAATAGAATTTGTCTATATATATATATATATATATATATATATATATTTATTTATTTATTGAATGTGTAATTTTAATTAAAATTGAATTAATATAATTTTAATAAGTTTAAAATTTACAATTAAATTTTATTAAAAATTATTAAAATAAAAATAACATATATATTAGAATTATATTTTTTTTTAAATTATTGAATGGGTGATTCTAATTAATATTGAATTAATATAATTTTAAAAATTTTATAGTTTCCAATTAATTCTGAAACATCAATGTTTCTTTTTGGGGATTTAGATAAAAAGTTTACTTACAAAATCTTTTGAGTACAATAAAATTTATCATCCATTTTTACTTTATAATATTTTCTGTAAATTTTAATTTAATGAAAACTAAACACATCTAAATTAACTAATTTATATCTCATAAAATACATGAACTACTATATTATAAACATAATTTAATTTGGAGTGAAAAAACTTACACCATTTCAATATAAACTCATGTTTTTAATTTTAATTTTTATAATCACTTTTTGTTTGATTTTATTTTTCCAATTAAATTACTTTAATATGTATTTTTATTATTTTTAGGTTAATATTTACTATCATTATAGACTTATGCTAAACTTAAATCTATGAAGTACCAAGATAGATAGATTGACTCTATCAAATTTTACGAGGCACAAATCTCTTTTAGAGTAAAATATTTGAAAAACAAATTGTGGCTCTACAAATTTGATCACTCTTGAATATATATATTTATATATGTAATTTTTGAATGTATATATAGATTCAATACCTTTAAAACCCATTTGGACACTTTTCTATGTAGAGTATGCATGTTAAGCTTACTAAAATCTAACAAATCTTTTTGAGGGTTCTAGAAAAATTGAATTAAAAAATATCTAAATATAGAAGAGTGACGATACACATCAATTTTATGTAAATTTATTGTAACATATCCTTATCTACAATCACAAAATAAGAAGCCAAAATAAAAAATAAAAAAACTTCTCTTTAATATTTTCTACTTCAAAATATTTACAATGGTAGTGATTATTCCATCGTGTACATGTTTCATAAATATTTTTGCTCGATTCAATATAGATTTCCCCACCATAAAATTTTTAGGTTGTCATGCTACACATTATTATTCATCGCCTTATAAAATAACAAATTTAAGGGAATATTATTGTCTACGAATTTTTATAAATGTTATTAATTTAAAAGACTTATACCTGACCAACTTAATACATCGGTATCCTTCCTTCAAACTTTTGCGAAGGCATTCCTATGAAGGCCATATGGAAGTACGAAAGCAACTGGTGTAAGGTGAATTAGATCAACGATCCAAAAACTTTGGGGTTTATTCAACTGTTACGATTAGAGGAGGTTGTCATAGGGTAACTACCCTCCCCCCTCAGTGCTAAGAGTGGCTCATTCTTACTTTTCTTTCTGTCCCACCTAGCTCTACAAATTTAGGAAGGAGATCAACCTAATATGCCTCAAATCTACACTTTGATAATCCAGAGACCATTCATGAAGGTAATGTAAAGTTTTATTCCATTTTAAGGTGTAGTAGAACAATTGTATTTATTATTGATACTCGGTTCCTAATTTTCCCTTATTTTTCTAATTCTTTTCACGAAGGTAATGTAAAGTTTTCTTCCATTTTTAGGTGTAGAAGAACATTTGTATTCAGTATTGGTACTTGGTTCCTAATTTTCCCTTATTTTCCTTTTGAGAAAAACCTAGGGTCATAAGAATTTCTACCATAGATATGTATCGATGCCTCTCAAATATTTCCGATTCTGGGCAACTTGAGGACCTTGAACCAAGGGTTTCTTTACAATGGTAATTATCAGAGGACTCAGGAGTTCACTCTATTAGTTTTTCTTAATTTCTTCTGCTCAAATATTAACTGTAATCATAAAATGATTTTCTTTCTATCATGGCTACTGTCTAATATTGAAAGGGGTAACCTTCAGGTCAGCGCCACTTTTTTATCATCGAGCTAAATATTGCTCCCTTCTCACATGTCTATAATATATTGTACCTTGTTCCAGGTCTCACTCTTTCCTTCTTTATAGGTAAGGGTACAATGGAGGCTCTCATTTATGTTTTGAGGTTGAAGAGTATCTTCCAAGCTTCTCATAAAACTTGTGTTTATCCTTTCCTTCTTTTCCTTTTTCTTCAGGTGGAGACGAATTATTCTGTTTGAGCATTCATGATTATTTTTTGGTGTTTATACTTCTCCGAGCCTAGATTTCATCTTGTCGGAAGCTATGGTTTTGGTATCTTGACCTTAGGGTTATTTTTTGTAGAAAAAACTCCCTATTATTATTCTTAATATGGTTGTCGAATTACAACCTTCCTATTTTCTATATCAATGCTTATGTATGTGAACAATATTATGGTAAAGAGTTTTATGGTTTTCCCTTATGGTTGAGAAGGGAAGGTTGTTGCCTAAAACTATTCTATAGAATAACTCTTGAACTTTGAATATTGAAAGTTGTTGTTTTTTTATATTGTCAGGATATCATGTTATATAATTTTGGTGGTATATATTAATATTTTTCATTCTATGCTATTTCAAAGTTATGGTTATCTCTCTTGGTCATTAGGCCAGTGCTTTCTTGTGGTGGAAAAATATGGCATGCATGTGTATTTAGTTTTTCTTTCTTTATTAGTTTTTTTTTTTCAATCTAACTTTTAATGTACTATTACTTTTCTATGGGTTTAACGGACTACTTACCCTGTTCTTGGCTCTGTCAACCTAGGTGGGGATCTAACCCAAGACCCACTAGCTTTAAATCAAACTTTAATTGGAAATCTATATACACAGTCAACATTCCATGTAATTAACCATACATGACACACACTATTTAAGTCTTTCATATTTCCAGTGAATCACGACCATAATTTTAATTATTAGGTTGATTTCACCCCTTATTAGTTCACTTACAAGTAATATTACTTTTCAATAACCCCTCTCTTAATTTTCAGTTATGGACTCTTAAATTTAATGAAAACAATCATCAACATTTTCCTTCCATCCCCTTTACAATATTTCTGATACTTCTTATTAGTTACTCTATTACCAGTATTCCAATTGGTAAATGGGTCCCAATCTTTCCCCGGGGCCTTCTTCTCAGCTTTCTGGAATACTTGGGTATATATATACCAACAGAAACATTTTCCTATCCTTTAATGGACCTCGTTCTATAAAATTAGAACTAACATGTTTTAAATAATAATGGTTAAAGTTATTTAAAGATCATTCATTTTGAGAAATGCATGTAGCTTATGTTCCATAAAAAACTATTGTTGTGCTTTGGGTGCATCCCATATTTCACATTTCTGATTCTTTTTATAATAAGTATACCATTCTTTAGTAAAAATCACTATAGTTACTAATCACAGAGTCCAACTAACAAAATCCTTGCAGGAAAAAACCCACACCACTACAAATTACATATATCATTTCATGTTCTAGAAAATAACAAATAGAATACTTATCTTATTTTAGATTTAGGTTGTTGTTTGCCACAAAATTAGTGAGGAGAAAACATTACTCCATCGACCAAAGATTTCAGGTAACCTTTACTAGTACTCCCTTGAGCCAGTTTACTCCTAGAATAGTTATTTATATAGGGACCTAAACAGGTCCACCTAGAAGATTCTTACCACACCAAGTCTATCTAAGTTTTTACAGAACTTACAGGTCTAACAAGGGATTCCACTCTCAAACCAGCTCAAGAATTCATTTCTATAGAAATTCCCTACTCTTCCTTAACGGCATCATGTTTGAGGAATCAATTTCCTTTCCTATCTTGGACCTCCTCCAACCAGGTTCCAAGTTTCTAGGTTGCCTTAGGCTTCTTCCCTCTCACACTCTTGGGCCCCTTTTTCCCCAACACAAATAATTTATCTCTATAGAAAGGGGTAACTTCCTCATAGTTGTGTCGGAAGTAAAAATATCATTTATCATCTTTTCACTCCATTAATTTTGTAAACCATGACCAATCTCAATTAATAAAATTGAGACAAGTAACCATTCGGGTTATCATCTGCCCATGCAAGGGAGTCTACCGAATTGTTTTGTAAAATTAAATCCTATACTTACTTTTATCTCAGTGCTATTACATTTGCCCCCCCTCAAGCGAAACATCATCCTAGGTATTTTCTTCCCTCTTGCAACATGCTTTTTAGGTGCATCATGCATGAAAATTCATCTTCGCAGGTAGCCTCTATCATCTATAGTGATTTTGTGACAGTTTACTTGGGAAATTGCTTGCATTCGCAACATATTTTTCTCTCTAATCAAGAACACATACAATCTTGACCAAGAATACTCCATCCAATTTAACCTACATCCAATGTCATTTTGGCTCTCATTAGTTTACCATCAATTATAATTGAATATATATATATATATATATATATATATTTCAAACTTTATTGCAAGTGTATTCAGTTGTTATTTATATCATTTTTTATACTTTACATCGACTTTCATATATGCACATTGTTGGCTTGACGGGTTCTGACCTAGGTTCAAAATGTATATATATATATCAAACTTTATTGCAAGACTTATCTTCAGTTCCTATTTATCTCATTTTTTATACTTTACATCAACTTTCATATATGCACATTATTGGTTTGAGGGGTCTTAACCCTGGTTCAAAATGTTTTACGCAACCAAAAAATCCCTCCAACTACTGGCCCTTTCGGCAATGATCTTCTTGCAAAAACAAAAATCTCACTTGAAGTAGTATGGTGGGGGTGCTAGAACCAGGTTTTCACACCATGAGACAACGTTTGATGTGTGTTTTACCCTTACTTATCGAATTTAATTCTTATTTGTCCACACCAAACTTCACATGAAACCATATCTTATCGAAGATAAAATACTTAAAAAATATGGATTAACAGATAGGCTTAAACATATTATATTTCAATCAAATATTAACTTAGCAGAGAAGAACCCACACTTGCGCAATCACACAGATATTTTTCCCTAAAAACCCTTAAGACAGAAGTAAGACTTGTGTGAACACAGATATTTTCCACAGATAATTAGCTCAGATAAAGCGAACTCAATAGAAATATATTAATAGATAAGAAACATAATCATGTATGACACATAAAAATTGCATTAGAATTTTACAAAACCTCTTATTTATTAATGGATCTTCAACTCAGTACAATCTCTTTCTTTCTGCGCACATAGCAGCATTGTTTGTGCACACAGCTCAGGACTAGGTCTCTTCACACACATCCAGCAGGAGCATTTCTACCCAGACAGAATTACCCAAAACTCAGGTCAAAATATTCATAACCATAAACATCTATCGATCCACTGATCTCTCTTACTCGACTCGACTGTTACATATTTATAAGCTTTTTACACGCACATACCATGGTCTCAAACCATGGTTTGAGACTCATGGTTTCACTTTTTACCCATTACAGTTATAAAAGATATTTGACCCGCCCCAAATCCCCTTGAATTATATGTGGAGCGTGTTTCAACCAAATTTAGCTCAAAATTATACAAAAATTTACTCTTAGCAGACCCCATCCCAGCACACATATACAGAAATTATGCATATACAAAAGTAGTCTGTAACTTCTGGAATCTGCATAAATAGAATTTACGCATATATGGAATATATGTGAATATATGAAAGTTGCACATATATTCAGTTTATTCACATGTGTAGTTATGTTATATATTTTTTGACTTCCATACATGCATCACTTCCATATATTTCCTTACACTTTGATATATGAATGCTTAAGTATATTTCCTATACACATGCATATATGGAAGTACACATACAAGGAAGAGCACAATCTTTTGTATATTTCCTTTATGTGTGTATATATGAAAGAAAACTATGTATATCCACACATATACATCAATGGCACATATACAGAAGTTGGTTTTAATATATGTTTGAATTCTATATATTAGCACATATATGGAGGTTATCTTCTATATACGAAAGTGGTACATATATGGAAGTCGGTACATATACATAAACAACACTTATACAACAAAGAAAGCATATATATGCACATGTGTTGCTTCCATACATGCCAAAATTTATGTACGCACATGTGTTTCTTCCATATATGCATCAATAGTTGTAAAAATATTTTGATATCTGGGATGACCTAAATATGGCTTGACATAAAATTACCTCGAGATAAGCTTCTTGAGCTCAGTTTTATCTAACACATAGATCCTATCCCTAAATATGAACAAAACATATGTCATGATATGATAATACATATCCTAATCAACTGTACCCTATTGTTGTAACATGTTCTTAAGTTGTTGGTACCTGCCATGCAACTGTCCTTCGTGTAAGATATGATCTTGTAAACATGTATCATATGAAATCATAGCTGATATGCAATTTACCTAAACTCTCCTACTAAGAACATATGCAACCTTGTTCTCCTTACCCTTAATGTACATGATCTTTAAGTCAAACTCACAGAACGTGGCCAACAATAATTTCGTCAAACATATGGTGAGCATGAAATCTACAAGTACTGAATGCATATCTGAACATAGGGGTCTAAAACGTATTTTAGAATCACCAAGAAGGTCTAATTCCCTCTCATAATAGTTGCAATAAAAATTTTTAGCTGATGCATTCATTAACCATTCATCAACTAATCAAAACATATCAATATCCATGCCATTAAGCAGCTGCAAATGCCATCAATCCCCATGCAAATGGGATGTAGTTGTTCCGCCATGCCACTTGCCATATTGAAAAGAAAATAAATTTCACCGAGGATCATAAATGTTGGTGAATTTTAATGGTAGTAGTATGTTCATGGCCATCCGACAATTTCCTAGTTAATTATTTTTGGTTAGAAAAAGGCTATGTTTCTGATGATGGTCTAATAGTACTTGTTATAATTGTGAGGATGCCATGAGGGTGAAGCCTAACTAGAAGGAGGCACTAACTTGAAAGGATGCATGATAATTTCCCACGGATTTTGAATCTATTCCATTCATACTGTGAGTTGGTTTCATATTTGAAATTGTCACCTCCCTGGCTAAACTACTCCATTTAAAAAAATTTCCTATATGTATATATCTTGAGCGTTGGTGAGGTCAGGTTTAGGTCAAGGAGGTCAATTATCTCGATCAATATTTATTTGGTAATCATTTTTTTCATATTTTAGATTATTTTGGGATGAGAATTTCTATTATTGGTTAGCATGAGCCTCCGTAGCTATTAGCGTGCATATTGGTTTTTCTATTAAAGAGGCTTGCAAGTCCTATTAGAGAAAATTGCAAACATATATTGTTGGAGCCTTATTTGAATAAATGTCTTAAAAATTCCATGTATGTAATTGATGTTGATATTATGAATAAGAGAACTAAATTCATCTAAGTATATATGTCATAAAAATCGCTCATCTGAGTATATATGTCTTAAAAATGTCTAGCTATGTAATTCATGCTATTAAAAATCCTAGTTATGTAATTCGTGTTGAAAATATGAAGAATATAAGTAAATTTCATTTGTGTTAAGTACTTTGCATGAGAATTTAAAATTTCCTAGTTTAGATTTAGAACTTTGGGCTTCAGTATCATGTGCTTATGCTTTGAATTGGAAAAAATAGTGAGGATTAGTAATATTAAAATTTGAAAATAACAATTACAAAATTATTTAAGCTTGTTTCTCATTAAGAAGTATTACAAGGCTAATCTAAATATAAATTAGGCTTCTGGGTTCTAGTATGCCCAAATTAAAAAAATTTGTTTATTGTCGTGTTGGTTTTGGATTTAACATTGTCGTGCTTCTGAGTGTTGCACTACCTTGATTTGGTTAACTAAATGAGGGTTGATTATCTTTTGATGTGAAATAATTATATTATAATTAATTGATTTTAATGTAAACTATGTTACATATCTTAATGGGTTTGTGTAAATTTATGACATTTGGATTTTGGAAATTTTAGTAGTTCTTTAGTTCAAAAATTATGTAATTAAAATTTTTTGTAATTGGAAAATTTAAAATTTAAATAATTCAAAAATTCAAATAATAATACTAAAAAAATATTATATTAGATATGGAAGCTGTGAATATTTGGAAGATATGCACATATATCAAAGTCATGCATACATGGAAGATATCTACATATCCTCAATATATGCACAAATTTCATATATTCACATATACATAGTGTGCACATACACATAAAGAATGAGCAACTTCTATAATATGAATAAATGGAAGTTTCACATATATGGAAGATATGCGTGTATACAAAAGTTGTGCATATATGTAAGTTGTGCATATACGGAAGTTTTCCATATACGGAAGACATACACATACATGGAAGTTGTGCATATACGAAAGTCACACAATTTTTGCATATGCACATTTTTTGTATCATATATGTTTCGTATATGCACAAATTCCAACTATGCACATATCTTTCGTATATGCACAAATATCGCATATGTGCATATAATAAAGTTACGCATATATGGAACATATAGAAAAATTGTTCATATACGAAATTTAATTGCCTATATAGAAGTTGTGCATATATGAAAGTTACGTATATAAAAAAGGTTGATGTTGTGAACAACTTCTATGTATGTGAAACTTTTGTATATACGCATATCTTCCCAATATGTGCAACTTTCGTATATGCGCATATACCGAAGTTGAACATTTACAAAATTAATTTGCAACTTCCATAATATGCATATATGAAAACCTCCATATATGCATAGTTTCTGTATATGCGAACATCTTCTTTATATGTGCAACTTCCATAAATGCACATCTTCTGTATATGCACATCTACTATATATGCACATATACAAAATATGTGCATATATGCAAGACATGCAACTTATATATATTAGCATCATCTGTATCACATATCTTACATATGTATGCAACTTCCACATATGTGCATATCTTATATATCTATGCAACTTTTGTATATGTGTATGTAGAGAAATTGTGCACATACGTAATATATGCAAATATACGGAAGTTGTATATATATAAACGTTGAATTTGTGAATGGATATGTGCATATAGAAGTTGTGCATATACAAAATATATGTTCATATACATAATTTGTGCATATACAAAAGAAATGCTCAAATACGAAAGTTGTGCATATATGGAAGATATGTTCATATACGAAAGTTGTGCATATAGGAAAGTTAAACATAACTAAAAGTTGCGTATATATGGAATATGTGTGTAGACATGAAATTTGTGCATATATAGAAGATATGCACATACAAAAAGTTGTGTATATATGGAAGTTGCGCATATACATAAGTTTTGTATATACGGAAGTTGTAAGTTCCATATATGTGCATCTTTTGTATATGTGCATCTAATGTATATGAGCAACTTCCATATATGCACATATATTTCGTATATGTGTAACTTCCTTATATGTGCATATATTCTGTGTATGAATGTCTTCTTTATATGTTCATATATTGTATGTGTGCAACTTCCATATTGGAACATATCCACATATATGACAATTTCGAGATATGCACAACTTTTGTATATGTGCAGCTTTTGTATATGCGAATCTCTTTCATATATGTGAAACTTTCGTATATGCACATATCTTCCGTATATGAACATCTACTGTATATGTGCATATATTACATATTAACAACTTCCAAATATGCACATATATGAAATAAATACACATATACAGAATAAAGGCATATATGGAAGATATCCACATATACGGAAGTAACGAATATATGGAAGATGAACACATATTTTATATTACATATCTCCCATATATGTGAAACTTACATATATTCTCATATCGTTTGTATATGCACAATTTTCAGCACATAAGTTGTTGCCCATAAGGCAGTGTACTCTCTAAAGGTGATAAAGGTGATAAAGAAACCAAGGATGATGATAAAATTAGAATTATTGAAGGCGTATGAAAAGTTCAATTGGGAATTCTTATATAGTATTTTAAGATCATTTGGGTTTGTAGGATAATCTATCGATTATATTTATAATCTTGTCTTGTCTATATCCTTTTCAATTAAGGTTAATTTGTCCCCTTCATTTCCTTTCCATTCGTCCGAAATAATTCGTCAAGGGTACTCTTTATCCCCTTTTTTATTTATAATTGTGGTGGAGGGATTAGGGAATATGTGGAAAGTGGTGCATAAGTTGTTTAAGACCATGGTTAGGTCGTGGGCCAAGCCAAGTTACTAATAACCTAGGAATATTCGCTTAGCTTAAAAAAACACTAGTATCAGATTCAATAAATGATGAAAAGACAGTTGTTGATACAATAATACGTGTAGTGATTACTATTAATTGTTGATTATATATGAACATGAAACTAAAATTAAATGAATTGGGTATGGAACCCTTCATTGCAAGTGGATAAAGATAAAAAAATCAATTTTTTAGTACCGACTGATAAATTCTAAGGTAGAAATATGAGGAGCGACAAAAATATTAAACAAACGACTCTTAGTTAAAAATGGAGACAATATTACATATATTATAATATATAAAATAAAATAAAAAAAAATCTAAAATTAGTTCAACCGAAGGTGCAGAAAATAAACAACATTTCCATTAAAACCCGAAGTAAATGCTTTTTGAAGTATTATTATTGCTAAGCTAGTAATGTTGATGGAATTGGACCTTCGACGTCCAAATTTAGAGTGAGACCTCTTGGTGGGGTCCTTATCAATAAACATATCCATTGGGTAAGTAAAAAGTTAATTTTTGCTATTATTAGTTCATAAATACTTTGCTAACTCTTATTGGGTGCAGGTTGTTAACGTGTACCTTGAACGGTACATAAATAACAATTGAAAAAACTTGCAATAAGTTTTTATATATATATATATATATATATATATTCAATTATAATTAGTGGTAAACTAATGAGGTCCATAATGAATTTTGATGTAGGTTGAATTGGATGGAGTATTCCTAATCAAGCTTCTACGAATTCTTGATGAGAGAGAAAACTATGTTGGGGATGCAATAAATTTACCAAGTTAAGTGTCGCGAAATCACTATAGTTAGTAGAGGCTATCTAGGAAGATAAATATGTTATGTCATGCGTGATGCACCTACAAAGCACATTGCAATAGATAGGAAAACATTGAGTATGGTGTTTCACTTGAGGGAGGGAAGATGTAAACCCCTAAGATAAAAGTGAATAGAGGATTTAATTTTACATAAGAATTTGGCAGACTAACTGACATGGCCAGATGATAAGCTGAATTTTTATTTATTTTAATTGTATTAATTGAAATTGGTTATGGTTTACCGAATTAGTGAAGGGAAAATATGCTAGGTGATATGTTTACTTCCAACACAATTACGAGGTAGTTACTTCTCTCCCTAGAGATAAATTATCCATGTTGAGGAAAAGGGGGGATAAGAGTGTGAGAGGGAAGAAGCCTGAGGAAACCTAGAGACTTGGAACCGGGTTGGAGGTACAAGAGAGAACAGGAAATTGATTCCTTAGATGGGACATTTTTGAGGAAGGGTGGGACACTATCAGATAAAGGGATTCTTGAGCTAGTTGGGAAGTGGAATCCTGGTCTATAAAAACCTAGATAGACCTGGTGTAGTCAGAATGTTCTAGGTGGGCTTGTTTAGGTCCTTGTCTAAAGCACTGTTTTAGAAGTAAATTGGCTCGGGGGGAGTACTAGTAAAGGTTACCCAAACTCGATGGTCGGGTGGAGTTGTATTTTCTCCTCATTAATTTGGTGGTAACCGAAAACCTAAATCTAAAAGCCGATAAGTATTCTATTTGTTATTTTCTAGAACATGATATTTGTTATTTTCTAGAACATGAAATGGTATCTGTAATTTGCAGTGGTGTGGGTTTTTTTCTGTAAGGATTTTTTTAGTTCAACTATGTGATTAGTAACAATAGTGATTTTTCCTAATGAATCATATACTTATTGTAAAAAAAAAATATGCAATGTGAAATACGAGATGCACCCAAAATGAAATATTAATTGGTTATGGAACAAAAGCTACATGTATTTCTCAAAATGAATGAGATTTAAATATTTTTAAACATTATTATTTAAAACGAGTTAGTTCTAATTTGATATACCATGTTTCTGTGCTTATCTATATACCTAAGGATTCCAAAAATGTGAGAAGAAGGTCATGGGGAAAGACAAGAACCCATTTACCAATTGTAATACTGGTAATAGAGTAGCTAATATGAAGTAATAGAAATATTGTAAATGGGATGAAAGGAAATTCCGATGATTGTTTTCGTTTCTTTAAGAGTCCATGACTGAAAATTAAGAGACAGGTTATTGAAAAGTAATAGTATTGGTAAGTGAACTAATAAGGGTTGAAATCAACCTATAGTTAAAATTACGGTCCTGATTCGCTGGAAATTGGAAAGACTTAAATAGTGAGTATCATGTAGGGTTAATTACATGGAATGTTGACTGTGTATAGAGATTTCCAGTTAAAGTTTAATTTAAACCTCATGGATCTTGGGTTAGATCCTCGACTAGGTTTACGAAGACAAAAAGCTGGGAAGTAGTCCATGAAACTGCTAGAAAAGTAACAGTACATTAACAGTTACATTGGGAAAAAAACTAGTAAATAAAGAAAAAATAAATACACATGCATGTCATATTTTTCCACCACAATAAATCATCGGTCTGATGACCAAGAAAGAAAACTATAACTTTGAAATAGCTTGGAATGCCAAATATTAATATAAACCACCAAAAATTTTAACACCATATCCTGAAAAAATAAAAAAATAACGTTTTCAATATTCAAAGTTCGAGAGTTATTATATACAATAATTGTAGGTAACAATCGTCCGTTAACAACCATAAGGGAAAACTGTAAAACTCTTGATCATAATAATGTTCACAAACGTAAGTGTCGATCTGGAAAATAGGAAGGTTGTAATTCGCCAACCATATTAATAATAATAACACGGAGTCTATTCTGAAACAAAAACCCCAAGGTCAAAATACCAAAACCCTAGCTTCCGACAAGATGAAATCTAGGCTCGCAGAAGTATATACGCCAAAAAATAGTCACGAACGATCAAATAGACCAAATTTTTTTGCACGTGAAGAACATGGAAAAGAAAGAAAGGATAAACACAAGTTTTATGAGAAGCCTGGGAGATATGCTTGAACCTCATAAAAATAAATCAGAGCCTCAATTGTACCATTACCTATAAACAAGGAAAGAGTGAGACCTGGAACATGGTACACTATATTACATACGTGCGATAAGGTAACAAGATTTAACTCGATGATCAATAAGTGGAGCTAACCTGAAGGTTATCCACTTAAATCTTAGACAGTAGCCCTGATATAAAGAAAACCCTTCAATGATAGGAGTTAATATTTGAGTAGAGTAACTCAAGAAAAGCTAATAGAAGAAAGCCCTTAGTCCTATGATAAATACCTTTGCAGATAAATGCTTCATTCTAGGTCTGTAAGATGCACAGAATGGGAAATATTTGAGAGGCCTCCATCATTTTCTATGGCCGGAATACTGGTTGCCTTGGGTTTTTCTCAAAATAAAAATAAGGGAAAATTAGGAACCGAGTACCAATGCTTAATACAATTGTTGTACTACACCTGAAAATGGAAGAAAACTTTCCATTACCTTCATGAATGATCTCTGCATTATCAAAGTGTAGTTTTTAGGCATATTAGTTTGATCTCCTTCCAAAAGTTACAGAGCTAGATGTGATGGAAAGAAAGGTCAGAATGAGCCACTCTTGGCACTGAGGAGGGAGGATGGTTACCATGTAACCACCTCCTCTAACCTTGACCATTTAAAATTCTTGGATTGTTGATCTAATTCACTTTACACCAGTTTTTGTCGTACTTCCAAATGGCCTTCGGAGTAATGCCATCACAAAATTTCGAAGGAAGGGGACCGATGTATTAAGTTTTCCAGGTACAAGTCTTTTAAATTAATAACATTCATAACAATTCCCAAAAAATATTATTCCCTTAACTTGGTTATTTCATAGGGCGATGAATAAAAATGTGTAGCATGACAACCTCCAAACTTTATGGTGGGAAAATCTATATAGAATTGAAAGAAACTAATTATAAAACATGTACACTGTGCAATAATCACTACCATTGTAAATAATTGGAAGAAACAAATATTAAAGAGAATTAGTTTTATTTTGACTTTTCCTTACTTATTTTGTGATTTATGTTAATGTTAGAATAAAGTTAAATAATATTGATGTCTATCTTCACTATTCTATATTTAGATCTTTTTAGACATTTTTTCTCAAACTCTCACAAAGATTTGTTAGATTTGCAAGCTTAACCTGCATACTCTACATAGTTGAAGTGTCCAAATTGATTTTCAAGGTATTGGACCTATTTCTACATTCAAAAATGATATATATATATATATATATATATATATATATATATATATATATATATATATATAACAGTAATCAAATTTATAGAGGCAAAAACGTTTTTTCAAATATTTTACTCTAAAAGAGGTTTTTACCTCATAAAATTTGGTACACTGAATCTCTTTTGGTACTTTCTAGATTTATGATTAAAATAGGTCTATAGTGATAGTAAATATTAACATAAAATAATAAACATATTAAGTTAGATCAGCCAATCTTCATTATCCTAATGATGAACTACAGTTGGTAGTTCTAAACGCGTCGGTTCCAAAATGTCTTATGTCATTTCCCGAAAGATTTATAATTAAAATATATATTAAAATTAAATTGAAAAAATAATGTTTCAATGTAAAAGGTCAATAACACATCTATCTAAGCAAAATTATATGCTTTGATTTTTATTATGTGAATATGGGGTAAAAAGTTGAAATTAATGTTTCAATGTAAAAAGTCAATAACACATCTATCTAAGCAAAATTATATGCTTGATTTTTATTATGTGAATATGGGCTAAAAAGTTGAAATTATTTGGTTTTTTTTAGAACATAATAAGATTTTTATTATGTGAATATGGGGTAAAATGTTGCAATTATTTTGTTTTTTTCGAACATAATAATTTATTTTAAATAAAAGATGTTTATAATATATTAGGTCATGTACATTTATGAAATATAAATTAGTTAATGTATATATATTTAGATGATAAATTTTATTTCACTCAAAACATTTTATAACTAAACTTTTTATATAAATTAGTAAAAACAAAAGTTTATCTAAATTGTCAAAAATAAACATTAACATGAAATTTTTTTTTTATGATTATTTTTAACAATATTTAATTCTAAATTATAAATTTGTTAAAATTATATTTATTCAATTTTAATTAAAATTACACTCTCTCTCTCTCTCTCTCTCTCTCTATATCTATATATATATATATATATATATATATATATAATTTTAATTTTAATTTCATTGAATGTGTAATTTTAATTAAAATTAAATTAATATAATTTTAATAAATAAAAAATTTTAGACGTATTAAAATTATAGTAATTCAATTTTAATTAAAATTACACATTCCATGAAATATATATATATATATGACAACAAATACCATTAAAACAAAACACATCAACTTTTAGACTCTTCCAAATTTTCAAATTATCTACCAACCCTTTATAATATCACAATAAATGGCACCCAAAATTGATCAAGGGATTTTTTAGTTCATATTTAATACAATTGCACATAAATAAAATTTTGAGTAATGTTGATAACAGATGACAATCAGTCAACGAGATATGATTTTATTGATACGAATATTTCCTAACGTCGACTTGCATGGAAAATTCAATTCTAATGAGAATTATACCTTCCGTAAAACTATATATATATATATATATATGAAATTATCAAAAGAGTTATTAAAAGAAAATACATTAATGTTACAAATCTTTAATAATATCATTTTAATGGCTCAGAAAATTGATAAAGAGTTTTTAATTTATATTAATGTTAATATAGTAGAATTTGGTAAGAAATTTTTCAAAAATATTAATATAGGAGTGTTTAAATCATATTTTTTATGGTGGAAATGGATTTCGCACTCTCAAGAACCCATGGGACACTTAAGATAAGCTTGAAAATATTGACAACTATAACTAGGATTTTCAAAATTTTCCACCATATTTTCTCAAAATCATATCAAAATTTATATTATTTTATGAGGAAAAACTTGAAATATGACTTCATATAAAGAAAATTTTGAGAAATATTGATAATTAATGGCAATCACACAACAAAATATATTTTTTTTATCAATACAAATATTCCTCATGTTCTAGCTAGGGAAGATCAAGAAAAATAAATAAATTTAGAGACTGTGTTAAAGTAAAACAAAATATACATGATAATTGAGTGAGAATCATTCAATGGGCATTTTTAGCCTCAACACAATCACCCAAAATTGTTTCAATGCCACTCATCCAACATGTGTCGTTAATAATCTCCCCTAGTCGAGCAAGTTCTCATTGAAGTGCCTCTTGTCACATATTCAACACCTATCCATCGCAAACGATTTTATATAAAAACATGACAACCATTTAATACCAATCTAAGAATTGATATTGAGTGATTGATCATGATCCACTGAATCTCTTCAACAACACCATAAATGGTCCGTTGAAGGTGACAATGGCGATTTCATTGCAGATGACCAACACCTGAGCTCTTCTATTGTGTTCAAAAAGGCTTTGAACACCAGCAAAAAGAAATGCTTCAAACACCAGCTCTAATTTTCTTGAATCGCTAACTAAATAAATGCACCCTAATTCCTCATATTCCATGTGAATGGCCCATATATCATTTCCCTCCATGCGAGTTTTAAAATTTGAATTCACCAACAATTAAATTCTATAAACTAGAACGGAATCGAGCTAACCTGAGAATTAGGACATGATAATGATGTTTGGTACAGGGAGCATTGGGAAGATGGAGTATGTCACGGCTGTATACTTGTGGTACTCATTAAACCACGTATAGAAGGTGCGACACCACTATACTTTTTCTATTTACCAATGTTAGAGTATATGGAATATGTCTATCTTCAACATTTAGCCAATTTTCCAATAAGTGTTCTTTAACAATGAAGTTGAAATAACTTATCTTAAAAATTTAATCATTCAATTAAACATTCATCAATACACACAAGTATTCCCATACACACTTGGGAGGGGAAACTCATGTAAAGTCTTCCCAATAATATATAGCAGTTTACCGTATTTTGCAACGTACGATTTTTTAAATAAGTTGTGCTTCCAACTGCCTTGGCCTGCACACTTAATCAAATTTACCAAAATCGTGCCACAGTCATGTAGCTCCTTATTGCCACCTGCCCACACTTCTCAATCCAGAAACCCTAAATTTGGTCTCACCAAAACACGTCCTGCACGTTCTGCTCGTTGCACTGACCTATTCAACCCTTTCTTCACGTTCGGGGTCACTTTTGGCAATTCTGCACGATTCGAGTCATTGACTGACCCTTTTTGCATGCAGCATGTTATCTCGTGACCTACCTGAACAAAAAAGATACTTAGATGTCGTTGTCTACACGCGGTGACCCGTCCTGAGCATAGTGCGTACTTTTGTGACCCTGTCTACAGACTTGCGACCCATCCTAAATGTAGCGCATACTTAGGTGACCTGCCTACACATTTCCACATAAACCATCGCATGATGTGCTACATTGTCTACCTAACTTGCACAACCCAAGCTTAGATTTCTTCTGCCTGTGATGCGGGCTCATCACCAAGATCACTCTTTCAATCTTTATCTTTGCGATGTATTCCAAAAAATTTGAATTTTTTCTAAACTCCTTCATGCTCACCTTTATTTATACAAGTGTCGTGGACCCAAATGCTCCAAGTGTCATGTCTTTTCAGCCATTTCAAAGGTTGGCCCAACCTTCATTCACACGTCAGCCCATCTGCAATAACCATCCATCGCACATTCTTTTCCTAGCTCACTCGGTCCTTATGACTCGAGTTGGCCCATGCCACCCATCCGCACAACTCTACCCTTCGGTCTCCACATGAGCCCACTATGGCCATGTGCTTGCCTAGGCACCTGACTCGAGTCGCCCAATGTGCCTCCACCTAACGCGCTCAACGTGACTCGTCCACCGCATCACCATGACTCTCCAAGGGGTTTACGCCCGCTATACGTGCTAACCACTGTTGCATATTTGCATATGTCACACCAAGTCATTGCATAACTTGAGGTGGCCAATACGGGCTCCTATCGCACATGGGCGCACCTGTTACAACTTGGTCGCACATTTCTCCCACTCGTGGGCCTGACATCCTCCCATACTCTAAATAATTTTTCGTCCTAGACAACTCCATCAGACATCGCAAAGTTTCATTAGCTCCAACATCCAAAATGTGCATGTTGCTCAACTTTCCTCTATCATTGAACAAACCTCGATTAAGGCTCATGCCTCCATATGTGTATATATATATATATATATATATATATATATATATATATAGGTAAGTCTCCGTGATTAATGGTCATCAACCATATCTGTCACAATACTCCATGTTGCCCCGTTGTGGAAGGTTGGTCCCTCCAACTCAAGCTACATGCTACGACTGCAACATATATCATGTCGAACCGACCATTTTTCGTCATCATCATGTGAACTAATGCTAGGATTCCCCTACTTAGCTCCAACATATATCAACGTGTTGAGCTCCCTCATGTCTCAAACTAGTTGGGTAGCTAATCAAACCATCATGTCCAAACCATGAGAAAACACCTCCTCATTCCTTTGTTGATTGTTTCTCCCATATTATGTCACATCATCACTCAATAAATAAATCTCCATCCAAGTTTAAAGTAAGCCATTTCCAAGCGCATGAAGTAGCCTCCATCTCATCTGTAACATTTTTTCTATCAAGTATCAAATAAGCCATATCGAGGTACATGAAGGAGCCTCCATCATCTCTGCAATATGTTGTCTATGATGCTAGTTTCCATGTGATTCCTAATGGTTATTGTTGGCTTGAGGGGTCTTAACCCAGGTTTGGTTTTCAGGTTTTCCAACAAAGCCCTGTACGAATGGCCCTTTCGGCAATGGCCTACTTTCACATGTCAATGTCGCACTCAAAGTAGTATGGGAGGGTGCTGGAACCAGGTTTCTGCACCCTGAGAGAGAGAAGGTTAATTGAAAGGGGTCCCTTTAGATCTAACATACCTATGTTGGGGAAACCCTAATACATAAACCTTAACAGCTTATTGGCAAAATATCTTTAGTGAAGCTCATAAATCATTCAATACCGTGTTAACAGAAGCAAAACAACCAAATATAGCCAGATTTATGCATTTATCTTCTTATACAGTATCACATCAATGTGCGAATCAATAATCATCAGTATGCAACAGATATATATAAATAACGCAGAGCACAGCCAATAATCATAACATAGAACACTTAAGCTATCCCAAATAGTCTTCTCATTCATTAAATTCCTAATCCAAATTACAAACTCTATCTACTAGCCTGCACAAACAGCCAGCGGGGTCCACACATAGCAGTACTCAGGGTCTCCACACACACAAATAGTTGGAGCCCTTACCCCAAAAATCGACACAAAATATCCACAAGTTTGTATTGAATATTTTTCCAAACATAGCCTCCTTCTAGACTCAATTTATCCATCTATTTATAACATATTAGCCTACACTACTCTATGGTTCACAAACCATGGTTTGGGGACTCTTCGTCTACCCTTTAACCCATTACAATTCATTGGGGGCTTTGACCCACCCCAAAGCCCCTGCGATAGACTAGATTATTACAAAATATTACAAAAATGTTGCAAAATTGTCACTAGGGGACCCTGCGCCAGCAGGCCCCTAACACAATCTTGTGATTCGTCTTGAGCCACAGTGGTAGTGGGGTCTTCATATTCTCCTAGATTTGTTCGAAAGCCATGGAAAAAGGGGGCAGGACACCTTCACTTTGCACGGCTACATCGTTCACGATGTCAACCAACTTTTGTGAATTTGGTCCTTTGGTAGCTATGGTGATGCTCTCCATGTTTAGTTCAATGCTTCACTGCCCCATCTAAATCTTGCAAAATATTGAGAGCTTCATCAGCCCATGGGTTCAGGTGGTTGATGAGGACCTACTTCTTGTGGCAGAGCCCCTCAATTTCATCTCTGAGCATGTGGCTAGTCTGAAGGCACAGATAATAGTTACGCTCTATAGTAGAATAGTTACGCTCTGCATGTTGGGGCCCTTTTTTTGAAATGAAACAGTTTTGAGTTGCAGATAGTACGTCGCAGAACGCAACCACGATAAGCAGGGAGCTATCAAGCTTGCGAAGGAATGAAGAACAGGTGGCACGTCTGTTGTAGGAGCAAGCACATATGGTAGAAGAACATGGCAGGAGATAAGTAGTAGAAGTCCCGATGAACAGAGAGAAGCAGAAGATAGCCGACCAGCAGAGAAAGGAAGTTGGCACAGGAGGAATGAGAGAACAGAAGTTGTAGGAGAGCTCTGTTCATTTTGTTTCATTCTCTATCTCTCTGTATCTCTGTGTTCTAATCCACTAGATAGGAATTCTTTGTAGTCTATTTTGTTAAAGCTCATGTTAACGAGAATTGTAATGGTCTGTTGCCGATAAGTGAATTATAATATTATTAGAATTTGATGTTGCTAGTATATGTTGTAATCTAGATTGATTATTATGGTAGTATTTTAAAATTTTATTGACTGTCTTTCTGAATGGGCTTCTAAGGAATATCACCCAGTCAGTGTTGTGTTTGTTGAAGCTCTGAGATAGTTCTGGTTCATACATATTTAATCTGCTAGACCGATATCAATATAACCCCAGCCTTAGTAAGGTCGCGACAAGCCTCGGGTGAGACTCTATACTCCTCGAAGTAGGGTGAAAATGCTGGCATGGTGCTAGACTACAGCGGAAATCCTTGTTGCCCTCTAATCCGAACATGGGTCTTGCCTAAGAGACGTTTTTCCTCGCCAACAAATGGTTCCATTGTCGGGACCTGAAATTTCATTTAGGAGCTAGATCATGGTATCTCGAATATTCAATAGAGAAATACGAAGCTGGTGGGATAACTAATTAGATCAGTTCATCACTCAGCAAGCCGAGATGAGACAATAGAGGGAGAAAATGGTCAAAGATCTGGTTCTATTTTATGAATCCGCTAGCGACGTTTACGAGATATTTTGGGGAAAGTTCCCAAAATAACTCTACAATTGGTTACAAAAGCTCCAGACCAAAGTAACCAAAAAAAAGTTGCAGAAAGTTGGTCGCAAGTGGGTGCACAAAGATCTGGTGGCCCTTCATCAGTTAAATACCAAGTTGACCCGAGCTGTAGATTATTGGGTGGAATATACCTTGGATGTATACATAGTGGAGTTTGCGGCGGAGTGCTTGCAGTCCCTTTCGAGGGCAGAGGATATATTCAGATCCTGGCTATAGGGGGAGTTGTTGAAGGAGATTCCACTGTGGATTAAAGCCTTGATGGTAGATGACGGACTAATTGGGTTCCAAAAATCTGAGATGGAAGCATAAAACTCCTGTGCTGGGGGAAGTGACTGAGGGAGAGATGCTACAAGAACAGTGAAAGAGGGGAGTAGGGGTATGGATGTCAAGACCTCTAATAGGATAAGGGAGCGAGGAGCACATCGGAGGGCGTAGATTGCTGAGAAGTGGTGAGAAAGGATGATAAAGGAGTTAAAGAGACATCAAAGTAGTCAAAAGGACAAAGAGGAGGCGCCTCAGATGATGAAGGAAGTAGAAAGTCAGGTGGGTCCCCAGGATATAGGAGGGACTGCTAAAGAAGTTTGGTAGGTGTATAGGAACCCAACCCAAAAGGAGAAAAGAAAGTATTTTCCCGGAGAAGATGCAGACGCGCGCCCCGAGGAGATGTCCGATGTGGAGTTGCATGTTGCAGTGGAGCAACTGTTCCAAGAAAGGCCAACATTCATATCTCAAGGTACTCCTATTTCACAAAGTTCAAGTAGCTCTAGTCCCAACCTTCGCCTAGTGCTTTACCAATAAATAAGCGAAATTTTTGTTAAGTTGTGTGAATTAAGTAAGTTGCATAGTATTCAGTCTCCAACAGTAATACACATTGGTAGTAGAATTCATAGTGGTACCATATCACAACCAGGAACCAACGACTTCATTTTAGTAACTCCTACTCAAGTGAACATGGCGGGATCACTTACCCAGTACCCAGAGTTCTCTGGGAGGGGTAATGATGATGTGGAACAACACTGATACCTTTGTGAGGCCATATGGAGGGCACGATAGACACCAGATGCGGGGAAGTTGTTATAATTTCAAAACGCTCTTAGGGAGAGATCTCTACGCTCGTTTATAAAATGGTCTGAATCTCATCAGAATCCAACGATGGCAGATGTGAAGAGGGACTTCGTTAAGGAGTTCAAACTGCCCCAAACAGACCAGTAGGGTGTATCAAAACTGTGGGAAATCAAGCAGCGAGAAGGAGAGACTTCTTGGGATTTAATGTGGAGATTCAAAGACGCGATCAGAAAACTCAGCTATCCAATCAATCCAAACCATCAGACGGATTGGTTCATCAAAGCTCTCTACCCTTGAAAAGAACTCCATTAACTCAACAGAGGATCAAGATGTTGCAGGACACACTGGAGCAAGCAATGAAGATAGAAGCCATGGCGGGTTATCCGAAAGATTTTAAGGAAGGAACAATAGTACAAGACCCCTCTATAATGGGGTTGCGACATCAAATAGTGAGCTTGACAGAGAAACTGAAGGAAATTCAACCAATGCGGCCAGCAAGACCGAATGTATGGTGCACACACTGTCTAATGGAAGGACATGCGGTAAGTGAATGTCCTCGGTTGCAGGGTCAGAATGGGGGGACATCAGCCATAGGGGTATAGGGGGCTCCACCAGTGGGGGTAGTGGCATAGATAAACACCCAGGGAATATATCCACCGCCACAACAATACACGGGGTTCCCTGTGCAACAAAGTCCAACCACTACTGAATATTGTGAAATATGTAAGAACATGGGCCATCCACCTCGCCTATGCCCTATTTTGAAAAAATATTCCACCATTCTGAATAACACATACTGTGAGTTATGTGCCTCAACAACACACAACACAGAGCAATGTAGAGCTCTGGATGCATTGGCGGAACGATTGGACTGACCTTCATACTGAGTGAATGAGACTCCCCGAGGAACAGGAGGAGGCATGAGAGGAGGCTGAGCAGGGGGTAGAGGTCCAGTAAGATGTTACAACTACGACCAGAAATGACATGTAGCTAGGGAATGTCCACTTCCTATGAGACCCTGGTGTTCCCAGTGCCAGGTTAACACGCACACAATAGAAGATTCCCCTGAGCTCATTAAAAGATGGGAGGAAAGAACTAGAAAAAGGGGAACAAATCTAGTGAATGCAGAAACCAGGAAGATAGAGACTCAGAAAATGCAGAACGTGACCATAGTGACACAAAGAGGAAAGAGAACAGGGGAAGATGCACGTACATTGGACCCAATAAAATTGATCAAGCCAGCATCCCCAAAACTGCTCATCAAACCGGAGAGACAGAAGCAATTTTTTCAAGAGGCAGTAGAAACATTTTCCCACCTGGGGGGAAACAAAGGTATTGAGTTATAGAAAACACAGGAAAACAATGAAAACTAATCCAATTCAAGTACTATCATTCAAGAATGGTTCCATCTATTCCTGAAGATTGTTAACAACGCAACAATGTTGGATCAGCTAAAGTAGAACCTGGAAGGAGTGGTGCATAAGAACACAGGGTTAAGGGAATCATCTGAAGCAACCCAGAAGTATGTACATATGGTGAAAAGAAATAAAATAAGGACAGGAAAAGATTTCTGAGTAAACACCTAGGTTGCGGGTTTCCAAATTAAAGACACCATGCTTGATTTGGGATCCAATGTCAATATTTTACTAAGAAAAACCTGGGAAGCATTAGGAAAGCCAAGATCAACATACTCACCAATCCAACTTCAGATGGAAAACCAGTACTACATTGTGCCCATAGGCAGACTGGAGGAAGTTGAGGTTTATATTGTAGGAGTAAATACATATACGAACTTTGAGGTCATCAACATCATGGGGGATAAAGATCCTTATCCTGCATTGTTGGGAATTGACTGGGCCTTTGAAAATTATGCAATAATAGATATAAAGAAATAATTGATGATCTTTGAGGACAGGGAGGTCAGAGTCACTCAGCCACTCGACCCATATCAAGGTCCAAGATACACAGAGACTGTAGACAACAGAGAAGATGTTCAGCTGATGGACCATCTTTATCAAATGACCACAAGAAGAAGGGAATATTACATCAGCCCAATAGTAGGTGGCTCTGTAAGTTGGAGAAGCATCCAAAGCTCAGAATTAGGCTCATAAATAGCTTGGGATGATTGGAAGCAAGGAGGGTATGAGACCAATACAAGGAGATGCGCCAAAATTGGAAGAATCAATTGGATCGGGACTGAGTTAAGGAATTACCAAACTTTATCCAATATGAACGATGTAAAATTTTTCATAACAAAAATAGAAGATAGGGTACAACTAATGGACATGGCGTTATATTCCACATCGGCAATATGGTGGAGTAACCACCGCTACTCACTCTCTCAATGGGACAGAGTTGCACAAGCATTGAAAGCGAGATTTAAGGAGGAGGAAGGACCTTGGGTTAAAGAGAAATACCAAGGGGACTCAAACCCCATAAACCATCTAAAGGAATGTGAGGATCAATGGAGAACTACAGGATATCCATAAGAGTTATGGCTACACAGATTTATGCACTCTCTAGACTTGATACCATAGGCCTAGTACCTGATGAAAGAAAAAAAAAAGTGGGACTAGCACATGGTGGGAAGTTGCAGATAACTTTACACAATGCTTCTTGTTCGGAGAAAAAACAAAACCGGTCACACAGGCTTTGCAGGCTATAAATAAGGTAATATTCTTCCAAGAAATTCAAAAGGAGGATGAGCAGCCGCTTCCGAACATTGGCGTCAGACAAAAGGTAGCATGTCAAAAGATAAACAACGAAATGGATGATGATAATCTAGAAGATCTCAGGCATCCATATTTTGAAGAGATGGAAGGGGACAGGGATATCAAAGAAGAACCAATGCCAGAAGGGGTTCACCTGCTACCATTAAAAACCAAGAAACTAAATATTGGAACAGAAGATAAGACAAAACTAGCAACAATTGGAGACTATTGGGATGAACAGACAACTAGGGAGATATACAGTCTGCTGCAGGAATATAAGGACTTTTTCCCATCATCGGTAGTAGATCTAAAGGGAATAAAAGGGGATATGGGGGAGATGCAGATAATATTGAAGTCTGACGCAAGGCCTATGAAACACAAACTGTATCGTCTGAATCCAATGGTGAAGGAAAAATTTAAGGCAGAGATCGATAAGATGTTAAAGACAAGATTAATATTCCCAGTAGAGGAAGCAGAGTGGGTAAGTTTTATAGTTATATAGAATAAAAAGGAGTAGTCTAGGATTCGAGTCTGTGTCGATTACAGGAGCTTAAACAATGCCTATATCCATGACCCATTCCCACTCCGTTTAGTTATGAGGTCCTAGACAATGTTGTGGTAAATGAAGCGTATTCCATCACTGATGGATTCTCAGGATACCATCAAGTACGGATAGCGGAAGAAGATAAGAAAAAGACAACATTCACCGCCAAATGGGGCTCGTTCACATATAATGTGATGCCATTTGGATTGAAAAATGCACCTACAATATTTTCTCATATCGTGGTAGCTGCTTTCCGGGAGTACATCCACAAGTTCTTAAAGGTCTACATGGAGGACTGGATAGTCTACAACTTACTAAAAGACCATGCAACATTATTAAGAATAATTTTTGATAGGTGTAGGCAACTCCAGATCTCATTGAACCTAAAGACGTGTATCTTTTCAGTACCGTTTGGAACACTTCTAGACACGTGGTATGTACCCAAGGAGTTTGTGTGGACCCAGCTAAAGTAGCAGTGATAGTCAAAATGGAGGCACCAGAAATGGTAAAGTAACTGAGATCACTGTTGAGCCACATAGGTTACTACCGGTGATTTATCCATAACTATGTGAAGATAACAGCCCCTTTAGAGAAGCTATTGTGGAAGTCTGAGCAATTTCACTAGACAGAGAGTTGCAAAACAACCCTAAATACCTTAAAAGAAAAATTAGCAGGTGCGCAAATATTAGGTCACCCAAATTGGGACAACCAATTTCATGTGCACATCGATGCTCCCAACATTGCACTTGGAGCAGTCTTGGCGCAACCAGGGGACACTTCATTTGACCACCCTGTATATTTTTCAAGTTGGAAATTGTCCACAACAGAATAGAACTACACCACAACAGAGCGAGAGGCATTGGCAATGGTGTACTCCCTTCAGAAGTTCCGCCACTACCTGTTGGGAGGTATGTTTAAATTTTTCACAGACCACTCATCTTTGAAATATTTGGTAAACAAACCGGTCTTGGAAGGAAGAATCTGTAGATGGCTCCTACTCTTCCAGCAGTTCACCTTTGAGGTGATCATAAAGGCTGGAAGATTGAACATAGGGCCTGATCACATATCTTGACTAGAGAATGGATAAAATGGAGGATCTCTATATGATCATTACCAAACACTGATATTTTTAGAGTAGAAGCCATCCCAGAATATTTGGACCAGATAGCAACCTACCTCACGACGAGGCGGTGTCCACAGGAATATACATGAGTCCAAAAAAGACACCTAGTAGTTCAAGCTGCAGGATACCAACTCATAGCAGGACACCTATATAAGATGGCACTGGACCATATTTTTTGGTTATGTGTCATGGACCATGAAAGGGAAGCTGTACTATGGGAATGCCATAGTGGGGTTGTGTGAGGACACGTGGGATAAAAACCGATGGCAAGAAAGGTACTACAAGCAGCGTTGTGGTGGCCGATAGTACATATGGACAAAAAATTATTTGTTAAGAAATGTGATATATGTCAGCAAATAGGATGGCCTTCCCATAAAGATGAACTTCCACTTGATCCAATAAAAGTACTGCAGCCATTTGAAAAATGGGCAGTCGATTTGTTAGAACCAATTACACCAGCTACAAGACACTTGCAGGCAAGGTACATAATAAATGTGACAAACTATTTGACAAGGTCGGCAGAAGAATTTCCAGTAAAAAATTGCACGACAGAGATTGCTGCCAGGTTTATATTTGAAAACATAATCAGCCAATTCAGTTGTCCAAAAAGCCTGATCAGCGACCAAGGTACATGCTTCATCAATGGCACCATTAAGTCTGTACTAGAAAGCTTCATGATATAGCATCATAAAAGTAGTTCGTATCACCCACAAGCCAATGGTATGGTAAAAGCATTCAACAAAATACTGGAGAAGGGCTTAACAAAAATATGAAATGCGCAACGGGATGACTGGGATATGCGCATACTAGCAACTTTATGGGCATACTGAACAACGGTAAAGCGACTGAAAAATCAAACACTGTTCCAACTAGTATATGGGAGAGAAGCAGTAGTCCCAGCAGAATTCATCATACCTAGCCTCCTAGTCGCAACGTCACTCCAACTATTAGAGGAGGACTCGCTAAAGGAACGATTGCAGGAATTACAAGGCCTTGAAGAAGAATGATTTTTGGAAGAATTTCACCAAACGTTACAGAAGGATAGACAAAAATCTTGGCATGACCAAAACATAAAGTGCAAGACTTTTCAGGTCGGGGGAAAAGTTCTACTCTACGATAGTAAGTACGAGAAGTTCCCAGGGAAACTGTAGATGCATTGGCTAGGGCCATTCTACGTGATAGAAATCAAAGATTCAGGAGCAGTTCCATTAGCACAACTGGATGGCCAAGCTCTACAAGGATGGGTGAACGGCCCATGCTTGAAGCCCTATCAAGAGTAAGTCACTCATTTCCAATTCCAATAAATCTCACAACCGAGAGGAGTCAGTAAGGTAGAATAGTATCAATAACTCTCTCACACCTGAGAAGAGCATAGATAGGATTTCCACTTTAGCAAAACCAGAAAAATAAGTACAGATGTCTTGCGGAGACCGCAATGCAACCAATTGTGGTCGGGGAAGGGTAGTGTCCAATGTGTCATCCATATCAGATAGAAAATCGTGTCAAACATCAGACCATCATCATTATGTGTAGTACATATGTCAGTTCGTAGGATTACCAAGATTTGGAAATAATTTCCATAAATAGCATCACCCATACCATAATAAATTTTCCGTAATAAGGCATAACCACCAACCGTCGCATTTGCCCAAATCCCAAAGCCATAATTAGCATTGTCAGAACCAACCTCAGCCAATAAATAGTCACACAATCATAGCCACAGATGAGGCTAGGGGGAAATTGATTAGTTATGGGGTCTCATCAACCTCACCTGTGTCAGTTAATTACATAACCCACATGCAAAGAAGTGTGAGAATGCTGGAAAAATCTGAGTTATAACTAGAAACATCCAAGGGGGCAAGAGAAGTAGAACTAGAAGAAGAGCAGAGAAGGCATGCAGAATAAGGAATTCAAAAGAAAAGAGAAGGATTTGTTCTACAGGTGTATCAGAGAAGAGCCAGAATGATAAGAGCAACACCAACAGTTGTAGAGCAAGAGCTCGATAATAGAGTGAAAAATATGGAATCGTTAGTGGGGAAATACAACAGTGCCTCATTGATTGACACCGACCTCACGGACTCTTTCGAGTTTCCAACAACAAAGAGACAATTATATATGGAGAATTATGCCACTGAAGTAGGGCAGCAAGCAGCAAGAGTCCTACTAGAGTTCTGGGGCATTCAACAGTCTACCATACTAAACTTAAGAGATCTCCCAGTGTTTGGTGTTATAGGTGCTGCAATGCTGTGAACCAAGTTCTTGTTTAACCGAATTCATAATGGTTTGCTATGGCTAGGGAAAGAAATCCTAATTCATGTGGAGGACATCCACAGGTTAACTGGACTGTCAATGGAAGGGAGGGATGTCTCATCAGCATTCCAGACTGTATCAAAAAGGGTAAAGAAGACCGGAGATAACGACTACTACACAAATTATGACACTAAGAAGGGGGGGGAGGATCAAAATCGACTTGATCAACAAGCCAGAGGTCAGGTTCGCCTATTACCTAATTGCAAGTAAAACGATGAGGCACTATACAAAAGGAGAATGCACGTTGGATACAATTTCGGTTGTGGAGCATTGTGTCCATGGGGAACAACTGAACTGGTGCTCATTTTTGTTGAATGAGTTTTTCAATGCTTGCGAGGAAAACTACAATAGGGCAACTAGATTCACCTACGGATATCTAGTTATGGCACTAGCAATGTGGAAATGGAAGTTTCCAGGCATTCGAGTACCTGTGGAGAGAGCAACAGGACAACCATTGGCAATGAAGTTTGTGCCTTGGAAGGTATCCGGGGATATGGTATAGCCAAATGGTTGATGTCATGATGAGTCAAAAAATAGTCCCAAGGAGTCTACTGGATGGTTATAGCGCACAGATATGGTTTCGAGTTTCCCACAAGAAAACCTTTATCAGGCCAACATGCATACCAGAATCTACTTTCAGAATGAGGCCATTAAAGTTCCAAATTGATGAAACAACCTTCCACATAGAAGTCTATTCGTGGCCAGGAGTAGTAATGGAGGTTAGAAGTAGAGTCTACACCTATATCCTTGATACGATGCTGCCAAACCCACTGCCGGGAGAGACTTCAAAGAAGACGGTGACTAGGATGGCACAATTGCAGCTATCCACGATCATTAAGTAGTTAAACACAAAGATACATAATTTTAATAAAGTAGTTCAAGTGTTAACAAGTGATTCCACTGCATTTCATACATTTTCATAGTTTCAGGCATCTCACTCCAGACCATCTTCCGCCATGGCCTCCCTAATAGCACCAATACCCAACATTCTGCTTAGCCCACCGGCCCCAACGACTATAGCGTTGGTCTGAAAGACTAAAGCTGGGAAACCCCTAGTAGTGGCACCAAAAGAAAAAAAGACCAATATCGCAGTATCTAGTATAGTGGTTGATCTCACCGAGGATGATCGGCCACGATCTTTGAGTATAGAAGTATTGATCAGAGAAGAGCCTGTTCTCGAGCCACAGGTGACAAGGGGGCTACCACCCTTCAATCCCCTCAATTTCTTAAATATTCGCATATCTCCACCTCACATTCACCAACCATCGTCCCCCGCCTCATCCACTGTTCAGGAACCACCCCTTACCATGCCCTCCACTTCATCAGCCACCGTATCAGACCCAATAGTCAGAGGAGGACCAAATGAGGACCCCCAGGTGGAAGTTAACTCCGATACACTAGAAGTACCCCTCGTTATCTAAACCCTAGTTCACCATGCTACGTTCATAGAGCGTTTAAATCAGATAGAACAGTCTATGGAAGAAACAGGTGCTTCGCTCCCTGAGCAGAATCCACTCTAGCAGGCTAATCTGACAGTCCAAGAAACGTCGCCCGATATAAATATGGCCGAATCTAGTAACCATTCGCTGCAACAAACACCACCATAGTCACCGCAGGCACAATTAGTAAAATCTATCACGAGTGGATAGCCACTTCAAGCACGATAGCCAGATCAAGGAAACTTTGATGTTGAGAGCATGGAGACATGGGGAATAGCCCAACTATACCATTTAATTCAAAGAGCGGTACAGCAAGCAGAAGGGCTTCACGCGGAGATCCAGCAAAGATGTGAACAACATCAATTACAAATCAGCATGCTTACTAAAGAGCATAAACAGCTCAGGACAGAAAAGGGTAATCTACAAGAACAACTAGAGACAGTGACAAGAATATTCCGAGACGTTTGGCCCACAGTAACGACCAACAACAATTGAATACCAGAAGGGATAAAGGAGAATGATATAGTCGAATGTGCGGTCCACATCAGGGTGGCATGTTCAAACCTCCATCACGAAAATGAGGAACTCAGAGTAGCATTGGCAGCCCGGCCCATGTTTCCAGACCCAACAGTTGTATACACAGAGCAGATATTAGAGAGACAGAGCCAGGTGAAAAATATGCAGGAAGTTCTGAGTATTGTAGTGAAAGAAGCATATGACCTACTAAAGGGTCTACACGAATGTTCTACCTCACTTAGACTAAAGTCTCAACCGGTTTCATTACACCTACAAAAAGTATTAAGGGATATCTAAGAGGCCATGGACCCTACTAGACTCAACCAACTATATGCTCAAGTGGATGCTCTGGAGGTCCAAATACAACAGATTGAAGAAAAATAAATTGCAGCAAAGAAATCCCTCTAGGAACTGAGACAGTCGATAAAAACCAGCACCCAAACGATGCAATGAATGGTCTCCTAGGCCAACACAAAAATCCAAAATGTTTTGAGTACCCTACCAGCTGTTTTAGGGGAGGAAGTGGTCATGCAGGTCACAGCCCAAACTGACTCACTCATGCAAGGATGGCATCACGCCCTAATGCCCTTTCAGGAACTCAAGGCATCAGCTCTAACACAGGTCCCAAAATTGGGGCCTTTGTTTGGATAGTCGAGAGAAAGGGGACAAGCAAAGCAGAACACAGGGCCAAGAAGACCGATGGAAATAGAGACAGTGAAAAATGATTGACTTAGAGCAAGTCAATAGGTTGTGGTTGGGGCCTGTTGGGGCCCTTGTTTTGAAATCAAATAGTTTTGAGTTGCGGACAGTACGTGGCGGGACGCAACCATGGTAAGAAGGGAGCTGTGAAGGTTGCGAAGGAATGGAGAATAGGTGGCATGACTATTTCGGGAGCAAGCACAGATGGTAGAAGAATGTGGCAGGAGACAAGCAGTAGAACTCCCGACGAACAGAGAGAAGTAGAAGACAACTGAGTGAGAAGAAAGGGAGAATTGTCAGTTGTGTTGGTAGTAGAACAAATGGGCAACTGGCCAGTGGAGAAAGAAAGTTGGCACAAGAGAAATGAGAGAACAGGAGCCATAGGAGAGCTCTGTTCATGTTGTTCCATTCTCTATCTCTCTGTATCTCTATGTTCTAATCCACTGGATATGACTTCTTTGTAATCTGTTCGGTTAAAGCTCATGTTAAGGAGCATTGTAATGGTCTCTTGTTGATAAGTGAATTATAATATGATTCGAGTTTGATGTTCCCAATATATGTTGTAATCCAGATGGATTAGTATGGTAGTGTTTTAAAATTTTATTGACTGTCTTTCTGAATGCACTTCTAAGGAATATCACCCAGTTAGTGTTGCGTTTTCTTAAGCTCTGAGATAGTTCTAGTTCATACATATTTAATCTGCTAGACTGATATCAATCTACTCCCAACCTTAGTAAGGTTGCGACACGCCTCGGGTGAGACTCTCTGCTCCTTAGAGCAGGGTGAAAATGCCGACGTGGTGCTAGACTACAGCGGAAATCCTTGTTGGCCTCTAATCCGAACCTAGGTCTTTCTTAAGAGACCTTTTTCCTTGCCAGCACTAGTGATCGATCTCTCCTTCTCTGGGATGTGTTAAGATAGCTCCCAGGGATATCCCTGATGCATCCACATGTACATGAAAGAACTTTTCCAATCGGGAGATATGAGAATAGGTGCGGTGACCATTTTTTCCATTATTAACTCAAAGCTCTTCTGACTCTCATCATCCCAAAAAAAAGATACATCCTTTTTAGCAGCTTCTCCATTGGTGTAGTGATCAAAGTGTATCCTTGAATAAACTTCCTGTAGTAACTGGTGTGCTCTAAGAAGGAGCGCAACTGTTTCTCAGTGGGAGGGACTGCTAAATTGATGATAACCACAATATTGGCTGGGTCAACCATCAATTCCTATAGACATACCACATGCCCGAAAAAAATCCTAAATGGTACGTAGAATAAGCATTTCTTGATGTTTAGCAGAATTTGGTGTTTCTTGTAGGCATCCAGCATCATGCACAGGTTCAACACATGCTTCTTTGCTAACCCAAAAACTATCCAATCATGAATTAATTCTTTGAATACTTCTACAACTACGCATGACAGAATGGCATGGGCATTCTTTAGTCCAAAAGGCATGATAGTGTACTTGAACGATCCCCACCCATTTGCGAAGGTTGTCTTGCTACGGTCTTCAAGTGCTATTCTGATCTGATGGTACCCTGGAAACCCATCAGTGAATGGGTATGCTTCCTGACCTCCCACATTCTCCGAAATTTCATCAGAGAACGGGGTAGGGAAAGGATCAAGTACGCATACATCCTTTAACTTGCTTAGGTCTATGTAGATCCTTATTTCTCCTTTAGTCTTATTTTCCTACACCACCATAGGGCTTACCCAATTTTACTGTTCTACCAGTTCAATAATACCTGCGACCACCATATTATCTATTTCCTCCTTGACTTTCTATTTGTATTTAGGGTTTAGGTGATAGGGTCGCTATTTGACAGGGCACGCATCTTGCTTCAAGGGGATCCTCATAACACCCAGATCCCCAACAATTCCTTTTAGCTCAAAGAAATTTGTAGGGAATATGTCTTGATATTCAGTCAGCAGCTCTGTGATCTTTCCAACTATATCATTATCCCAGTAGTCCCCAATTTTTCCCATCTTTGGCTGCTCCTTCGTTCAAATGTTGACTTCCTTAAACTTTAATGGCTTGGTCACATCTACTGCTTGTAATAGAGGTCCTGTAACTGCGCACTCTCCTTATGACTCTAGGATATTGATATTTCTGGGGTCCTCATCGTAGTCTTCTATTGAAAAATTGTGGTAGTTGACAATATCCTGCATCTGCACATCCTAGGCTAGCGCAACATATTTGCTCCTAGGTAAGGACTCGTCCAAGACCAAAGCATCTATATCTTGTAGGGATTCATCAAGTTTCTTAGTTCCTCCTACTAAGCCAAATGTCAGTATGAAATATTCTGCCACTGTACCCCAATGACGAGTGCGCTGGTGTAGCTATGAATCCAAATACCAGGTGGTGGGGATTAGTCCCAGGGCATGAATAAACATATCGACCCAGTAATTCCAAGTTTTTTCGTTCCATACTTCCATCCAGATAGCCAAGTGCTTGTGCGGATCCGCACAACCAGAGAAGAGTTCCATGGGTGGGTTTACTGGAGGTCCAAATTGTAGGATCATCATTTTTTGGCAGTCCTCCCAGTCCTGGAAAGCCCCCTTATGAGTCTCCCACCATCGTGCAGGGGTCGTGGGCATAGCCAAGTCAAGTGCCCGAAATATCCATTCTTCAGGGAAATATGCTTCAAATTCTCTAAGAAATTCTATAACACTACTAGAACCATCAAATTAGATCATTTTTCTTACCTCTGAGGAGATGCATCAGAATCTCTTCGTGATCTTAAGACACCTCAACGGAGATACATCATGCAACTGGTTATGCAAATTTTCTATATCTCCAACTGAATCTGAGAGGAATTAATTGTCTTTCTCCCAACATGGCATGCCATTAGCCATAGGGTTGATCCAATCATCATCTCGGGCAGTTATTTTGTAAATGTGATCAACATCCTCCTCCTCATGCACCGGTTCTATATAGAGTTCACCTTCTGCTGGATCCAGGGGGACTATTACCCGTGTGCGCTCATTTTCAAAGATCATACTTCTTCTTTTCAAATTGATGAAACCTCCCATGTCAATGGCCCATTCCAGGGCTAAGTGCATAGGATAAGGGTTTGCATCATCTACGATTTGGATTTCTTCGAAATCTACATAGACCTTAACTCTTGAAATGTCTACCACGACCTTCAGCAGTTGTCCTAGTGGAATGATTTTTTCTTGATTAGCCATCCACAATTGAATAATGGACCATTCCAACTTAGGTTCTCCCATCCTTTGCCAGGTTTTCTTGGGTAGGACATTGGCATCTGATCCTGAGTAAAGGATGACGTGATCCATTTCATACTTTCCAATCTACGCAGTCATACACATCTCCCTACCAGTCTGTTTCTTATTCTTATACAGCTTCTTCACAGTTTTAACCTCTGTCAGTGGGGAAACCTTCCGTGTGTAGCTATCTATCAATGCTTGGAGATTCTCCACTGCCTTCTGGTTGCGTAGTAGCTTCATGCATGCCTAAAGGAATGACTTAATCGCTTCATCTGTTCTTGTATCTACCGAAGTCCTTGAGGTAGATGCTTCTTCCTTGGCCAACTCCTCCCGAGCTTCAATGAAGGCTAATTTCTCATTTTTCAGATATAGGCTTTCCTTTTTTTCAGAAGCCCTTCTGATTAGTGGTTCAACTGCAGAATTTTCCTCTGTGCCTCTAGTGGCAATGCCACTACGCATAATCACATTGATACTTGGCCCATTATCTCGTGGTTCTGTCTTAAGCCATTGAAAATTCTACATAGGCGTCTGTTGTTTCTCGTGTATATTTTCTACCAACACCATACATTCTTCAATGACATGGTTGAACTGCCTGCAATATCTGTAGGAATGGTAAGCAGGGTTCAGGCAGTCTCTTGCATAATGCTCCACATCCCCACAATTGTAGAAAATAAGTTTCCCTCATCCTCGACCTGCACATCCACCTCTCCCTCCTCGTTGTCCTCTTGCAGGGGATCCTTCCCACTGCGAAGGAGAGAGGGGTGATGAAAGGTCAGCCTGTACCTTGTATAGGTTTCCCCTATCTACCATTAGGTCGAATGTTCAGCAGTTTTTCTCATCATGACCCACTCATGAGCATAATCTGCACCACTGTTGTTTCAATTCTGGAACATAGGCAAGTAATCGAGGGCAGTGATATGTATCATGTCTTCCTACTACCCGATAGTCGCCACACCATAGCGTGGGGGTACATGGTCCAACCAGGTCTCTAGGGCGTAGAGGATTTGGTCCCCCAGCCTACATCTAGTCTGACAATAGAGGGCATTGATCCTTAGTGTGTCCTGACACCCTACAGTATATGCACTAGATGTCTGAGCTAGCTTCTTTACCCCAATCTGTTCGCAATTTTTGTATTTCTAAGTGCATTGCCTATAGCAGGCTCTGGATATGTAGTGCCACAAATTGAGTATAATCTCTTGGCGCAGCTTCTAGCTTCATGGAAATTTCCAAGGCTTTTTCCTGGAATTCAACCTTCTATTGACCAATAGGTCCACGCAGATGTGGTAGCAGAATGGTGATAAACCATTCCTTATGATGCTTGTCCTCATAGACAAACCCTCCATCGGTGCTGACTTTCTTCAGCCATTGGTCAGCTTCACATACAAACTGTGTAGGTCCTTGCTTGAAATATTTCAATTTGACCACACATTGAGTGTAGGACTTAGGCTCCCGGAATTGTTTCTTTAGGGTGTCCTTAATTTCTTGTATTGAAGGATTCGTGTGCTGACCAATGTATCCCATGAAAAAATCCAGGGCCCTTCCTTCAAAAGCTATGGATAGGTGCGCCCTCTTGACAACATCATTATTAATATTCTGCACATTCCATATCAACTCTGGTACAAACCAAAATCCATCCATATCCTTGTCTCCCGCACCCTTAAAGGTAGGTAACTTCATGTGCACAACCATATCGTCTGTAGGTAGTGGTGGAGGTGGGGTAGGATAATTCTTACCCTGCGTGGGTTCGACGATGGCATAGCCCGGGGACTAGTCTCTTTATGCACAACCCCACCTTGGTTGAGGTTAGGTGACTCCCTTAAAGGAATGTATATTGATCTATCCCCTTCTTGATTAACCCGATAATATTTACTACTTCATGTCATTCTTCCACCTTGGTCGGAGGTCATTCACTCGGTGTGGCTGCATAGAACACCCTCTTCACACAATATAATCTTAATCAGCAGTGGCAATGTTTGTAAGAACTTACCTCTAAACCCTTTGAAGAACCTTCACTTAGCTTCAGAATAGGACACAAACTTATCAACTACGAACTTTGTTACAAATCCTCCTAAAATACTATCAACCCAGTGATCTACAATCATGGTGATCTTGTTATCAGTATTCTCTAACTATTGGATAAATTCAGGGGTCCACTGTGTGACCTTATTGTCTTTCCAACAGGTTTGGAACTCTGCCACCCTTTCCATCCACTCCTGTAGTTTGTGTGCGAACGTGACAAAGAATATTTCGTGCACCTATATGAAAATGTACTTTTTCTTCCACTCTCCGGAAGTTAGTTTTTTACTTTGATTCTCTTTTAGGGAAAATTCATGTATCTTTTTCTCAAAATAGTCCTCGAGTTTAGGCTTCAATGGCTGCTAATGACCCTGTGGAATTACCCTATCTCTCTCTCAAAATGCTCCCGGTCCTGGCAATGGAACCATTTGTTGGCTTGAGGGGTCTTGACCCAGGTTCAATTTTAAGGTTTTCCAACAAACCCCTGTACTAGTGGCCCTTTTGGAAATGGCCCACTTGCGCAGGTGAAGGTCTCACACGAAGTACTATGAGAGTGTGCTAGAACTAGGTTTCCACACCCTGTGAGAGAGAAGGTTAATTGAAAGGTGTCCCTTTATATCTGACGGACCTACGCTGGGGAAACCGTAACATAGAAACCGTTAACGGTGTATCAGTGGAATATATTTAGTGAAGCACATAAATCATTCAATAGCATGTTAACAAAAGAAAAACAACCAAATCTAACCAGATATATTCATTCATATTCTTATACAGTATCGCATCCACGTGCGCATCAATAATCATTAGTATGCAGGAAACAGATATAAATAACACAAAGCGCATACAATAATCGTAAAATAGAACACTTAAGTTATCCCAAACAGTCTTCTCATTCATTAACATCTCGATCCAGCTTACACAATCTATCTACTAGCCTGCGCACACATCCAGCAAGGTCTGCACATAGCAGGACTCAGGGTCTCCACGCACACAGCCAGCAGGATCCCTTACCTATAAAATCAACACAAAATGTCCACAAGTATTTATCCAAGATTTTTCAAAACTTAGCCTCCTTCTAGACTCGATTTATCCATGTATTTATAACATATTATCCTATGCGATGATTTATGGACTCTTGGTCTACCCTTTGACCCATTACGATTCATTTGGGTCTTTGACCCACCACAAAGCCCCTGTGCTAGACTAGATTATTACAAAATATTACAAAAACGTTCCAAAATTTCCACTAGGGGACCCTGCACCAACAGTTATAATCAGTCACATCTATCCAAGCATCATCATCCATGTGTGAGAGGCTCATCTCCTCAAATCAATCAAGAACTCCTCCCATCAACCCAATTCGCAATGTGCCATATCCAGGTCGATTAAACAACCTCAATCTCATCTGCAATATGCCATCCATGAAATCTATCAAAGGGGCGAGTCTAACCTTCCTTCATCATCCTTCCATGTGCTTCCCATCGTCATAAACCAATCAACATGTAACAATCATGGTTAAACATCCATGTAAAAAAAACATGGTTGATGGGACATGTATTCAAAGTTGAATGGTGGGAAAAACATCCTGGCGGGTGTTCATTTTGTTTATTATGGCTAAAAGAAATTGGAAAAAGAAAAGGAAAATACTTTTGAAAGGCATGAGGCATTAATTGGCATTTTATTTATGAAAATAATGGAAAATGAGAGAAAATGAAGGTTAAAGGTCACAAGTTGCATGTCAGGAGGAAAATGAAAGAAAAAAATACAAAATGAAGAAGATAGAGGCCTCATTAATAAAAAGTCTTATGAGGATCAGTTGGTAATATTTTTTTAGCTAATTTTTGGAAATGTCATTTCTCATATCTCTCTCTCATACTCTTGGAGACAGAGTATTCTTGAAGCGCTTTTGGGGACTGTGGCATAGTTGGTGATTTGGAGTAAGAAGGAAAAATAAGAGCAGGAAAGCATGAGAGGACATCAGGATCAACATCTAAAGTAGGTTATGAGTTCATTTATCGATTTGCATGTATTTTTCCCTCACTAGTTTTGGCATGCATGGTGTAGGCATGTGGTTTTTCCTAACCTTTCCATTTCCTGGATAGCCATGGTGTTGTGAGTTTATTTCCATTGATTATTTTCTGGTTCGTTCTCATGATTCCTTTAGATATGGGTTGAGTTATTAGTTCCTAGACCCTTGGTTGGACAAACGCTCTGGAGCCTGATAGACAACTGTCAGTTGAGCTACTATTCCTAGAAGCCTTCGTTGATAAAATACTCTAGAGCCCAGCAGACAACTGTTGGGTTGAGTTGCTAGTCCTGGAGCCTTGGATGGAAAAACACTCTAGAGCCCTAGGTAGTTTTAGCTACTAGTCCTAGATCCTTGGATGGAAAAATTCTGTAGAGCCAGGAAACAACTGGGGTTGAGTTACTTGTCCTAGAAGCCTTAGTTGGACAAAATCTCTGGAAGCCATGTAACAGTTTGGGTTGAGTTACTAATGCTAGAATCCTTGGTTTGAACAAACACTCTAGAGCATCGGAACAACTTATATGGAAACCAATTCGTGATGGTTATGATGTTGGACCGTGAGGTGGAATCATTAGTTGAGGGTTGAGGTGGTTTGGCCTCTAGAAGCCCTAGATTGGATGTGATTTATGTGTTTGATGATATCCCACATGCATGCTTGGAATACGACATGAGGGTGTTTGGTTGAAGTAAGATTTGGCTCAGTCAATCTATGGTCCGATGGAACGTGGAAGTCCCATATCTAGTTGGTTTTCACATTCAGTAATGAAGATATCATTCCTATGGTATTTGGCATGCAAATGTACTAGCTTATGTATGGATTTTATTGTTGTTATATCCATTGTATTTATAATGTTATTGTGTTGGTTATAAGCATGTATTCTATCGGTGATGATGTATGGATATACCCATGTTTTTACCGATAAATGAACACACAATGTATCTAGGGAAAATAGACTATATTGTATTTTATGATGTATGAGAGAAATGATTCTTATTGATTCTCAGATAAGTATGAGACCCCCATCTTTAATTTTGTTGTTTATACCTGTATATGCAATGTTTATGACATGTTTGAAAAAATTCTTGTCATGGGTAGGAGGATTCTTGATGAGCTCGTGATGATGTGATTGCTTCAATACCTTTTTTTAAATGTTATTCATCTTCCCCTCCAGTCTCATGAAGTTTTGGGCAATGACCTGGGCTCTGGGGCTAAAAAGGTGGCACAAATCCTAGAGTTGCAGGTACAAAACTGACCAAACCGATCCCTCGCCCCTACCTTGCCTTGGTATGCCCATGGCTATAGGATTTTAATCGTTGCCTTGCCTTGGACTGCCTGTGTCTAAGGTTAAAATTGTTCAAAAAGTAAGTCTCCCTCAGGGTTAAGGGATCTAGAAGGTTGGGTTACCTCGTCAGGATGATTTTGATGTTATGTAAGGTGTGTTTGGTCTTGTTTCCACCGATTCCATTTCCTTAAGGTCATATGGGAAGTTGAATATCATATTAGTAGCCTCTCGTCGCATTTTTACCCTGGTTGGTCGGTTACTTGAGTAGATGTGGGAAGAGGGTGTTACAGAGTGGTATCAGAGAATGGTTAAACTCTCAGATTGGATGGGTGGTGTGTTGATCATGCATTTATGTTGATTTCATATTTGTTTAGTATGCTTGTGGCTTATATGTGTTTGTTGCATCCATGTGGTGTTGCCCATGGTTCCATTGGTTTCTCCATGGAAGCATTTATGGTGTTGTTTTCAACATGTTTTCATGAATGTATGACTCATTATGTGTGGTTCTTACTTATGTATTGTTTGTGCACACTTCCTCACATGTTGCTACATGTTGTATATGCATTTCTTGTTTATGTTAGGTCACATATTGGTCATGCTTTTGTATTGTTTGTGTATCCTTTCTTATGTGAGGCTATATGTGGGACATCCATTGGTCGTTCATGATTGGTGATGCATACCAAGTGGGTTCATATGGTCAAGTTTTCATTGGTTTCGTGAAGGTTGTTGTGCATAAGGTCATTGTATGAAATAAGGTCATCTTGATGATATTGGTATGTTATGTTGTTAATGAGTTGGATAATATAGAGCAGGAGATACAGACCATCAAAGTGAAGTTGCAACATTGGACCTCAAGGAAAGAGAAGATCGTCATACAAGTGTGCACGTTTGGCATGCAGGTATGTGATTCATGGTTGTTGTAAGCATTACGGTTACTTATATGCTTTTCATTCTATTGTTATGGTTAATATGTGATAAATACTAGTTGATCAATGTAGTTATATGCATTATGGTTGTGAGTATTCCTTTCATTATATTTATGTTATGGTTACATACATTATAGATGCTAGTTGATTATTGCGATTATATGTCCATGTGTTGGATAGTCACGAATGACAGGAACCTATGGTGGTATGAATTTCTATTGTTGTTTTATGTTATATAACTTATATGTTCTTGATGAGCATGTTATGAGTTAACTTGTTGTTGTTGTATGATAGCTAGCTTGATGATTAGGTTACATTTTGTTGATGAGAATGTTATATAAATTATTGTTGTTACATGTTAGTAACTTTATGGTTACGGTTATGACATTCAAGCATGATTCGAACTAATTATCATATTTTGTTCTATTAATAGAGACTAACTGTGTATATGTGATTGTTATGTGTTAATGGAAATTTTTTATGATCTTATGACATGAACATGTTAGCTAGATACTATTATGGATATCATGACCTTATTTATGTTTAAGTTGATATGTGAACAATTTATATTGTGCTAATATACATAGATTGTGCAAACAAGATAACATCCCCTAAGGTACATTAACATATGAGTTTTCTTATGTCATGTACTTGATTCTTGATTGTTTGATTATGTCATCTATTGGGTGTTGAGTGTTTTGTGTCTATTATATCGTCTAATTGATTTATCTAACATGGTACATTTATAGTTATTTGAATGTTTGATTAATTACATGATATGAGTATATGTGTCTGTAACGTTGCATGAAGGGATGATCTTGTTTTAAGATCGTTGTGTTAACGCATATGTGTTGAGATAGACAGTATGTACTTGAGTGTAAGTAGGTGATAGTTGTAGCATTATGTATTATGACTCGTGAATGTGATTTGATTGTTTATTTTGAGATGGTTATTATTATTGGTAAAAGTTGATTTCGAATTGATAAATATGGTGTCTTGATGTTTGGTACATATGGCTGACATGTGTGTTCAGTTACAGGTCAACATGCTTGGCACAACAAGGTAAGGTAAATAGCTTGTTGCTATGATTATTTATGCATTGATAGTTATTTTTTTATGGCGATATGATGCAGGGGATCTCATGGAAAAGAGATTGTCATGAAATTTTGAAAAAGGCTCGAGTTTATCATTCCTTTTTAAGTATTGGAAATCATGGGGATTGAGTTATGATGTTTGTTTCTAATGTTGTGATTTCAGTCTTTTATGTTTTTTTTGCGCTTAATTTGAATTTTTTTTATGTTTGGTGCAAGGCCTTTCTACTTTGTCTGTGGTGTCATATTACTATTGGTTTTCCATGTTTTTCTTATTTTTTTCTTTTCTTTCTTTTAATGTTTTGAATCTTAGGATTTTTCTTCTGAAAGAGGAAATTTGATGGAGCTCGGGAGAGCTTTATGGTACCCAACGGGTATTGTAAGAATTGGATGAAGCCCATTGCATATATAAGGGCAGCTGAAGGTAAGAATATGACAGCCAGTCGGATTGGTTGGGTCCATTGAGGTAAATGGAAGGTGGACGAACAATTGAAAGATAGGTAAAATGAAAGGTAAATTGAATAGATCTGAGTTGTTATATGCCTTAGCTATGTCGGGAACTATTTTTCTCAAAGTTTTGTATGTCGTGCATGAATAAAGGAAGTTGTCTTAACCTAGGCCTTATGATATTTGGTAATCATGTTGTGATCATAATTATGATGATGTCTATATATGTATATATGCATGTATGTATGTTGGTATCTGATGAGATCATCATTGATTTATGTTGATGTTTATATATGTATATATATATGTATGTATGATGTTGTTTGACAAGATCATAATTTTGTTATTTTAATGATTATATATATGTCACTGTATGACACGGTTTTCAAGGATCATTCTTGTGGAGGAATGATTGTTTTTGCAGGTGAATAGCATAAAGAGGTTCTTGGTGTTATGAGAAATCAAGTGGGAAGAGTAACTCTAACAGATCTATGAGGTCAGTATCATGTGGACATGAATCTATATTATATCCTTGTACTATGTCTATGTTTATGTTATAGACAGGTAATGTTTAGGGGTACATTGGCGAAGTAAAAATAGTGTGTTGTGTAGCATGATAAGATAAGCATGGATCATGGAAATACACTAGAATCAATGCTTCTTGTGGGGTCAGTGTGTGCTATGTGGATGTACAGTGTTTTTCTTGTGCATATGTTGTGCATGTTGTATATTTAGTGATTATACCTATGATGATGTGTAATGTTGCATATGTAGTATTGTGCACATATGATGTTGTATGCATATCGTTTTTTATTTATAGTGCATATCCAGTGTTGGGTATAGATGGTGCTATGCACATGTTTGATATGCGGTGTTGTGTACATATTGTACTGTGTGCATGTTGGTGTTGTGTGCATATGGTATTGTGCGCATGTTGGATATTTGGTGTTGTGTATGTATGATGCTATGTAAAATTTGAATGGATATGTAGTGCTATGTACATATGGTGTTGTGTGTGTGATGTACATAGGCTGATATGTACATTTTTTGTTATTTGCATGATTGTAAATATGGTGTTGTGCCCATGTGGTGTTATGTACAGGTTGTACATATGGTGTTGTGTGCAGGTGGTGTCATGTACATGTCGTGCATCTGGAGCTATGTACATGTGGTTTCGTGTACATGTCATGCATGTGGTGTTGTGTACATGTGGTATTGTGTACACATTGTACAAGCAGTGCAGTGTACATTTGGCATTGTGTGCACATTGTGCAGGTGGTGTTGTGTACATGTTATGTTGTACACATGTTGTGCAGGTAGTGTTGTGTACAGGTGGTATTGTTTACACGTTGTGCATATGGTACTGGTATACATGTGGTGTTGTGTACATATCGTACATTCTTTTTTGCGGCCATGCGGTACTATGTATATGCATGGTGTAGTCGTGGTATCGTGGCGTGTACTCATTGTGTTGTACTGTGTGTAAGTATATGTATTTTGTTGTGTTTTACACCAGATGTAGGTGTACATGTGGTGTTGTATTATACACCAGGTGTAGGTATACGTGTTTTATGCCGGTATAGGTGTATGTATTGTATGTATTATAAACCGGTTGTAGGGGTATGTGTTGTATACCGGTGTGGGTGTGTCTATTTTATAGTGTTGTATGTCATATGTGGGTGTATGTGTCGTCATGTACACTATATCTATGTGTATGTGTTTGAAGATAAGGCAGTGGGTGTTTGTCGAGTGTGGCAACTGATCCGGTATATGTACAAAAGAACGAATGCAGAAGTAAGGACTGATGAAAGATAAGTATCAATATTTTATTTTAGTTATATTATGCATGTGATATACGATTATGACTTATGATGGTTACATGTGATTTATGATTATGGGTTATGATGATTGCATGTGATTCATGATTTTGACCTATGATGGTTGTGTTTTTTCCTATCCAAATGTGATATGTTTATACATGATGATTTGATCAAGCAACTAGTTTGACTTGTTGTGACAGGAAGTAAATAGGATTACAAGTGTACCTTGTTGATGAGATACCAATAAGGTATGATTTGAAGTTATTTCAGTTTTTTTTAATCTACTGGTAGTTATGTTCTTGGTACGGGAAGCAAAAAAATACTCGATTGGCTGATTGGAAATGTATGCAAGAATTAGCAGTGTCAACAAAAGTAATTGAAATAGAGAACCATATGGTGGTAAAGCACTTCAAGAGCGGGGCCATGGTGGGACATTGGTACCCAATAGTTTCCATTGATTTCCATGAGAATGTTATGACCGGTATGATGGCTTTTAGGCAGGTATATGCCTTGGTTTTTGTATCTTCCGATGCAAGGAAGCCTTGCCATGGGATGGACTTCCCGAGATGGGGGTGCCAGCAGAACTTGGAAGGTGTGTGACTGCATGGAAGGGGTTGATCGGATTGTCTCGGATGCACATTGGGAGTTTTCTCTAGAACAATGAGTCGGTAAATGTTCATTAAGGGTTTAGTAGCACAAGATTGTAGCACTCGACATTAGATTCAGAATTTGACATGGAAGTGGATTTTGGGATTCCTAGGAAGGAGGTGAATCCTATTATTACCTTGAGGGTGGATGTGTAGGCCTCTGGATTCCATTTTTCATTGATACATGCATTGAATCCTTTTATTCGCTGGTTGAGAAAATGTGTATATGTGTATATTACTGTAACGAGTTGGTTTATAAAGCTCCACATACAGTATGGTTATTTGTTGGGTGAAGAAAATGTGCTTAAGTATATGTGGTTGTTATTTTAAATATCATAATCAGTTGTGTTATAAAGCTCAAGTAAACTATATTTTTTTCATGTTTTAGTAGTGGTCATTGTAAATACTGTAATGAGTTGTGTTATAAAGCTACACAGGTAGTATGTTTTTTTTCAATGGTTTTATTGGTTGTAGCTATCCTTGAACATTGGGGAGGGTTTTGTAATAGCCCTAGATAAAAATCCATGTAAAATATATATAATAACACGGTTGATGGGACATGTATTCCAAGTTGGATCGTGGGGAAAACATCCTAGTAGGTGTTCATTCAGTTTATTATGGCTAAATGAAATTGGCAAAGGAAAAGGAAAAGGATTTGGAAATGCATGAGGCATTAATTCGCATTTTATTTATGAAAATAATGGAAAATGAAGAGAATAGGTCCCTAATTAATAAAAAGGCTTATGCGGATAAGTTAGTAAGCTTTTTTAATTTTAGTTTTGGAGCTCTCATTTCTCTCTCTCTCTCTTTCTCTCATACTCTTGGACACTTAGAGTATTCTTAGAGAACTCTTGGAGAGTTTGTAATACTTGGTGATTTGGAGCAAGAAGGAAAAGGAAGAGCATGAATGTGTAAGAGGAAATTGGGATCAACATCTACAGTAGGTTCTGACTATAGGTATCGAGTTGCATGTATGTTTTCCTCACTAGTTTTTGCATGCATAGAATCTGCATGTGGGTTTGCCTACCCTTGTCATTTCCTAGATAGCCTGGTGTTGTCATTTTATTTCCATTGATTATTTTATGGTTGGTTATCATGATTCCTTTACTTATGGGTTGATTTATTAGTTCTTGCAAACTTGGTTGGAAAAATGCTCTTGCACCCGATGGAACAATTTGGGTTGAGTTACTAGTCCTGTAATCCTTGGTTGGAAGAACTCTCTAGAGCTCGATGGATAGTTGTTGGGTTGAGTTACTAGTCCTAGAGTCATGATTGGAAAAATTCTCCAGAGCCCTAGGTGGGTTGAGTTACTTGTCCTAGAGCCTTTGTTGGAAAAATGCTTTAGTGCCCGGAAACAAATGGGGTTGAGTTACTACTCGTGGAAGCCTTGGTTGGAAAAACACTTTGGAAGCCCTATAACATTTGTGGCTGAGTTACTAGTCCTGGAAGCCCTAGTTGGAAAAAACACTCTGCAACCCTGAACCAACTTGGGTAGATACCCATTTGTGATGGTTTTGATGTCCGACCGTGAGGTGGAATCACTGGTTGAAGGTTGAGGTGGTTTGGCCTATGGAAGCCTCGGATTGGGTGTGATAGATTTGTTTGATGAGATCCCACATTCATGCTTAGAATATGGCACAGGGTTGATTAGCTAAAGTAATATTTGGCTGAGCCAATCTATGGTCATGCGGAATGATGAAGTCTCATCTCCAGTTGGTTTTTACATTCAGTAATGAAGAGCTCATTCCTCTGTTATTTGGTATGAAAATTTACTGGTTTATGTACGGATTTTATTGTTGTTATATCCATTGTATTTCTGTTGTTATTTTGTTGGTTATAAGCATTTTTTCGAACAATGATGATGTATGACTCTACCCATATTTTTTTCACTAAATGAATACACAAGTATCTATGGTAAAATAGACATTAGTGTAGCTTATGATGTAGGGAAGAAATGTTTCTTATTGATTCTCAGATTAGTATGAGACCACCATGTTTAATTCTTTTGTTTATACCTGTAGATGCAATGTTTGTGACATGTTTGGAGAAATGTATGTCAGGACTAGGAGGGGTCCATATGAGTTCCTAATGATGTGATTTCTTTCGTACCTTTGTTTTAATGTTATTCATAATTCCCTATAGTTTCATAAAGTTTTGGGCAGTGACCTGGGCTTTCAGTCTAAAAGGGTGGCACAAATCCCAAAGTTGAACGCACAAAAGTGACCAATTTGGTCCCTAGCTGCTACCTTGCCTTGGCATGCCTGCGGCTATATGATTTTAGCCCCTACCTTGCCTTGGAATGCCCATAGATAAGGCTAAAATTGGTAAAAAATTTAGTATCCCTCGGGTTTCAGGGGCCCAGAAGGTTGGGTTACTTTCTGAGGATGTTTTTGATGATGTGTAAGGTGTGTTTTTCTTGTTTCTGTTGGTTCCACTTCCTTAAGGTCATCTAAGAGGTTGAATCACATATTAGTATCCTCTTGTTCAATTTTTACCCATGTTGGTTGGTTACTTGGGTAGATGTGGGAATAGGGTGTTGTACATCCATAATAAAAACTATGGCTATGTGAAAAGACTCAACCCATGCCTAAGTGTACCTCACCAAGGCATCTCCATTGTTGCAAATCCATCCGATTCCAAAGTGTCTTTTCTCGATCATATCCATCAAGTTACTCCTCATGAACACACCCCATAATTGTGTATAAGGTATGCACCCCATACTACATCAAATTCAAATTATCTTGACCTTAGCTCCTCAATGAACCAGATACTCCAATACCGCTATGATATGAAGTCTCCAATAGCTACAACTATCTATAATTCATCATGAAATCTTATGCATAATCTCCATCCAATACTTCGGCAAGCACACTTGACTTAACCCAAAACTCCATCGCAAATTTCCTCCGCCATCCAAGGCATGTGAATGTGCTCATAAGCTTCTCATAAAACAACTATGGCCTTGTTTTCCAAATGTGAACAACATCTCCATCGGTCCATATACAAAATGTCTCCATGTCACACTAGAAAGTCCATCTTGCTCACATCCTTGCCTTGAGACTTCTCCTTGATTCCCATGAGTGACATATCCATAATTTCTCCTTCATAATGTCCCTGTATAATGTCTCCCATGCACTCATGTATATGTCCATGACTTCGGTTGCGCATATGTCCACTCTAGTAGACTCAACGCAACTCTAGTCATCACATCCTTGTCCATCATCAAGGTTAGTGCCCTTTGTCACCTCTACCTTCATATGTCATCATGGTTCCTTCCTTCACTACAAGCTCCCCCACTAAAGGTCCACCAAGATTGCCTCTTGGTTCTAGCCATGAACAATTCTACCCAAGTATCACAACAGTGTTCCCTTCCTCCATTTTTTTCATGAGTCATGATGGGCACTTATCCAATTCTCCATATGGCTAAGCATGAGTTATCTATCACAAATCTCATCATGTTCCACCCTTGTCATGGGAATTTGAACCTTCTGTCATGAGGTCATAAATTTCCCCAACAATTTCTACAACAAACAATGCTCCTTCCTCCTCTAATTTACAAGGTATCTCCATAGTATTCCAAGGAAATACTATACATTGCATCAGAAAAGAATTCCCCCCTTTTCTCATCCCTACATATGTCCCATCCTCCAAAAGCTCCAATATAAACACAAGTCATAGCAATACTTACATCTTCATGAGGTCTCTCCAACTGAGTGCCTCCCATCTTCAATCTCTGAAATGTGCACGATTCTAGTCCAGCTTGTTCAAGTGTCATCACACCAAGTTCCTCCTCTATCATCGACACACCTAGAACATCCTCTTCTTCATATATCTCGGCTGCTTCTTCCTCATCGCAATCTATAGCTTCATCCTCCTCCATTCTCCATCCAAGTCGAAGAAGATCTACTTCAATAGTCTCCTCCAAGACTTCAAGTCACCCAACATGCCTTCGCCCAACGCACTCACTGTGACTCTTCCACAAACTCACCACGACTCGCCAAGGGGTTGGCATCCTCTAATACGATGCACTCGCTAATATGACGTGCTTGCTATGCATGCTCACCACTGTCACACATCTCTGGATTCCGCACGAAGTCATTGCACAACCCAAGTTGGTCAATACGGGCACTCGTCACACATGACCGTGCGCGCTACAACTCGGCCGCACATCGCTCCAACTTGTGGGCCTGACAGAGTAGGACACCTTATAGCGCACTACCTACACTAATTATACTGAATAGTAAAGTCTCCCGGAGTTGGAGAGCTGCCGAAAATGTAGGGATTTGCATGAATATACATACTTTCATCTGTCATGGGGCCATGCACTAAGCTACCAATGATTGCCTTAGTGGCTAGTTGTTAAGATTTTCCGAAAAATATACCCGGCGACTCGCGAGTTTCAAATCATTTTCCGCTGAGTCATGCAACTGTCGACAACCTACCATTGGCGTCTACCGGCGCGACCAGTCGTCCTCAGCTGTGGCCGATTGTGGGGCAAGGAACGAGAAATCCTTTGTTTCCCCGTGTGTAGTGTTTCCGCTGGGATTACTTTTACGATAACCACTTCAGTTCCCCATTTTCACATTGATGTCATCTCGGAAATGTTTGGCCGACCATGGACAACCGTGTCATGGACATCGGTGTCAAATTAAACAGACCGAAAGATATTACATAACTAAACAGTGAGATAAATATTCATTATTTATGTAAACACTCGATATGTGTTTAATATAAGATGAAATAAATGATTTTCAAATTAATTTGTTATTTTTTTTTTATTTTCTGTCAATTACTTTTCATATCATTCGTTGGAACAATATTTTCCTATCAAATCTTGTTAAAAATCAAAATTACAAACCTTAATTTTTTATTTCCCGAATATGGAGGTTGATAATACCTTCATTATTTTTTTTCCGAATATGCATGTTGATAATGCTTTGACTTCTAAGTAAAGGTTGCCGAAGGTATCATTGTTTAGGTTCGGTATTAAATTGCACATTAAAATATATGGTGACGAAGACCCCACCCATGTGATTACATTCGTTTGGAGAGAGTACCGAGATACAAATTTATTATTTTTTGGGGGATATATATATATATACTTCTTAGTATTCAATTGTATTAAACTTTATAAATAAAGAGAAGTTGTCAATGGTGGTTGATAAAATTATTTTAACAGAAAAGATTTTATGTTTATCAGATAAAACGTTTTATTTATTTTTATTAATAGAAAAAACAAATAAAAATTATTAATTTTATTTATGTAGATTTTTTAATATAAAAAATAGTTAAAATAGTAACCTTTTTATACTTCTGTTGAATCAATAAACTTGTACAATTCCTTTAGTTCAACTTTAAGTACTAACGTCCAAAATTTGGTTTACTCATTGTTTGGAATAAGTATATTCAGTGGAAACTGGAAAGTACTTCCAAGGCTTTTTATGACAACTTCCGTGCTTCAACTTTTTTTCAACTTTACTTTATTATTTGGATGTATCATTATTTGTTACTTTAAAGTAAGTATAATCATTAACAATACTTTTTATTAACATTTTAAAAAAAAATTATACTTATTAGCTTTTTCTCAAATTTTTAATTAAATAAATATATTTCTTACAATATGAAAATTTATAATAATTTAGTGCTAAAATCAATAGTGGGAGAGTTATTATGGGTTATTCACAAATGTATATTAATACATAGAGAGACTTTCACTCCCACCATATTTTTTGGGTATTGGGCTTGTAACCTATTTCCTTATGTAAGAGGAAGACCATTCTTAACCAAGCAAATACAACTTTTATATAACTTTATAATATTTTATTATTATGTTTTAGCTAATAAAAAATAAATAAAAATAAGTAATCATGTTTTATTAAAATTTAAAATTTAAAATAAATAAATAATATGAGAATTTGTATTAATAAAAATCTATGCTAACACAATAAGTACATCAAAGTGATTATTACATAGAAAATTACTTCCATAAATCTAAAACTCCGCTAAACACCATTTTTGGCAAAAAGAAAAAAAAAATGTCCAATACTTTGACTTTCTAAAGGTTGCACTTGTTGCTTCCTTGAGCGCAAAAGTATATTCTTACAAATTGTTGCACAAGATTACGAAAAAAAACGTTTATAAGATTTGAGAGAAAGCAACTCATTGTTAGACCTATGAGAGGAAAGAGAATTCTCGACACTAGATTTTAGGTTTTTCTTTCTTCGATCTTTCCTACTTGTTAAAGGAGGGGAAGAAGGCTCATTATTTTTTAACACACTTGAATAGGAATGAGAAGGGGGTGATTTGATCCCCTTATCATCCTCTTTTCCTACTTCTTCTTTCTTTTCTATAAGAGGGATTATGCAAGTATCATTCGATAAATATTTCTCCACGATCGATGATTTACTATTATTTGGAGACACTTGTTATGGGACTCACTAATTAGTGGGGGCCTCATCACCCATTTTCTACCTCTGGGGACTTCAAAACTTCATATCTATTGTGAAATTTTCAAATCTGAAATACTACTGCAGCGATATATTTATTTCACCTACTTATTTATGATAAGTTATTTACGCCTTTATTTCGGTAAATTATGAAATAAATACAACTGTAGTAATCAACTAAACATAAATAGAGAATAAAACAGAACACATATAACACAATAGAAACAATCACATGTACAAAATTATTTTTTGATAATTGCCTCTGGAAAAAGCCAATGCAGGAAAACTGGTGCAGCATATGAGGGCTTGTATTATTCTTCGAAAATGAATCTTTTACAATAAGTAGACGACGAGGCTTCTTAAGAAAATACCTGGGATAAATTCTCCAAGTCCTTTCGGAGAATTTCTAACTCCTGGAAGGCACCCCAGCTTTCTCTGCGTCACTCTGTGTGCTCTTCTCTGCAGTCCCTACACTGGAATGCATCACTTTGCATGGGGACTTAGTGTTGGTGCTCAACGCTAGCCTTTGTGGCCCTCTGCGTCCTCCTCTTGCCTCTCTCTATCACTTTTGACTACCTCACTTTCTTTCCAGATGACCCTCAAGCCTTCTCTTATAATATTCTCATTGATGAATGAACGACCCAGATTAGATTTCTAATAAATGGCTAAGAATAAAACATGACTTGATCTTCATTCTCTAGAATGTTCTCACTCTGTTTTATTAATACCTTTTAATTATTTAATTTCCCTAAGTTTAGAATTATGGTCCTCATTAAAATAATTAATTATCTTAATAAAACACAAACCGAGTAGAATTTCCAAGAACAATTTTTGGGTTCTTTGGAATACTGATGTCCAATCCTCCTCACAAAATTTGAGACTTTGAACACTTTCCAATGCTACAAAAATCAACACTCCCTCTTAGCGAGGAATGTCTTCAAGCGAACAATGCTAACTGCATCGAATTTGACCTGAAGCATCTATAGCGTTGCTAATGTCTCAGTTGTTGCCCCTCATCTATTGCATTGCTTCCCTCTGTACTGCTACCCATGACACCATCTTTGTCACTACCTCATCCATACTGTAGCTCCCTCTGAATTTCGAGCCTATCCATTCCTCCTACTGGAATAGATTCTTGACCAACCCCATCATTTCTATGAAGTAAGAAAATTTGGTCTTTCCCAGAGCTTTCGGTAGTATATCTGCCACCTGCTCTCCTGTAGGAATGTACTTCAGTTGTACCGCTCCTCGTTGGACATAGTCTTTCATGAAATGAGACCTGATGTCAATGTTCTTCGACCGATCATGAAACACATGATTTTCAAAGATCCTGATGCAACTCTGATTAACACACAAACTTTCATCGCTTTAATCCTCTTATTGAGTAAGTTCATGACCAAATTTCGAAGCCATATGGCTTCACACGAAGTTATGATAGCTTCCATATATTCACTCTTGGTTGTGCTCAGCACCACATACTTCTGTTTCCTACTACATCAGGAACTCATTCCTCAACTGACACTGAAACACTACCCAATAGTACTCTTCTCATCTACTGGAATTCCCACCTAGTCTATCTCAGTGAACCCACTCAAATGGATGTCATTTCCATTGGTGTACCTCAATCCAAACTTGACAATCCCCCTCAAGTACCTGAGAACATGTTTTGTCGTTGCCCAGTGAGCCCTCATTGGTTCACCATGAACTAACTGAGGGTATTCATGGCATAACAGATGTCTGGTCTAGTATTGGCCAGATACATCAAAGATCCTATCAGATGCCTATACAAGGTAGGATCATTGTCATCATCCTCAGACTTGTCGATTGTCTTCCAGTCTAATCATAGGTGTATCCATGGGTCTACAGTCCTCCAGCAGAAATCTCTTCAAAATATCTATAGTATATCTTCCCTCTCCAAGCAATATTTCTCCCTTCTGCTGCTAGAAATCCAAACCTAGAAAATAGTGCATCTGCCCTAGATCCTTCATGTCAAATTCTATAGCTAGATTTTCCTTGCAGTCTTTGATGAGCCTAGATGATCCAGTCAGAAACGGATCATCTACATATGGAACCAAAATTTAGAGGCTCACTCCCTAATTTCAGATAATATAGGTTGGGATCTATGTCACTCTTGAAAAATCTAATCTATTGAAGGTAGCTTTCAATTCACCCATACCAAGCTCTAGGGGCTTGCTTCAGTCCATAGAAGGCTTTCTTAAGCCTTAAAACATGATTTTTCTTCTCATGTGTCTCAAAGCCCTTTGGTTGTTATATATACACTTCCACTTCTATCACCCCATTCAAGAATGCAGTATTAACATCCATCTGGTGAATCTCCCATCTCATTTGCACTGGAAGGGATATGATGGATCTGATTGAAGTATACCATACTACTAGGGCGAAGGTTTCTTCATAGTCGATCCCTTCCTTCTGTGCATACCCTTTAGACAGAAAGCTGGATTTAAATTTATCAATACTTCCATCTTCATCATATTTAATCTTGTAGATCCATCTCGAACCTACCACTAATCTATCTAGAGGTCTAGGAACTACTTCCCAGACATCATTTGTCATGATGGAGTTGTACTCCTACACCATCGCATCGGCCCACTTTTGATGCTGAATGACCTCCTAAAAGCTAGAAGGTTCTCCAACTTATGCTACCAGTGCTCAGTACCTCTTTGGTTGTTGCGTTACCTCTTATCATTTATAGGAGCTCCAATGAATTCCTCTGCATCCCTCAGAGTGTGTTGTAGTTATTTTCTTTTCCTTCCAGTGATGGTGGGTGGATTTAGATGCTTTTCCTGTTGGACTTCCTCAGAAAATATTTTCTTGCAATCCATGTGCCTTGGAGCAACATTAGAGGCATCTTCCGTAGGTAGTTGTGGTTGGACCAGTGGATCCTCCCGAGTCTACGTAGATGAAGACATATCTCGAGATTTCTTGAAGGCTCTCTCCTCCATGAACTTCACATCCCATCTTACTACTATCTTCCTACTCTCAAGAATATAGATGCGGTAAGACTTCGCATTCTCGCTCACAAGGTGTTAAGAAGCTAAATACTCTCAGTGGATAGAGGCAATCCCTCCAGCCCTAGAGTGGGTCTAGAAACAAAGAGACATGCTAGAATGTAGGTTCCTAACTATATAATGAAAGAGGACACAGTAGATCGACCTACCTGGAATCCAATGTTGTTGTTGCGGTTGTAGTAGTGGTGACCTCTCTCTCCTGCCTTGGCAAGTCACAATCCATCTGTAGTCACGCTCAGATACCTGCACATAACACAGTAAACAAGAGCAACATACAACATAATAATTCCATTCATAATCACTAACTAGTCAAAGAGGGATAAGCATGTTATGTTAAATCAAACAACATAACACAAAACGGGAACCCAAACGCTATCCATGTATATACTGATAGAAGGAAGAGGTACAAAAAATGATTTGACATCATAGTCTCCTCCAATGGGGTTCAGCCGAAGCGCATCTGAGATACTCATCAAGGGATTCGGATGGGATGAGGGCATGGACTTAAGCTCTCTCAACAAAGTTCCTCCTTGTTCTATCTCTTTCACAATTCAACTCTTCAATCCTTCATGCTCAGCTATTCAATTTTTCAGCTATTTTTCTATAATGTGTTCAGCTAACTTATGCAAAGAGAGATAGCTTATTTTTATAGAGGAAAAGGAGGATATTGGGATCCCTACAAATGTGGGAGGGAGGCCTATCGTTTAAGAGGTTTTCATGGGAAGTGGAAACAATAAAATAAAGGAGGGAGTCTGTGGTTATTCAGTCCAACCAATCCCAATGACACATCCTCGAAGTTGTTGAAGTGGAATCTTCGCCTCTATTTTTAAAAAACATTCCATAAACAGCTTGGCATGAGTGTTTAACTGGGAAAAAGTGCCAACTAGCATGGGCCCGGTGTTAAATTTTCCAATCGGCATGAGGGTGTAACTGGCTACTCGCGCCAAGGCAAAAACAAGGGTTTTTACAGCTCTGCTCAGGGAATTGTCAATAGAAGGAATATTTCTCTCATGTAAAGGGATGCAATGATGGTATTTACAAGACATGACACTTCCTATTAGTCATAGAAATGACCCTCCAATGTGCCAGATGGGGATTGCAGGGACAGTGACAAATTTTTTTGTAACATATGCCCCCTAAAGCATGAGGTATGAGGAAGAGGGAGGGGTGAAATGCTTTATGAGAAAGCATTTGAACCAAACACCATTGTCAGAAAACCTACAATTACAAATACAACTGATATCTCTGATACATGAACATGTGGTATGGGCGCAGCCATCCATAATAGAGTACATAAAAACTAAGATCCGAGGTATGGACACAGCCATCCCGCAGTAAGGATCAACAAATAGACTCAGGTATAGTCGCAGCCATCCAATAAAAAGAGTCATGCAATAAGTCATGATAATCCAAAAAAATTCGCAGCTTGGATTTTAACCAAAAAAACCCAGGGTCTTGCACTCCATCTCGACCCGAATAAGTACAATTTCAAACTTGTAAATATATGAGTTGAATTCGAACATGCAATAAAATCGTGTGATTACCAAAAAATGATGAAAGCCATTAACATACGTGAGAGAAACCACCAATAATGATGATGGCCCTCAAGGTACAAAAGGTACAATCTATGGAATGTGAACAATGATCTAACGTCGAACACCCGCAGAATCACTCGATTGAAGGCCAATGATGTGAACCTTGTGTCGAATGCGAAAAACCTACCATTGAGGCATGCAGGCTCCAAGGTACCAGAAGGGAGTCTCTAGATCAAATTCTTGGATAATGAGTTGAAGTCGACAGGAAGTGACCTGGTCTAAGGAGGGCCATAATGTTTCCCACATCATCGGCACGAGATAGAGGAACATGGTGAAATTGAATCAGGACAAACATAGAATCAGAGGAAGGTTGACAACTGTAAAGGAAAACTTCTCTTAAACATATCAATGACACAACACTAGATTTGGCAGTATTTGACGTCAAGCGATCTGAGGTCGTGATGGCCTAGAAGAGAGAAAATGAGAGGTAAAAAGATATTACCCAAACCAATGAAGGAAAAAATCATGAAATGAGATGTCCCTAACCCGACAGGAATGCAGACAAGTGTCATGTTCAAGAGCAACATACTGCCAACATAACTAGAACTGGGTTCCATTTTCCCCCACCATTTCTGGAGAGTACCCCAATTATTTTTTAAAACATGCTTGAAGGGGATAGCATATTCTTGCAATGTAAGTTTATCCTTTGGACAAATCCAACCTAGTACATTTTACAAGCCCTAGGAAGGAGGAACTCGAGTAACGTCATGGCGACAAAGTCTGATGTCAACAAGGTTTAACAAGTTTGACAAAGGGGGAACTGGACATCTTTTCATGTTTAGAGGGTTTGAAAAGAAGGAAAAAAAGGAAACTCCAATAGTCCCTTTTAGTAGGTAGTCTCACAGATCCGAAAAGGTAGAAATTTATGTCTGAGAGAACCTCTTAGTCGCGATAGGCTAAGGTATTCCTTTTTTTTAAATAGTCCATCCTAGCCCGAAAAATGGGTAAACGTATACTGGGTGGATATCGTTTCGCAACCATTTAACGAGTTCAAAATGACAAGAATCTTGAAAATATTTTCAATTTTAAAGAGTCAGAAAAGAGCTAAAAAATGACTCCAGTAGTGAATTTTTTGTGTTTTTACCGAGTCTAAAAAAGTATAAAATATAACTCATCACTTCATCATTGTCACAAGAAAACCTGTCGCTGCACAAGAGACACATGTAAAACCCATTTCTCGAAATAATGTAATATAATAATCGAAAAATATGTCTTAAAACCTAATTAGGGTTGTGAAAAAGTAATAAAATGCCAAAAATGGTAAAAATAATTACTTTTCACTTTTTACCTCTTCTGGAGCAATAGTTACTCATTTAGCACTGTGATTTTGTAGCGACGATAGCGGACGATTTGGCAGACCAATCTCGAATCCATCAGTTCCAAGTAAGAGCCGACACGTTTCCCTTCATTCTGAATCTGTTTCCATGCATGAAACCCTCAAGTTCGATTTATGGAGGGGGAAATTGGAAAATTTAGGGCATGGCGTTCGGCACGAGTTTCGAGCGCAGACTCATGCCAATCACAATTTTTTCTTAACTAGTGTGCGCCACGGTGAAAACCATTTTACTCTCAAAATGCCAATCAATAGACCCCAATTTTTACAAATTCAATTGTTTAATTAGGCTAACAATGTCCATGTAACAATGTTTGCAGATATAAAGTGGCAAAATGGTAATAGAATGGAAAGAACGGTAACACATTGAAGAGGATGATCTTTCCATGGGAAATGAGAGATGCGTGGAAGCTCTCAGAGAATGTGGACTGAAAAAATTATTCTTAACATCATGTCTCTGAGCTCAACCATAGTTTATATAGTATTTGATCAGCATATGGGACGAGAATCAGGAAAAGTTCATCCTTCGAGATCAGGAACTCGAGATTGATATTTTTGATGTCTACTTCATAACAGGATTGTCGCGGAGGCGAGCATCACCAATCCTAACTGACACCCGGCCTTCCACAGAGAACATGTCCATGGTGATTGACAGGGTATGTCCAGGGGCACGGAAGGGATTAGGAAGTGGAAAAGTCGATATTAAGACTATCCCAGACTTGGCACTAAAAGTAGCGCTACATACCATCACACGAGCTACAAGATCGCAAGCACCACACAGAGCAACAAAGAAACAGTTGCTTCTTGCTGTAGACGTCTTGGAACAGACCATCTACAACTGGGTAGAGGCCGTGACAATAAAAATGAAACTCCAGCTAACGAAATTCAAGAAGGCCAATTGAAGGCCAAATTGAAAAAAATTGGTTATGGATCTATTCTGGTATCGTTATTCTTGGAATGAATACCTACCTTTCAGTGGCAGGAGGTCATAGTCTCGACACCACCAGCAAGAGAACCACAGATGGCCTGATGGGAAGCTCTGATGCCAAGGGAAGGGGGCGGTCAACAGATGTCCTAGAGACTGGAATTCTTTGATTCGCTCCATCGAAAATTGATTGTTGTGGAGGATTAGCCCTACTCTGGTACAAATTTTACTGATGATTCGGACCTCCCACTCCCGGAGGGAGATGATTCGGATGAATATTTGGGTAGGCTTCATTTTTAATTTTCATGAGTATTATGATTTTTTCTACTTATGCATGTTTTTACATTAAATCCATGTGTTTGCAGATGTTGGCCCAGAGAGACCCGCAGGCATGTCACTGATAGCGAGATGAATCCCTTGCGATTTTGACCATCAAGGTGAGGGCAGTGAGGAAGATGAGATTGTGCGTAATCTGGAGGGAATCACATGCGGAGTCTCGAACTATGCATGATTCGATGATGTTCCTCGCACCTACCAGAGGCATACCATAGGGGTGCCTAGTTGAATTCATTGCTTGCTGAGGCAGCTCATACGGGCAGTGACATGCTACCATGAGCATCATGCTGATTACACATCTAGATTGTATCTGCAAATTTTGAGAGACATGATATCCCAGGATGTAATAGAAACACACATATTTTTTGAAGTTATGATGCACACTGATGCAAACATTCGATATATATATATATATATATACATCTATTTTCCTACATGGATCTTTTACATATGATGATGAGTTACAAATTACGCAAATGTCTATCTAATACAATTTTGGCCACTGTATCAGTTAATGCATTCATTCATCTAGTAATATGTTGATATGTAATAAAATAAAAGTGTCTTTCTAGGAAACAAATACATAAATACAATCTTAGAATGTACGGATTTCTAACTTAATAATCACCATTGAGCTGAAGAGGCACCCATAAAGGGCCCAACTTGAAGACGCGGACCTCTTGAGGGCTGGGATGCACAAACCAGTGACCTAACTTGAGGGCATCGTGAGAAGAGTCAAAAACCCGATGTGGACCTCCTGAGGGACATCTCCGACTGGAGAGCTGACCTAACTTGTATGGGGCATCTACCTGCTGGGCCCAATTTGAGTTTGAGTTAAGAGCCACACCGCACCAGGGCTGATGGCTCATTTTAACACCAGCTGTTGGTGAGATGGGAACCTATCTTATTCTCTACTCATATAGGGGGATTTTTCTGCTATAGGATTTTTATTTGGACAAGCAATGCGCGTATGCTGAGGTTGATTGCCTTGGTTAATAGTTCAATGACAACACTATATTCATAGACCTTGTTTGTAGTTCGTCCTAGAAAAATACCTTAGAGATATATCAACTCACCAACAGGATCATAGATTACGTAGGCTGCTAAAGACAAATTCCTGGTACTGCGGGAAGCGCCAACCGTGAAACCGACATAAGGGATAATAGACATCTACACAATAGGAAAGACCCAATGAGTAGGAAAAACACTCACAAAGCACACCAAACCAAAATATGTACAAAAATGAAAACAACACCTATGTACACAAATCATGCATGAATGACTTATGCATAATATTTTTTGAGATACAACTGATTTCTCGATTTTTCTAGATGATGACCTTCGTAATCAATGAGATCATAAGCCCCATTCTGTAACATGTGTTTAATAATTTCGAGCCCATGCCACATGGGTTGAAGTTTTTTTGCCCCCAGCTTATCATGAGCTTGGTCGTACAGGAGGACGGGATCTCCTTCAACAAAAGAATGAGGGGAAACTGACTGGTCAAAATGAGCTTTGAACCGCTTCTTATGTGCTTTGATAACTAGAGAAGCAAAGCGGTGGGTTTCAGCCAGCCTTTCTAAATAAAGGAGATGCTCTTCTTCTGGCGAAGTATTTAGCAGTAATTCAATATCCAACATGAGTGAAGTTATTTCACATTCAATCGGAAGAGTAGCTTCGAGACCATATACCAACTGGAAAGGCGTGAACTCAGCTACGTCCTTAAATGAGGTTCAGTATGCCCAAAGAGCCGAAAATAACATGAGATACCAATTGGATTTGTGGATCCCAATCATACATTGAAGCATGGTGACAAGAAATTTGGTCACCGCTTCAATCTGGCCATTGGCCTGAGGGTAGTACGGTGTTCAGCTGTCATGACACAGACCCAACTTATAAGTCAACTCTGCCACCATATAGTGTCAAAAATGGGAACCATGATCGGTAACGATGGCTTGAGGGATGCCAAACCTAGCAATGATGTGATTGAATATGAATTGAGCAGCTGTCTTACCGTCGACGGAAAGTGTAGGAATTGCTTCGGCCAATTTGGTAAAGTAATCCATGACTATGATAATATAGGCATGCCCCTCGGCCGAGTGAGGGCTACACGTCATAAAATTGATGCCCCGCTTTGCAAAGGGACCAACAGTAATGACAGGATGAAGAGGGATGGGTGGCGCAGGCACCTTGCATTGGTAAATTTGGCAATCATGGCATTTACGAACCGCAACAATGCAGTCTCTGAAGATAGAAGGCCAAAAATAACTAGCATGAAGAAGTTTTTGTGGAGTAGCATAACCAGACATGTGACAGCCACAGGCGCCACTGTGACAATAATTCAGGGCTTTCTCAACCTCCTCGAGAGTCAAACATCGACAAAGTATGGAATCGACTCTGATGCGATAGAGTGTATCTCCAACGATATGATAAGGTTGCGAATGATGTCAGATGCATCGACGGGCATCCTTCGTCAACTCAATTAAAAAATATGAAGTCTGGAGATATATGATGATATCACCGTACCAAGGATCGAGGGTGCTAATCAAGAAAAGGGAATTTTTTGGAATGTATTCCTCATAACGAGAAGGAGCGGAGTCAGAAGGGAGGGAACAGAGTAAATGAACAAAGATCAATGATTTCTTAGACTTGGCAGCAGTAAATTCCAAATCAATCTCTTGGAGGATGACAATCCACTTTGAGTATTTGTCCCCCAGCAATTGTCTAGACAATATGTAGGTCATAGGGTTGCAATCAGAAATCAAAGTCACAGTACGCAAAATAATATAATGATGAAAACGCTGGACTTCGTAAACGGAAGCTAAAGCTAACTTATTGACATGGGCATAATGCGTTTCTTGGTCGAGAAGGTGACGAGACAAGTAATAGATAACATGCTCATAACCATCATCATTGTCTTTTACCAAAACCATGGTAATCCTGCTGAAAGTAGCAGCTAAATAGAGGGAAAAATCACGATGATAATTTGGAGGGAAGAGTAGAGGAGCATTAACAAGCAATGTCTTCAACGTATCAAAATAATTTTGAGAGATTTCATCCCAACAGAAAGGGATGCCCTGCTTCAATAATCATGTGAATCCTTTAGATGCTTTAGCATAGTGAGGTATAAAACGGTGTAGAAAATTAGCCTTCCTTTGTAGACTCTGGAAAAGATGCAATGAGGAGGGAGAGGGGAGATTGACAATAGCCTCAACCTTGAATGGATTGAGTCAAATTCCGTATTTGGACATGATAAACCCTAAGAGTATACTGGAATCAACACAGAAGATGCACTTGTGCAGATTAAGCCGAATGTTGTGGCATCTACAACGAAGAAAAATCTGACGAAGATGGTCAGGATGATCCCTATGCTTGGCCGAATGAACCGGAAGGTCATCTAGATAAGGCTGAACGATGTGACGAATATCATGAAAGGCGTAGGACATCGCACACTGAAATGTGGCCCCAACATTCTTTAAACCAAAATGAGGCTTCTTATATGCGCAGGTACCCCAAGGACAGATGAAGGCAGTCTTGTTTTGATCAGTCGGGAGAATGTTAATCTGATTATAACCAGAAAAACCATCCACGAGGGAAAAAATCTCGCTCCCGGCACAGTCATCAATGATTTGATCGATGAAGGGAGTAGGATACTTATCCTTGGGACAAGCACGATTGATATCATGATAGTCAACATAGACACGAATAGTACCTTGTTTCTTATCTATAAGAACAATATTAGAGAACCATTCTGTTAATGGAATTAGGTAAATGAAACCAGCTTTAAGAAGCTTTTCCACTTCAGCCTTAATGGCAGCAGCTTTCCTAGCGTGCACCGGACAAAGATGCTAGCGAACAGGTTTCGAATAGGGATAGGTAGGAATCTCATGCACCACTATGCTAGGATCAATGCTGGGCATTTTTTTGTAGGACCATGTGAAGACATCATGGAATTTGCGAAAAAAGCTAGTATAAAATTGTACTTCATCTGAAGAACAAGTGACCCCGATATGGATGTTCTCGACAATTCTCGGTTTAACGGAAATTTCAATAGGCATCATCTGTGTAATGTTACTCAAGTTTCCTTCCAAAAAAAATTCATGTATCCGAATAGGCGTTTAAAGCAGAGGAGAAGGAACCTAAGAAGAAAATTGCTCAAGACATGTAGACATGGCCCTGAGACTTGGCAGAAATGAGGAACGATGATGATGATCATCCCACAGTAGATATTTGAGAGACATGGCTTACATGATGGCCTCATCCGAGGGAAACACTTCTTTCAAAGAATCAAGCAAACTTGAATCACCAAGCCAAGGGGATTGAGAATAAATGTCAAGAGACGTGCTCGAAGGAGCACAATCAGAGGATGGAGTGTTTGAAACCACTAAAATTTCACAATAGGAAATCTCACTCGGACTCAATGACAATGAATCTCTGGAATAATTGATATGTTCAGGTGAAGGGATAAGCCACGAGTCATCATACCGAGAGATGATGTTTACCTGAACAATTTTTGGTGGAGGAAGGGGAAAAATACCCATGAGGGCATGTTCTTTGAAAAGTCCTGGCCCTATGCTCTCGTAGGGAGTAGGAATCTTATCCATGTACGAAACATTGTTCTTAGAAGAAGAAGAGAAAAAATACAATTTATCAACAGTGACAATCCTTCCTTCGTGCAGGAATTTCAAAACATGAAAGAGAGTGGATGGAACACATAGCATAGCATGAGTCAAACTGTGTCTGAGGAGAAGAATATAATTGAGCTTAGTGTCAACTACTTCAACCTTGACATTGACTGTCTTCCCTTCCCACGTAATCGAAAAACTAGTGAGAACACCAAGAGGTTTATATTCCATTCAATCAAATGCTTCAAGGGAATTTGGTGAGGATTTCAAAGTTGGAGAACCAATGGCTTTTCAACATGCAGATGACATGACACATGTAGATGCACTCTCATCGACAACCGCCTTATGAATATTCAGACCATTAATACCAACTTGGATAATAAGTGTAATCTGATGTAGAAGTCGTGGTATGAAATTCTCTAAATATAAAGCGAGAAGGCTAGTATTAGTAGGATCAATCCCACCAATCGTCAAAAACAAAACCGTTCATTGAGACGGACAACTCTAAAGTACTTTTAAAGTGGACATTGTAGTTTGGCGCCTAAGCCAAACTTCAACAATACTGTAATGCTAAGCATCAAAAGCATTAGGATTGTAAGAAGACTTGCGGAGTACACCCTTAGAAGGTGGCCGTAGAATGGATTCGACGCTAGGCCTTTCAATCTCAAGAGGGTCAAAAAAAGGTGGAGGAGGAGGACCATCAGCGATCTCCTTCTCCACGGCCTCACGTGAGCCAGAATAATATTTCGATTGAGTAGCAATAAAAATGGGTGTAGAACCGTTCATCATGAATACCTGAGAGCCAAATGGGGCAGAGGACTGAGGTTGATCTACCATATGGGTTTGCTCAGATGGGAAAGGTTCTTTAAGAATGGCCAGAGCTCCTTGGGTTCCTTTGAGCAATTGACTCACTTTGGATCATCGAGGACAGTCCTTGGTGAAGTGCTCTTCACCGCAAATCAAACAAGGATACTTCGGTTTACGTTGAGAGCTATCAGCAGCACGAGGTTTTGGAGAATCCTATTTCGTGGTATCGGCTTTGGCCTTACCTTTACCCTTCTTACCTTTAGAAGCGTTATCCATAGGATTGGTCTTATCGTTATTCACTTCTGTGGGTTTGCCAGAATTCGAGGTTGGCTGAGAAGCAACATTATTGGAAGAAGTAGACTTATGCTTCACAGAGTTGGATGAGGAATACTTATGAGAAGTATGAGATATGGAACCAATAATTCCATCGACAAATGGAATTGCTGATGGTTTAGAAGTTCTAGGTTGAGGAGCATCAAGCAAGATATCATATAATGCGTCGGACTGAGAGTACACGAGATCAAGGTATTGGGTGTAAGAAATGACTTGTTCCTCGGTTACACAAGCCCCCATAGATATGTATTTTTCAATCTGATTGACAAAGGAGGTAGTGAACCAATGATTCAGAAGTTGATCAGGAATTTCAAATTTGATCATGTGACGAAGACGTCTCCACTCATGAATATGATCTGAGATATGAGTAGCTCGGTCCTATTTTAATGATGTGAGGAGATCCATCCCGGTATCATAGCGGATTGGTAACTGGAAATGTGCAAGGAATGCCATGGCTAAGGAATTGTAATCTTGGAAGACTCCACAAGACAGCTCAAAGTACCACTTTACAGTAGCACCAGTAAGAGTTCACTGGAAAATATGGAGCCGAATAGAATTGTCAACCTAAGAGTTAGAAGAACACCACAAGTGGTAAGTCATAACATGCGCTTGGGGGTCTTCGCCAGGCTTATCCTCAAATTTAGGACAATCACTAGGAATCTTGGTTGGAATCGAAGGCTGATACAGGTTATGAAGAATAGGATCATTTGTTAACCTTGACACATCTGGTAACTCCAATGTGGCAAGAAATGGTAATTGAGGATTAAAAGTCATGGGGGTCTCTGATAAGGACCCGTGTTCACATTCCACCCAGATTGAGAGAAATTCTACCCCGAGATATTCTGCCCTGAAGGATTCTGACCATAAGAGTTGGAAGCAGGATAATTCTTTTGATACTGGGGTTGAGGACCAAGATATTGAGTCTGAGCAGACCATTGAGGTCCTTGCTAAGCAACGTAAAGATTTTGTTGTGGAATGTAAGCATGGCTTTGAGGTTGGTTCAAAGGGTAAAAACCTTGGGACACATTATATATCGGTTGATAGTGACCTTGAGGGTAATAAATGCCTTGCGGTTGGGCAGGTTGACTTTGCAGAGTAGGTTGAGTAGGCTGCTGAGCAGGTGGACCTAGCTGAGTTGGGTAAACAAGTAGAACCGGCTGCAGAGACGGAAGAACCGTTTGATGGACAGGTTGAAATGGCTGCTGACCTAGTTGAACCACCTGCTGAACTGGATATTGAGGACCACCAGGTTGCCCTTGTGGGAAAGTTTGGCCTGATGGTTGTGATGGACCAGGTTGTCCCTGATAACCATGTTTTCCCGGGGGAGGACCGTAGGGTTATCCTGGTTGCACAAATTTTGGGCCATACCGAACGTGCGGCTATGGTTGAGGTGCAACAGGTTGTCCCTGTGGTGGATATATTCCCCCCCCAGGACTAGAAGATGGTCCTGGTTGATTTGGAGGTTGACCAAACAGACCAGAAGGTTTTCCTTGTTGAACCAAAGGTTGGCCTTGTGGAGGCTGACCTTGTGGACCAGAAGGTTGTCTCTGAGAACCAAAGGGTTTTCCCTGCTGGGCTGAAGGTTGTCCCTATAAGGGTTGTCCTTGTAAGCCTAAGGGTTTTCCCTGCAATGAAGTTCCTTGATGAGTAACAGCCTGATAAGGATCAATAGGAGGCAAATAGACAAGATTACCATGCCCATCATAATGAAATGAAAATGAATAAATAGGGGTACCGACAGCATCATAGTGATGAAAATGAGGATTTGTGGGAGCCTGGGGCTGCTGGGAACTCTAAGAGCTCTGCTGCTGAACAGCCAATAGATACTCATCAAAATTAAGGCCGCCAGGAATCACAGGCGTAGTGGAAACAACACTAGAAGTAGGTGTGGCCTCCGTCGAGGGAGCATAAGGTCGGTGAATATCCAGCATCTTCTCGTCAAACACATAGGTAGAAACCATAGGTGTGGTAGAGGCACGTGGAGTTTCTACGGCGCGGGGTTGTGATCTAGCTGGGCCAGGATTAACATGCCACGTGGGATTGGGAAAAATGGACTGTTGTAGAGGTAAATCCCCTCTGCGGACAGAGGTGATCCCTACTAGCCCAGATCGGGTCTAGCAACAATCGTATCACGCTAAGGCACAAGTTCCTAATTGCAATAGACCAAATTTCGAAGAAGGCCTACCTTCAGTCCAATGCTGTTGTTCGTAGAGAAGATAGCGCTCCCATTTCCTTGCTCCGGCAGATCACAATTCTCCCACTTGTCGCGATCAAACACCTGCACATACAAGAAACACAACGAACACACAAGCGTAAAACCCAATATATGCAATTATGTATCAGTCAGAGAAGACACAACTCATTATCACAATGTATAAACAATACGAGTGGAACCATAACCAAAGTCGCTTATCATTAATCAATACAAAGAAAGATACAACTTGGCTTTCACACTGAATCTTCCTTCGGCGGGTTGACAGCAGAATACGTCTCGGTAAAGCTTGTCGGGAATGGGACAAGCCTCTCTCTTCGGTTGCCTTGAAAATAATCTCCTTGCTACTGATTTGGCTCTATGAGGACTATCAAGGCTCTTGCAACATTCTTTAGGCTATGAAGGCTCTTGGAGACTAGCTTGCAAAGGAAAATGGCAAGCTTATATAAATGGTGGAAGGGGAGTTGGGATCCCTACAATCATGGGATTGGCCCTATCTTCAAGGAAGCTTCCACGAGAGGTGGAAAACCACTTCCTATACATGGAGATCTCGAGCCAAACCTCCCAACTCAATTTAGAGACCGGTTCAGGAATTGGTTGGAATCAATCTTCCGCCATTTATTTTTAAAAAACATTCCTTAATAATCCTGGCACGTGTGTAACACTGTGACAGTGCACCAGCTATCGCGCCCTCTTTGGAGGATTTCCCCCATTGGTGCGAGGGCTGAACTGGCTAGTCGCGTTAAGGACAAAAAGGCTATTTTTAGTGTTTTTCACAAGGAATTGTCTTGAAGGGAATGAATTTCCTTGTCCAGGGGGATGCCATAAAAGTGGTTTCAAGTCATGTCACTACTCACAGGTCACGGAATAAGCCCTCCAATGTGCGGGACGGGGAATTGTAGGGATGGTGACAAATTGCTGTGTAACAGATGCCTCCTAAAGCATGAGGCTCGAAAGAGAGAGAGGGGTGAAACGCTTTACGAGAACGTGTTCAACTGAAAACACTGTTGTCGGAAAACCTGCCTAGACAAATACAACTGATATCTCAAATACATGATATATGTGTTATGGCCACAGCCATCCATAACAGATTATAAAATAATCAAGATCCAGGGTATGGACACAGCCATCCAATGAGGATCGATAAATAGACTCAGGTATGGTCGCAGCCATCCAATGAATGGGTCATGTAACTAATCATAATAACCCACAAAATCACAGTCTAGATTCTAGCAGACAAAATCCAGGGTCTTGTGCTCCATCTCGACCCAAAAAAAGTACAAGTTCAAGCATGCGAATAAGTGAGCTGAAGTCGAACATGCAAGAACATCGTCTCATTACCAGCCAATGATGAAAGTTGTTAACAGACGCGAGAGGTACCACCAATAGTGACAATGGTCCTCAAGGTACTATAAGTACAATCTACAGAATGCGAATAGTGAGCTGACGTCAAACACCCGTAGAATCATTCGATCGGAGGCCGATGATGAAAACCCCACGTTGAACGCGAAGAACCTGCCATTGAGGCATGCAAGCTCCAAGGTACCAGAAGGGAGTCTCTAGATCAGCTTCTTGGATAATGCGCTGAAGTCGATAGGAAGTGACCTTGATCGAACGTGAGCCATAGTGTTTCCCACATCATCGACACGAGACAGAGGAACATAATGTGTTGTGAATCAGGATCAGATGAGAATCAGAGGAGGGTTGAAACTTTGCAGAGGTCAACTTCTCTTTAACATATCGGCGGCACGACAGTGAATTTGGCAGTATTTGACATCAAAAGATTAGAGGTCATGATGACGAGGCAAAGAGCAGATGAGAGGTCAAAAGGGATTACCCAAACCCACGGAGGCAAGCAGAAAATGAGATGAGATGTCCCCAACCCGACACAAATGCAGACAAGTGCCATGTTCAAGAGCGACATACTGCCGACATGATGATGATACTGGTTCCATTTTTTATTCCCACCATTTCTGGCGAGTACCCAAATTATTTTTGAAAACAAGCTTGAAGGGGATAACCTATGCTTGTAATATAAGTTCGTCCTTTGGATGAATCCATCCTAGTACATTTAACAAGCCCTAGGAAGGAGGAACTCGAATATCATCATTACGACTAAATCCGATGTCATCAGGGTTTAACAAGTCTGACAAAGGAAGAACTCGGCGTCTTTTCATGTTTAGAGAGTTTGGAAAGACAGCGGAAAAGTAAACTCCAATATTCCTTTTTTGTAAATAGTTCCTCAAATCCAAAAAGGTAGAAAACTATGTCTGAGAAAACCTCCTAGTCACGATAGGCTAGGGTATTCCTTTTTCGTAAATAATCTATCCCAGCTTGAAAAAGGGGTAAACGTATAGTGGGTAGATTTCGTTTCCTAACCACTTTAACAAGATCAAAACGAAAAGCGACTTGGAAATCTTTTCATGTTTAGAGAGTCAGAAAAGAGCTGAAAGATGACTCCAAAATGACTTTTTCGTGTTTTTACCGAGTCCAAAAAAGTATAAAATACAACTCGTATCACCATCAAAGCTGCGAAAAAACCTGTTGCTGCACATAAAAGCAAGTGTAAAATCCATTTTTCGACAAAATATATTAAAATATTGAGAAAAATGACTTTTAAAACCTATTTTGACTTCAAAAGTTATAAATATGCCACAAATAGTAAAAACACATTTACTTTTACTTTTTACCTCATTTGGAGAGCAACAGTGGTCTTTTTGTGTGCGAACGTGCGGCGATGATTGCAACTGATCCAGGACACCATTTAGATTCTTATCAGTTCCAGGTAAGAAGCACTCCCTTAAACTCTGTTTTGATCCATTTTTTATGAATTTCCATTGTGCATTTGACCTCTAGGGGGAACGCTTTGTAATTTTAGAGCTCGGCCCATTGGCGCGGGTATCGGGCACGGACCCACGCCAATGGAATTTTTCTCACAAAGCGGTTACGCCAATGGCACAACATGATTTTCTGCTATAAATTTCCAAAATGTGAGCCATCCATATGGATTTTTGAATGCAACAATGATCTAACAAGGCATTTTTAATCATGTTGATGTAGATATCCAAGCATAATGGTTATTGAATGGAAAGAGAGGGAACATGCAGAAGAAGACGAAATGGCCATGCAAAATTAAGCTTGCATGAATGCACTCTGGAACTATGGTCTCAAGAAATTCTTCCTCATGCCATGCTTACGAGCTCATCTTGAGCTATTACAGTACTTGGTCAGCATATGGGATGAAAACGAGGAAGTGTTCAAACTTCGTGACCAAGTGCTAGAACTTGAGGTCTCTGATGTCTATTTCATAACCGGACTGTCGCGTAGAGGCCCAGTGCCCATTATGACAGGTAATAGACCTTCTAGAGAGAAGATGGAATAGGTAATGGCGAGAGTGTGCCCAGGGGCACAGACAGGATCAGGAAGTGGGAAAGTGGACATCCACACCGTCCGCGACCTAGCACTTAGAGTAGTGCTTCACACCATTACGCAGGTTGTGGGATCGCAGGCACCGCATGAGGCAACCAAGGCACAAATCCTACTAGCCTCTGAGTGCATGAATCCTACACTGTTCGATTGGGCCACCACAGTGACAACCAACATCAAAAGGAATCTAAAAAAGTGCAAGAAATCCAAACTAAAGTAGTTTGGATATAGTTCCATTCTGGTGTCGTTCATCTTGGAACGACTACCCATTTTTCAGGGCCAAGGGGCAATAGTTGCCGAGCCGACACCGAGGGAGCCAAGGATGGTTCGCTGGGTAGCACTTATGCCCAGGTCAGGAGGGGGCTAGTAGATGTCCTGGAGGCCTGAGTTCTTTGCATGGTTACGGCATCAACTAATCGTAGTTGAGGATTGGCCCTATGTTGGGATCGATTTCACTCGAGACCCAGATCTTCCACTTCCGGAGGGGGAGGACTGGGATGAGGAGCTGGGTATGACTCTTTTTTGATTTTTTATGTATTTGTGTTTTTTTTTGTGATACATGCCTATTCTAACAACATTTCTATGTGTATGCAGATGTTGGCCTAGAGAGACCTGCCAGCATGTCACCTATTGCACGGAGAACTCCTCTCGCATACGACCCTCAGGCAGAGGGTGCCGAAGGAGGAGAGCTGATCCAAAACCTTGAGGGCTTTTCCTGGGGGATTCCAGACTATGCCCAGCTAGCAGATGTTTCAATGGCATATCAGAGACACACGGTGGGGGTGCCTAGTCACCTCCACCAACTCCTGAGATGCTTGGTGCGCGTGGTGACATGTTACCACGAGCACCATGCTGATTAGACATCTAGGGCTTTTTCATGCATATATTTTTGAGAGACATGTCGTCTTCGGCTGTATAGGACGAACATGTATGTTTTTTTATTTTATGTGATGCACACTCTGCAAACACTTCCACACACACACACACACACACATATATATACCTATTTCTGGATGGATCTTTTTACATGCGATGATGTTTTTACAAGTTGCGCAAATGTCTATCTAGAAACATATTAGCTACTGCATCAGTTAATGTATTCATATGTTTGGGTATATGTTGATATGTGATATAATCAAAATTTCTTTCCAGTAAACGAATACGTAGATACAGACGTAAAATGGATGGGTTTCTAATTGAATAATTACCATTAAGCTGTAATATTACAAGTTGTGAGTCCAGATATACAAGTAATTCATGAATACCGAGGTCCATAGCCTCAGTTAATAATTCCAACATGGCACTATATTTCGCAATATTATTTGTACCAGGCCCCAGACACACACCTTGCAGGTTGACCAACTCACCAGCAGGATCGTAGATTACCCAGGCTGCCGAGGACAGATTCGTGGTACTGCGGGAGGCACCATCCGTGAAACCAAGAAATGGAGTAATGGACATCTGCACAGTCAGGAAGACCCGATCAGCAGAAAGATGCTTACATCGCACACCACACAACACATGCACACAAATGAATATACACACCTATGTACACACAACACACCAAAAATAACTCAACCGTAGTATTTTTTAAGGTACAACCCGTTCCTAGGCTGCGTCAACGAAACTCCTTTGTAATCAATAAGCTCATAAGCCCCATTTTTTAATACTCATTTTACTATATAGGGCCCATGCCACATGGGTTGGACCTTTCCTACTCCAAGTTTTTCATGCACTTGGTCATATAGGAGGATGAGGTCCCCTTCGACAAAGGAACGTGGAGAAACTGATTGATCAAAGTGAGCTTTGACCCGCTTCTTCTGTGCTTCAATGACTAAGGCAGCCAAGCGGCGGGTTTCATCCAGCCGTTCCAAATACAAGAGATGTTCTTCTTTAGGAGAAGTGTCAGGAAAAAGTTCCACATCCAACTTTAAATAAGGAATTTCGCATTCAACTGGAAGAGTTGCTTCCAGACCATACACCAATTGGAGCGGTGTGAATCCGGTCACATTCTTTGCTGACGTCCGGTAAGCCCATAGAGCTAAGAACAATTGGAGATGCCAATTGGACTTATGAATACCAATTTTCCGTTGAAGCATTGTGACCTAAACTTTGTTCACAGCCTCAACCTGGCCATTTTCCTGGGGGTAATATGGCATTGAGCTATCATGTCACAAGCCCAATCTTGATGTCATCTCAGCCATCATGTAATCTCTAAAATGAGTGCCATGATCAGTAAAAATGGCCTGAGGGACCCTGAAACATGCAATAATGTGGTTGAAAATAAACTCGGTAGCTATCTTACTGTCAGCGGCTAGTGTAGGCATCGCTTCAGCCCAATTAGTGTAGTCTACAACGATGATTAATATGCATTCCCCCCGATCGAGTGAGGGTTACACGTCGTGAAATATACGCCCCATTTTTCAAAAGGGCCTACGGTAATGACATGGTGCAGAGGAAGAGGTGGCGCGCGCATCTTGCGCTGAAAAACCTGGCACGAATGACATTTTCAGACTGCAACAATACAGTCTTTGAATATCGACGGCCAGAAGTAGCCCGCATGCAGAATCTTCTGGGCAGTGGCATATCTGGACATGTGACCACCACAGGTGCCACTGTGATAGTCATTCAAGACTCTTTCAGCCTCTTCCACGGTCAAGCACCAGTGGAGCACCGAATCTACTCCAACCCGGTATAAGGTATCTCCTACAATGCGGTAGGGTTGAGACTGATGCTGAATCCAACCTTGGGCATATTTGGTCAACTCAGATCAAAACGTTGACGTTTGAAGATACACAATAATGTCTCCATACCATGGATCGTGAGTGTTGATAAGGAAGAGTGTTTCATCCGGGATATGATCCTCGGAGTGAGATGGGGTGGAGTCTGTCGGGAGGGAGCAAATGAGATCCGCAAAAACCAGTGATTTGGTCGACTTAGCAGTGGTAAACTCTAAATCGAACTCTTGAAGGATGACGATCCATTTGGAGTATTTTCCCCCCAGTAATTTTCAAGATAGTATGTACATCATGGGGTTGCAATCCGAAACCACGGTTACTCTACGCAACAAGATGTAGTGGCGGAACCGCTGCACAGCGTGCACTGCGGCTAATGCCAATTTCTCGACGTGACCGTAACGCGTTTCTATGTCCAGAAGATTCTGTGATAGATAATAAACAACGTGTTCATTTCCAACATTTTCATCCTACACCAGAACCATAGCTATGGTGCTAAACGCGGCGGCCAAGTATAGAGTGAAATCACTGTGATAGTTTGGAGGACGAAGCAATGGAGCATTAACGAGTAATGTCTTGAGCTTCTCGAAGGATTGCTGAGCAATGTCATCCCAATGAAAGGGAAAATTTTGCTTTAAAAGACGCGTGAATCCTTTGGCCACTTCCACGTAGTTCGGGATGAAGCGCTATAGGAAATTATCTTTTCCCTGTAGACTCTGCAATTGGTGTAACGAAGAGGGTGATGGGAGATTGACAATAGCCTCAACGTTTAGGGGGTCAAGGCGAATTTCGTCCTTGCAAACTATGAACCCAAAAAAATGGCCATAATCCACGCAAAAGACGCATTTATGAGGGTTAAGCCGGATATTATAGCGTCTACAGCAAAGGAAAATCTGGCGGAGGTGTTCCGGATGGCCCTCTCGGCGAGCTGAATGAGCTGCCAGATCGTCCAGATAAGGCTGAACGATATGGCGTATGTCATGGAATGCGTAAGACATAGCACGCTGGAAAGTAGATCCAACATTCTTTAAGCCGAACGGGAGCTTTTTATAAGCAAAGGTACCCCACAGACAGATGAATGCAGTCTTGTATTGATCGACAGGAAAAATATTTATCTAATTGTACCCATAAAATCTGTCCATCAGGGAATAAATCTCACTCCTAGCACATTCATCAATGATTTGATCTATGAAGGGAGTGGGGTAATTTTCCTTAGGACAGGCTCGATTAATATCACGGTAATAAACACAGACTCTTATAGTACCCTGCTTCTTATCTACAGGGACAATGTTTGAGCCCATTCCTTGAGGGGAATCGGGTAAATGAAGCTCGCGTTCAGAATTTTTTCAACTTCTTCTTTAATGGCAGCGGATTTGCGAGGATGCACTCGGCGTAGGCGTTGGCGCACGGGTTTCACACCGAGAGAGGTAGGAATCTCGTGCACTACTATGTTGGGATCAATCCCAAGCATTTCCTCATAGAACCAAGAAAACACGTCTCTGAATTCACGGAAAATATCGGTATAAACTTGTATCTCGTCAGGAGAACAAGTCACTCCCACATGTATGTTCTCGACTATCCCTGGTTTGACAGAGATGTTGATCGGAATGGTTTGAGTAATGTTGCCCTGGTTTCCCTCCGAAAGGACCTCATGAGTAAATATGGGCGTTTGGAGAGGTGGAGTAGGAACCTGAGATGAAAAATGCTCTAGAAAATCTGACATTGCCCCCAGGCTGGGCATGAAGGAGGAACGATGGTGTCCATCGCTCCAAGGCAGGTCCTCAAGAGACATTGTTTCAACAATGGCTTCGTCATAAGGGAAGATCTCTTTTAGAGGATCAAGCGAGTCGGCCTCGCCGAGCCAGGGGGATTGAGAATAGATATCTAAAGCCATGCTCAAGGGAGCATGTTGAGGAGGAGGAGGATCAGATGCGGTGACAATTTCAGAGTAATTAATCTCTACTGGAGTTAAGGGCATCGATTCTCCAAAATTAGTCACTTGCTCAGGCGAAGGGATGATCCATTGGTCGTCAAACCTTGAGATCATATTAACTTGAATGGTGTGTGGTTGTGGCGCGGGAAAAATACCCATGAGGATGGGGTCCTTGAAGAGACCGAGTCCTACATTGTCAGGGGGATTGGGGATCTGATCCATGTAAGGAAATTTGTTCTCAGAGGATGAGGTGAAGAAAGACAACTAATCCACCGTAACGATTTTTCCCTCATGAGGGAACTTCAGAAGCTGGAAGAGGGTGGATGGTACGCATAACATGGCGTGAGTCCAACTGCGGCTGAGAAGAAGATTGTAGTTAAGTTTGGCGTCAACCACTTCTACTTCTACGTTGATTTTCTTCCCTTGTAATGTAATCGGAAAACTCTCGAGAACACCCAGGGGTTTTGATTCCCTACCATCGAATGTGTCTAAGGCATTGGGCGATGATGAAAGAACCGGAGAGCCAATGTCCTTCCAGTAGGCGGATGACATGACACACGTGGAAGCAGCTTCATCCACAACAGCCCTATGGATGTTGAGGCTGTTGATCCCAACTTGTATCACAAGAGTAATTTGATGTGGAAGTCGGGGGGTAAAATTTTCTAGGTCGAAGGTGAGAAGATTAGAATCAGTGGGATCGATTCCACCGATCGCAGACAACAGAGCTTTCCGTTGTGTTGGGCAACTTTGAAGGACTTCCAATGCATACATGGAAGAAGGCGCCTATGTCAAATCCTTAACAATACTGTAGTGCTGAGCAGCACGGGCATTTGGGTTGTAGTAAGATCTTCGCAGAACACCTTTAGAAGGTGGCCTTACAATAGGTTCAGCGCTGGGCTTCTCAATTTCCAAAGGACCAGAGACAGGAGGGGGAGGTGGGCCATCCACGAATTCCTTCCCAGCTGCCTGGCGTGATCCGGTATAATCCTTCGAACGTGTAACAATTGAGATAGGTGTAGCACCATTCAACATAAAGACCTGGGACCCAAATGGTGCAGATGGTGAAGGTTTTTCAACCATATGGGTTTGCTGAGACAGGAACGGTTCTTTGAGAACTACCGAAGTCCCTTTGGAGCCTTTGAGAAGTTGACTAATTTCATATCGTCGTGGACAATCTTTGGTATAATGGTCTCCTTCACAAATAAGACAGGGGTACTTCGGTTTACGTTGAGAACCGTCATCAGTACGGGGTTTAGAGGATTCTAGTTTTGGGGCATCGGGTTCGGATTTTCCTCTGCCCTTCTTCTTTCCTTTGGAGGCCTTCTCCGTAGGATTAGCCTGAATGGCATTGACCTCTGCAGTTTTGCTAGAATCTGGAGGGGTGGGAAGAGCAGAATTATTGGAAGAATTGGACTTTTGCTTCCCATTTGAGGATTTCTGAGAATTTCGAGAAAGGGAACCAATAACACCATCCACCGCTGGGGTAGGTGGTTCTTTAGAGGTTCCTGGCCGCGGAGCATTAGTCAAAATGTAATAAAGCATGCCAGACTGAGAGTACACTAGATCGAGATATTGGGCACATGCGATGGCTTGTTCTTCAGTCACACATGCCCCCATAGAAATATCTTGATCGATTTTGCTAACGAAGGAGGTGGTGAACCAATGAGTTAGTAGCTGATCAGGTATATCAAACTTGATCAATCTACGATGACGTCACGACTCATGAATATGATCGGATATGTGGGTGGCTTTATCCTGCTTCAAAGAGGTCAGGAGATGCGTCCCGGCTTCGTAGCGAACCAGTAACTGGAAGTGAGTCAGAAAATCCATAGCTAACATATTGAAGTCTTGAATGATGCCACGGGGTAACTCTATATACCACTTAGCGGTAGCACTGGTGAGAGTATGCTGGAAGAGACATAGATGAATTGAATCATCCACCCAAGAGTTAGATGAACACCACAAATGGTAGGTCATTACATGAGCTTGGGGGTCCTCTCCAGCTTTACCTTCAAACATAGGACAGTCGTCGGGTACCTTGGTCGGAATGGGGGGCCAATAAGGATTATGAAGAATCACATCATTGGTTAATTTAGAAACGTCCAGTAACTCCAAGGTAGCGAAGAATGGAAACTGCGGATTGAAAGGCATACCAGGCCCTCGATAAGGACATGTACCTGTACTCCACGCTGTTGAGTATATCCTTGCCCCCATGGGTTCTATCCCGAAGGATTCTGACTATAGGGGGTATCGGCTATATAACCAAGTTGATACGGTTGCTGGTAACCAGTGTACGGGGGTTGATAACCGAGGTATGGACCCTGATTATATGTCAGCCCCGTTTGAGCAGTCTGTGGATTTGGCTGCTGAGTATAGGTGTAGCCGGGTTTTTCATGATAATAATGGGAACCTTGGGGCAGGTTATAATTCAGTCGAGATTGACCTTGAGGATAGTAACTGCCTTGGGGTTGAGTGGGCTGCTAATACGTGGGACCCTACTGAGCCTGATAATTAGGGTGCACTGGTTGATTCTGTTGTGGCATTGAGTAAATTAGATATTTAGCAGGGTTGAAAGGATGTGCAGGCTGGCCTGGTTGGACAGGTTGACCTGGCTGGACGGGTTTCCCTGGTTGAACAGGTTGACCCGGGTAAACAGGTTGCACAGGTTGTAAAAATTGACCTGGCTGATGTGGGACACTAGGCTGAGCCGGATGGGTCGGTTGGCCTGGTGGAGGAATGGGGCCAGGTTGTGCCTGATAACTGGTTTGACCTGAAACAGGACCATAAGAGGGCCCTAGATATGCAACATTCAGACCAATAGGATACTGAGGTTGCACCACAGGTTGAGAAGGTTGGAATTTCCCCCCAGGACCGTACAATGACCCCGGTTCGTACCCCGGTTGACCTGTGGGTCCTTGAGGTTGCCCTGGTTGGACCACAGGGTGAGGCTGGATAGGTTGACCTGAAGGGTTGTAGGACTGTCCTTGTGGACCGTATAACAACCCCTGCGGGCCCAAAGGTTGGCCTTGTAAGGGCTGACCTTGTGGGTCATAAAGATAACCAGGCTATCCCGAAGGTTGGCCCTGGAAGGGTTGCCCTTGCGGGTTGTAGGGTTTCCCAGCTTGGTTAGATGGAAAACCTTGACCATGGAGATAAGCCTCAGGAGCGAGTAAACATAAAGGGTTTCCCTGCTCATCGTATTGATATGGAAAAATGTAAACGGGGGTACCATCCTGTGCATAATGCGTAAAATACGGACGGTTGGGATCTTGGGAGGATTGACCAACCTCAGGGTTCGATTGTTGTAGGGAAAATCGATACTCCTTAGGAGAAATGTTCTCTGGCATAGCATATGCTATATAGATGTCTTTGGGAGGTGACGTGGTCCTTACGAACTGAGTGGTAACAGCTGGTGTAGATGCGGCCACATAGACAATGGGCCTGATAGGAACTGAAGTGACCTGAGGGGATGACGTGATGGGTGTCCTTGGAGACATCCCCAATGAAGGAATAATCGGCCTCGTAGAAGGAGTTGATATCCCCATAGAGGCAACGGCCGTCATAATCTGACTCAAAGATCTATATCCCACTGGAAGTGAGGGATCGGGGGAAGACATGACAGATAACTCAGGGTTGTCTTCTAGGAACAATTGGTAATATTCACCAGACATGGGGATTTCCTAACTAGGAGAATGGTTGGATGCACCCATATCTGAACCTGCTGCTAGATCTCGTAACAAACGGCGAGGACTAGGAGGAATAACAACAGATAGAAAAGGCGAACCCGATGTAAGAGGAGGGAAGTATTCCCGTACTCCAAATCCAGACCAAGCGTCAGATAAGGGCCAATTGAACTCGACTGGTCCTCTAAAGGGAAGCTCAGATAGAACCGGTCCCCCGACGGGAAAATCAGAAATGATAGGTTGCTGAGGTTTAGCAGAGGATTGTGAAACCTCTGATGAATCATCTGTATATGGACTACCAGTAGATGAAACTGAGGGTTCCGCCACTGTGACAATAACAACAAGAGGAAAATATCGAACAAACACACAGGCTGAAAAATCAAGGCACACAATCAAACAACCAACAAGCAAATTCTAATAGGGTGTGTGATCGCAGGTGATTTATTTTAACACATTGAAACTTATAAACTTCACCGTTTCATGTTTTAAGAGTCGAGAAATAGATGAAAGGTGACTCTATCTCTTTCAGTTTTGAAGCAAGCGTGAAAGGAAAAGCGCTTGGTGATCTTTTCAAATTTAAGGAGTCAGATGAGATCAAAATGACCACTCAAGAATTCTAGGCAAAGGGTGTACCAAATAACCGTGAACTGCAATATACACCTTGGTTTCAAAATGAAAGAGAAGTCAACCAAGGACTTAATGTACGTGCAGGCAATCTCTGCGAATGCTATGTCCGGTGTATCACGAGTATAGGGAAATAGACTGGGCTTCCTATGGATGAAGGATGGCAACCTTGTGGGGTCTCCCTTTATATACACGATGGTACGGGGAGCACAAGTCCATACTAGTGCTGTCTAAAGCCAAGAGGCGAACGACAGCTACTAGGTTTAACGACATCGGAACACATCTCTAACATAGACCTCTAAATATTTCGGTAACGTTTCAACGCTGCCTTAGTGTAAATTGAATATTTTAATGTTAATCTTCAATTATGTTTCAATTTTCAGGCCCTACCGAGTGTTATGTCTCAAAATATCTTAAATGCACACTACATGCCACAGTATATCATTTCATTCGATGAAAGCTAATTACGAGAGAGTTAAGAGCTTTTTCATACAATAACAAAATGACCAGAAAATAATCATTAATTTCTGTAATGAAAGCTAATGAAAACTAAAAAGCCTTTTCTTTCAGAGTTATAAATCACTAATAACACAGAAAAGATTCAATTTGCATTAATTAATCAAGAGCAAAAGATATTTTTTTTTATTTTCAGTGTTTAAGAGCAAAGCGCACTAAACCAATGAAAACTAATGAAACGAGAAATTTGAGAAGCGATAGCAAAGGAGTAAAAACAAGCAAGTTTCACTCAATGCAAACACACAATCAGACCTCAAATTGACAAAACAATCCCTCAAAACCAAGAGAATCCCAAAGAATCAAATGAACCATGTAATCTAGGCCCAAAACGAGACAAGGCGGAATTCAAATGAGGAAGAAACCAATCACTCAAACAACACAACAAAACGATAGACAACCACCAAACGAATGCAGAGAAGCAATCACAAAGTTGACTGAACAGATAGAAATCAAAAACTCCCACGGGAGGCTCGACACACTATAGCACCAAGATGCCCTAGGGATAGAATGAAAAATCGATAGACGAGGGAAAAAAATCGAAGGATGAAGGTCACAGTCAGTCAAACAAGGCTCCAGAACACTCAGGCAGTCATAAAAATGAAACCAAAATCACAGATCAAGCTTAGAAAGCTCAAAACAGAGAAAACCCTAGCACCTTACAAAATTGGTGCGACTGTCAGGCTGAATCTAGTGCCAGAACAAGGTTGGCGTGGGTAATACACTGGCACCATGTGCCAATGGGCATGACTGTCAGGCTAATAAGCACACCAGTTGAGTTTACTAAACAAAAATAAAAAAGAACAATCCAAGAAACAGACTAGTGATGGTGAAGCTAAACAAAAGCCAAACACACTAAAAGAGCCAGCCAAAAGAGTTGATCAAGCAAGAAAAGTCAAGAATCGACCGAAAAGACAAGACAATACTCCAAATCAACGTGTCCCCAGTGGAGTCGCCAGTTTTTTGTAGAGGTAAATCCCCTCTGTGGACAGAGGTGATCCCTACAAGCCCAGATCGGGTCTAGCAACAATTGTATCACGCTAAGGCGCAAGTTCCTAATTGCAATAGACCAAATTGCGAAGAAGGCATCCCTTAAGTCCAACGCTGTTGTTCATAGAGAAGATAGTGCTCCCGTTTCCTTGCTCTGACAGATCACAATTCTCTCGCTTGTCACGATAAAACACTTGCACATACAAGAAACACGATGAACACACAAGCGTAAAACCCAATATATGCAATTATGTATCAGTCAGAGAAGACACAACTCATGATCACAATGTATGAACAATACGAGTGGAACCATAACCAAAGTCACTTATCATTAATCAATACAAAGAAAGATACAACATGGCTCTAACGCTGAATCTTCCTTCGACGGGTTGACAGCGGAATACGTCTCAGTAAAGCTCGTCGGGAATGGGACAAGCCTCTCTCTTTGGTTGTCTTGACAATAATCTCCTTGCTATTGATTTGGCTCTATGAGGACTATCAAGGCTCTTGCAGCATTCTTTAGGCTATGAAGGCTCTTAGAGACTAGCTTGCAAAGGAAAATAGCAAACTTATATAGATGGTGGAAGGGGAGTTGGGATCCATACAATCATAGGATTGGCCCTATCCTCAAGGAAGCTTCCATGAGAGGTGGAAAACCACTTCCTCTACATGGAGATCCGAAGCCAAACCTCCCAACTAAATTTAGAGACTAGTTCAGGAATTTGTTGGAGTCAATCTTCAACCATTTATTTTTAAAAAACACTCCTTAATAAGTCTGGCATGGGTATAACACTGTGACAGTGCACCCCCTGGCATGCCCTCTTTGGAGGATTTCCCCCATTGGCGTGAGGGCTGAACTGGCTAGTCGTGCCAAGGACAAAAAGGCTATTATTAGGGTTTTTCACAACGAATTGTCTTCAGGGGAATGAATTTCCTTGTCCAGGGGGATGCCATGAAAGTGGTTTCAGGTCATGTCACTTCTCACAGGTCACGGAATAAGCCCTCCAATGTGCGAGACGGGGAATTGCAGGGACGGTGACAAATTGCTGTGTAACATGGACCTGCGAGTGTGAAAAGATCCGAACGACTGAGATGTAACAACCGGTGTAGACAAAGCCACACAGACAATAGGGTGGATTGGGATAGATGTAAAAGTAACTCATAGATTTGATGTTGAAGGTGATAGCCCTAATGATGGGAGGGCCGAACTCTGAGGAGGATTTGACATGCCGGATTGTGCTATGGATGCAACAGTAGAAATAATCTGACTCAAAGACCTATATCCAAGCGGAAGTGACAATGATGGTGGAGATGACTGAGTAGACACATGAGGGAGATCTTCAGGAAAAAGTTGATATTCTCCTATAGAAACATGCATTCCTTCACTGTCAACAGGATTGGTGGAGTCCATATCAGATCCTACTGTAAGGTCTTCGAAAAGACTACGGGGACTAGGAGGTACCGCAGCAGCTATAAATAGCGAGCTTGAAGTAAGAGGAGGAAATTATCCTTCTTCCCCAAAACCATACCAAGCACCTGAAGGGGGCCAATTGAACTCAACTGACTCTTCAGGCGGAGGTCGAGTAGAAAGAGGCTGGACAGATGGGAGAATAGGCTGCGAAAAATCAGCATACCTAGTGGATTGAGGGTTTTCAAAAGAAACGTCCAAGAAAGAACCACCACTAGGAGGTAGTGAGGAAGAGGAAACTGGAGGTTCCGCCACTTTGAATGTATATCATAACAATAAGGAAAAGAGACAATCGGTCAAAGGCTTCAAGAGAAAAAACTAAGGATAACAAAAATAGGCCAAGCAGCAAAAATTTTAATAGGTGTGTGATCGTAGGTCATTAATTTTACGACATCGAAACCAAATCTCACTATTTCATGTTTTAAGAGTCGAGAAACAGGAAAAAGATGACTCTAGTCACTTTCAATTTGAAACGAGCATGAAAGGACAAGTGCTCGATGATCTCTTCTCTTGTTTAAAGAGTCATGAAAAGATAAAAATGACTACTCAAGTACTCTAAGCAAGAGGGTATACCAGGTTTCCGTGAACTACCATATACACCTTGGTGATCAAATGAAAGAGAAATCACCAAGGACTTAAGGTACATGCAGGTAGTCTCCCCGAATGCTATGTTCAATGTATCACGGTTACAAGGCGGTAGACTCGGCTTCATATGGATAAAAGGATTGCAACCTAGGGGGGTCTCCCTTTATATACTCGACGGTACAAGGAGCACAAGTCCATACTAGCACTGTCTAAAGCCAAAAGGAGAATGACAACTACTAGGTTTTAAGACACCGGAACAAGTCTCTAGCCTAGACCACGAGAAATGTTGTGTTAGGTTTCAAGGTTGCCATAGGTTCATTGAGTAAATCTTAAAGTTGGTCTTGGATTATGTTTCAATTTCAAGGCTCTATTGAATTTGGAGCTCAACTTCCTAAATGCAAACTATATTGAAATGAACATCATTTTCAATTCAATGAATGCTAGCTATGAGAAGGATAGAAATCTTTCAAACATGAATAAACAAGGAAATTATGCGAAGAAATCCTCTAATGCCTTTAATGCAATCAATAAAAAATGAAACTCTTTCCTAGATTAACAAATGCTAGTTATGTAAAAGAACGTTTCAATTTCAACGCAAAGAAAGAATGCAATTTTTTTTTTTTTTTAATTTCAATGAAACGAAGCACACAATGCACTATTTCAATGAAAAACAAAATAAACACTATCTTGAGTATTGCAAATATAGGAATCGATATTGAAAGACTTAATCAATGTAAAACAAACACAAGAAGGCACTCAAAATAATGTCGTAATATTTCAACCAAATGGAGAGTTTTCCAAAACAACCCAAAACAAGGAATGTAATCGATGCTCGGAGCAGCAAGGGGAAGGATCAATCAAAAAGATGAAAAGATCATTCAACCAAAGAAAATACTCAAAAGGATCAAGAAAACTTAGTGCAATCGACCCAAGAATGAGACTGACAACAATCAAAGAGACTTGATTTCCAAGCAGAAGACTCAGTGTACAAAGACACCTAGAAACCCTAAGGCCTTAAACTTATACTGACAGGAAAATGGAAAAACAACTAAGAAAAAAAAGTCTACAGTAGTCAAAACAGTCCCAAAGGATTAATTACACACAAAAAATAACCCAAAGTCAAGCAAAATTGACCAAAAACTCATCAAGTAGGGTAAACCTAATTCTACATGAGTTGGCGCAACCGTGAGGTTGTATTTAGTGCCAAACAGGGGTTGGGATGACTGCACCAAAAGAAACATGCGCCAATCGGCGTGACTGCTCAAACAAAAAACACGCCAAGCCAGATAAGTATAGAAAAAATGAAAATCCAATCAGCAAAGGTCAATCTTGACACTCTGGAGCTGAAAAGAGGATGGCAAGCAAGCTGGAAAACTAGAAAAATATAAACAAGCAATCCAAAAACCAAAATCGACTCAACAAGCTAAAATGAAAAACTCACACTGATCCCCAGTGGAGTCGCCAATTTGTTAAGAAAGTAAATACTATCTGCAGACAAAGACGATCCCTATAATCCTAGAGTGGGTCTAGAAATAAAGAGACATGCTATAATGTAGGTTCCTAACTACAGAATGAAAGAGGACATGGTAGATCGACCTACCTGCAATCCGATGTTGTTGTTGCGGTTGTAGTAGTGGTGACCTCTCGCTCCTGCCTTGGCAAGTCACAATCCATTTGTGGTCATGCTCGGATACCTGTACATAACACAATAAACAAGAGTAGTATACAACATCATAATTCCATTCATAATCACTAACCAGTCAAATAGACCTAGGCATGTTGCATTTAATCAAACAACATAACACAAAACGAGAACCCAAACACTAGTCATGTATATATTGATAGAAGGAAGAGGTACAACCAATCTTTTGATGTCGTAGTCTCCTCTAGCGGGGTTCTACCGAAGCGTGTCTCAGATACTCATCAAGGGATTCGAACAGGATGAGGGCATGGACTTAAGATCTCTCAACGAAGTTCCTCCTTGTTATATCTCCTTCACAATTCAACTCTTCAATCCTTCATGCTTAGTTATTCAGTTGTTTAGCTATTTCGATATAATGTATTCAGCTAGCTTATGCACAGAGAGATAGATTCTTTTTAGAGAGGAAAAGGAGCAGGTTGGGATACCTACAAAGGTGGGAGGGACGCCTATCCTTTAGGAGGTTTTCATGGGAGATGGAAACCATAAACTAAAGGAGGGAGTTCATGGTTTTCGCCTCTATTTTTCAAAAACGTTCCATAAAAAACTTGGTGTGGGTGTTTAACAGGGACAGAGCACCAACTGGCGTGGGCCCATTGTTAATTTTTCCAATTGGCGCGGGAGTGTAACTGGCTACTCGCGGCAAGGAAAAAAGAAGGGTTTTACAGCCAAGCCCTAGGAATTGTCAATAGAAGGAATATTTCTCTCATGTGAAGGGATGCAATGACGATCTTTGAAAGGCATGAAACTTCTTATTAGTCACAGAAATGACCCTCCACTGTGCGATTTGGGGATTGCAGGGATAGAGACAAAATCATGTGTAACACAAGGTATCCTTTCTCTACAGTCTGATCTAACTTCTTTCTCTTCTCATCAGGTACATGGAAATACGCTATACTGCCAAATATCCTGAACTGGATCACCTTCGGCTTGCTGCTAGTGAACACGCTTTCAGGGGTGACCTTACCCAATGCGTTATGAGGAACCTTGTTCTACACATACATCGTTGTATTACAAGCTTCAGCTCATACAAATTTGGCCATGTCTTTATCATACAACAACGCCCTTGAAAGTCTGACAATAGTCCTTTTTTCCTCTCTACGACTCCATTTTTCTTTGGATTATATGGTGCAGTCCATTCTCTCTTGATGCTTTCGCTTGCACATAAACTTGTGAAGTCCTTGTCAATATACTCTCCACCATTTTCTGATCACAAAGTCTTGATCCGATTTCTTGTCAGATTCTCCACAAGAGCTTTAAACTCCTTGAATCTCTCAAAAACCTCGTCTTTGGTCTTCAAAAAGTAGATCCATGTCTTTCTAGAATGGTCATCAAGAAAGGTGATAAAATACTTTGCACCACTAAGAGCATTCGTGGACATTGGTCTGCATTTGTCTAAGTGTATCAATCCCAGAACACTCTTGGTCTTATCTTTGCTTCTCATAAACATTGCCTTGGCATACTTTCCTAATACTTACCCTCTGTAGATATCGTCTCACTTGGTGCTAAGTTCTAGAACTCCTATGACAGCCTTCTTGAGAATTTTCAAGGCTCCATGATGTAGATGGCTCATTCTCTTATGTCACAACTCAATCAATTATTTATCATCAATACTGCCTATTAGAGCCATTGGGGACTTGAGCCGTAAATTGTACAATTTATGGCTCCTGACTCCAATTCGTGCCCTCCTGTTCCAACTTGGGTGTTTTTCATAAACTTTGTTCCCAATAAAGTATACATCGTAACCCTTGTTCTGAAGTTGAGACACAGAGAATAAATTGATCCCCAATAGTGGTACATGTAGTACATTGGTGGCCCAAATCTTGTTGCGAGCTTCTGTTTGAAATAGTATGGTGCCTCTTCCAATAGGGGTACAGTTTTCCTTGTTTCCCACAGTAATTTTAAAATTCATCTGCTCCTCCTGATAGCTCGAGAAGCATTCTCGAACTCCCATCATATGAGCAGATGCTCCATTATCAATATACCAGATCTCTGGAGAGGCCATGGTTGACACACAAGAAAATTCCTCTTCTAGTCTGGATGCTAGAACTGAAATGTCATCATCCCTCGGTTCCTCCATGCATTCTGGAAAACTGTGTGAACCCTTCCAATTTATTGCTGCATCAATGTCATACCTATGTTCCATTGTGAAATATCCTCTGCTGTTACTCGTCTTTGGCTCTAATGCCATGTGAAATTTTAAAATCTAAAATACTACTACAGTGGAAAATTTATTTCTCCTCCCTATTTATGATAAGTTATTTATGAAATTATTTCGGTAACTTATGAAATAAATACATTTGCATTAATACCTTAATCATAAGAAGAGAATAGAACATAACACATATAATGCAATAGAAACAATCACATGCACACAATTATTTTTTGACAATTGTCCCTAGAAAAACCCAAAGCGGGAAAACCAGTGCAGCAAATGAGGGTTTGTAGTATTCTTCAGCAATGAATATTTTACAATAAGTAGACGAGAAAAATTATTAAGAAAACACCTAGGATAAATTCTCCATGTCATTTCGTAGAATTTGTGACACCTGAAAGGTACCCAAGCTTCCTCAGCATCACTCTGCACGCTCTTCTACAGAGTCTCTACATTGGACTGCATCACTCGGTATGGGGACTCAATGCTACTACTCAGTGTTGGCCTCTGTGGCCCTCTGCGTCCTCCTCTTTCCTCTCTCTATCACTACTGACTTCCCCTTCCTCCTTTTGCTTCCGTGAATTTTCCCTGCGACTCTCCCTCTAAAATCGAATTATATTACTTCAGAATCGATTTCCTTTAGGTACTGAGGGTGTGCCCTGCTTGCTTTTCAATTTACCCTCAAGCCTTCTTATATAATCTTCTCGTCGATGAATCAATAGCCTAGATTAGATTTCTAATCAATGGCTAAGATTAAAACATGACTTGATTTTTGTTCTCTAGAATATTCTCACTATGTTTTATTAATACCCTTTAATTATTTAATTTCCCTAAGTTTAGACTTAGTTTTCTCATTAAAATACTTAATTATTTTAATTGAACAAAAACCGAGTATAATTTCCATGAATAGTTTCTGGGTTCTTTGGAATACTGATATCCAAGCCTCCTCACAAAATTTGAGACTTGGAGCACTTTCCAATGCTACAAAAATCAACATCTATTAATTGAGGGAGGATTTTGATGAGATTCAAGCTTGATAGCATGCAACCTATTAGTCAAATTATTATTATGTTTCCTTGCAACTAGTTTGAATGTTCTTTCCCCATCATTACTGTGAGAAAATGGAGGGAATTAGAAGAAAGATGTGAACATGGAGTCTTAGGACTGCCTTTGAAAAGCTCCCATATTCGTGACAAAAAATAATTTTAAAGGGAACCTGTTCAAAATCTCGGGCATGAAGATGGGACTAACCATCCAAGTTAATTTGAATCATCTTAGGAAGGACTTTTGAAAATCCATTTTAGCGAAAATTATGGCACAAGAGAAGTTATTCTCCTCGACCATGGAACTAGAAATAAATAAATAAAAATTATGTCTTATAGCCTTGAAAACACCTTCACCACAAAAAAGAAGGGGAATATATGGAAATTTGATCCATACTAGTGTAGAAGAAATTTACATCATGGGAATGAAATCCAAATACCAGTGGCTAAAAAAAAATCTTATAGTGCCCATGAAGTAAGGTCCCAATTTTTATATCTTATCCCTATCATCATTGTTTTAAAAAATGAAAGCATAATCAGTATTTAAACAATAAAAAATACCAATAAGCTTATGACTTATACAACTAACATTGTTCCATTCTAAAACTGAATTATATCTAGGCCAAAGACTAGGGAGCTGACCAATCAACCCTCTTTCCTTAAATGTAGTGCAACTCTTCTTCGCAAAGGAGAAAAACCCAAAATCAAGAAAGGGTAATGAATATACTTTTTAAATTTACAAATATAGTAGGAAATTGAACAAGAAATGTTCTCCACCACTGAAGTACTACAAAAAAACCACCAAATCATAGTCCAACAACTGAAAAAACTCAATGAGATGTGAATGCATGGAACAGGAAAATAACATATGAGTTGGTACCAAATCAAGTGGGATGAAAAATAAGAAAATTAATAATTCAATGGAAAAAACTCAAGATATAACATATTTATTGAAAATATATGCACTCATCATTATATTAATTAACAATAAATATTTTTTTTAATGAGGAGTCAAGTTTCGAACTTGGGTGGGGTCCACAGATCTTATCGCTATGCTCTTTGTTTAAAAAAAAACATAATAATTTCTTCCACATAAAAAAAACCAATAAGCTTATTATTTAACTAATTAGCATAGTTTCATTCTAAAACTGAATTATATCTAGGCCAAAGGCCAATGAAATTATCAATCAACCCTCTTTCCTAAATCACCAAATAAAGAGAGGGAGTTGACTATACCTTTTTAACAACTCTACTTGGAAACCCATTAAAAAGACAATGATCTCAACCACTCAAGCACTTCAAATCAAATTATAGTCTAGCAGCAAGAAAAACCCCAATGAGTTGTGAATGCATGGAACAGGAAAAGAGAAAATGAGTTGATACCAAATCAAGCGGGCTGAAAAACAAGACAAGTCCTAATTCAATCAAAAAAACTCCATATCTACCATGTATAATGAAACAATTTGCGCTCATCATTATATTAATTAACAATAAATAGTTTTTTTTGGTTGGCAAACATCTTCCTATGTGGGATTGGATAGGGCCACCGTAATCCTCCATATTGGTTTGGAAACACCTTCATATTCCCCCTATATTGGTTGGAAAACATATTCTAAGATAGAGCAAAGGCACCATATTGGTTGGAAATATTACATATGTTGAATATACATGTTTTTCTCCATTACAACATAGGCTACGAATCATTACATCAAGGTTCATCATGTCATTTATAGAAATGGAACTTGCATGGAAAGAGTTTCAATGATTCCTGCAAATCACAAGAGATAATCCCAAATCACTTAATCATTAAAACCTACTTTAATATTATACATTTTGAATTATAAGTAAATTTAATTATCATAAAAAAATTAATGTATTATTTCATAATAAATAAATAAATAATAATTATAATTTATTTTTAAATTTTTAAATAAAATTCTATTATTATCGTTTTTATTTTTGAAAATTTTGAAATAAAATTTTATTATTATCATTTAGATTTTAAATTTTATTATTAATAACAATAGTTAACTATTAATTATAATAATTACACCTAAGGCATCTCTGTGCGGGCTCTCTATGTGCAAACATTGTTCATTCTAGTGAATCATTGAGCTTACATTTCATCCTCCTCGCACTTATGCAACTTTGACACGTGGCTGGTTGGTCATGAACCTCAAAATACCCCTCGACCATATGCCTACAATGAGTGTCACAATTCATCACCGTGTGTTGACTTTTGAATTTATGGTGGGGATAGGTCATGGTTAGCGTTGGGAGGTAGCTTGGTGATAAGCTAACTATGCTCAACACATGAGAATTGTTATATATCCTCATATACTTCTCATTATCATTTCCCTCTGCTCTGAAGCTAATATAATTAATATAGGGTTCTAATCTCCCATCCCTAATATTTGTTTCATTTATTTCCCTTCTGATTCCATGGCATCCACGATGCATGCACATTTGTTCGATGACATCCCATTTTATCTGATTCAAAACATGAGAATCCTAGAGGAGCTAGGAAATGGACCTTTCTCGACCCTTGCCTTCCTCATTTTCCCTGTTTTCATGGATATATTTATAGTTATGTGGTTTTGTGCCATTACCCCCAACGGGATTTTACAGTCAGGTTATTTATCAATATGAAATTATTTTACAATCTACTTCTTCTTTTCCTCCCACAAACCAGCAATGTAGTTGCATATTGTGTAGTTTCCTCCTGCAAACCTACATTGTAGATGTTGATTATGCAGTTTTCAATAGATTGCAAGGCATAATCCTGATACTATGTTATGGTATTCATTGGGTTAATAAAAGAAAATATTATAGTTTAGTAAGCCATGGTGATGCCCCTCCTCCTCCTTCCCCACACCTATTGGGTGCACCTCCTTCACCAGCAACAGTTGCGGCCTATGCCATGAAGGGAAAAGGTGAAGTTAATCTGGTGGTTTTATAGGGCTGGAAAAAGGATTTTATTTGAAGGAGGCAGAGGTGAATGAGGATGGAACATTGGTGGTGGAATACTCGCATCAAGGAGGTTTTTCTGAAGACTTGCTAGAGGTTTTCCTTTGCATGTTGGAATATACTTTAGATATTTAGATCATATTAAACCCTAATTTCCACTATTCAAATCATATTGATCAATATTTCAAGCACATAATAGAAATGCTCATAAAATTCCTAAAAGGAGAATTACTTTACATTGTAAATGCTCATCCGAGGCATTAGCAATCACCCTGCAGTGGAGGAAGTCATCATTATTCTATCGAAGGATTACTTCAAATGGGGAAGAACATATCATGTCTTGTAAACGTTCCCAAAATATTTGAAATCATAAAAAAAAAAATTGACAACCCATACACATCAAGAACCATAATCTAAATAAAATTTAATTAGCATAAAAAGTGAAAATTTAACTACCATAACATGTGGAAAAGTAGAAGTGTTCGATTCTTCATAACATCATGAAAATTTAATTCCCTATATTGTTGCGAACATAAAACATACATAATTATTAATTAGATATTTTCTTTTCCCATTGTTTTAAAATATACGCCAGAAATGAGACGAAATGAAACTTGTTGGTGAGAACAAAGGTTATATGTTTCCATTTTTCATCAAAAATTCAAAAAATCAAGGTAAAAGATTTCGTTTTATTTGTTATGGAGGTCACTGAATTGATTTTGACCAAGATAGCAAGGTTTGGGTCTCATCTTTTGGGATGGATGGATTCCATGTGACATTTATTTATTGTTACCAAAGGGAATATTGAATGGAAAAACTAGTTATAGGCCCATGGAATCGAACCATAAGTGCAATGCTACCAAAAACATTTAGATTTTCCTTAACCTCCCCCATTGCTTACTGCCCACTTCCCTCCGAAATCAATCAATCAATTTTATTTCTATTATTCTCTCCACTCCACCATAACACTTAATAACTCCCACTACACAAACTAGAAATGGACATTATTTCTTCTTACCCAATACCCATATCCAACCCCTTCCAAAAAAAGCATATTTTTCCATCATCGGTGAGGTAAAGAAAAACACCATTGCATCATGATCTCAATATCCCCTCTAAATCTAAAAACAACCTTAAATTTATAATTCCCTGTAACAATCCATCTTGCTACTCTGTTATTTTTACACCATTAAACCTACAACTATGATAATTTCCACATAATGAAACAAATTCAAACAAACATATATTTTACATAGAATTGCACAAAGTAATAGACTTGTTAGTTCATGCAAAGTAGATAAAACATGTAAAAGAAAGGGTACACATGGATCCACATAGCTTCCTTAGGAATTGTCAAGTGCGCCTCATTTTCTCTCTTATTTTCAATTTATTTTGTAATTTCAAACAAATTTAAATCTTGCTTATTGTAATCAATTCCCGTAAAAATCCTAGATATTTTTGTTTCAAATATTGTTTTGAACATAATGAAAATTCTCTTAGATTGATTGGAGCCTTAAATATTATTTAAAAATTGTGTTTAATTTGATTGTAAATGTGAAGTATTCTGAATTTAATGATTAAACAAATGGTTCACTTTATAACTTGATCATAATAAGGTTTATATATATATATATATATATAGGGTATCTTTAAAGTGATACAATATGTTTATTTATTTATTTTATTTTATTTTTGTTCAAAGAAATTTCGTTAGATTTTCAAGAAAGCATAGCTTATGAAATCAGTCTCAACAGTACCCTCTCTCTCATTCTGACCAGACTTGTTGAGACTAGGGACTGGATAATACCATAAAAGACACTTTACATATATTATTTCTGTGAGCCATTGTAGCCTTAGCATACTAGGAGTAAATAAAAAGGAGAGTAGAAATGATAGCAGCATATCAACGAGGGGGATTGGGGAATAGTATAGGGGGATATGCAAAGTAACCAACATGATCATGCACATGGAAATCAATGTGTTCCACCCACGCTTCCATGGTATGAAAGTTGTCATTTGTGCGATAGTGGTTGCGACGAAGGTTGTCCAAATTTTCCATAATTTCATTTTGACTATATTGGATATCATTGACATAGGCCAGAATTTCGTTGTGATCTTCATACCTGTGGCCCCTCATAATGTCCATATTGATTTGAATACTCTGAAGCTGCTTTTTGATGGACTCCATGGTACCACGAGCCTCTACGTAACCTGGAGAGTGAGCTGGAAAGATAGTTGTAGCATCTTTGGTTTCTCGACTGAACGAGTTGTTGGAGGAAAAACTATGACATGTCTCGAGATACCCTACATCGACATGCTGACCCCCCCTCCCCCCCTCAACGAGGGCGACCCTATTGGCAGGTGATATCGAATTTGGAAAAAATTGACTCTTGGCTAAGAAGGAAGGTTGAGGGAAAACCTTCACAGAACCTGCAAGAAAAAATGCAATAACCAAGACCAAAAAATTGTTGCCTCGAATGGGTGCACACCAAAACCCCGAACCCATGAGTTGTGAAATAGGAAGGGAAAGTGTCCTCCCAGACTAGATCTCTATACCGGGAAGACATTGCCCACCACCCAATTAACCCACTAAAACATACTGCACGACCTCAATTGCACAAAGGGACAAATTTAGTATCACCAACCCAGAATGGGAACCCAGAACACCAACATAAATGACTGGAGACCAGGGTATCGCCCCCACACTAGTAAAAACCAAATGGAATTTCCGACAAGGATATGACAATGAAGAGAGTACAAAAAAATAGTGACAAAGCGTTTTGATTACAATGACATGCAAAAGAAACTATAACACAGATACCTTACCCCACACAATAGAAAGGAGTTCTAGGAGCTTCCATTTTATTGGTGAGGGCTTGTGGTAGGCTATAGCATGGAGTCAACTAGATGCCTCATCTACTCAGGTGCCTAGATCTTAGGGCCATTACAGAAGGCTAAACCCAACCCAAGACTAAATACCATTATTTTACACTTTTCCCCTTAACTAAGGTTGAGACCCCAGTGAGCCAACATGGAAGCAGACACGCGCACCTCTATTCTCCTCCTGACCCAAATTCATCACGAAAACTTCTAGATCGGATTGAAACACTCGCCAACTCCTTAATTTAACAGTTGAATGTGTGATATAGATCATCACACGAGGGAATTGAATGCAGGTACATTGCATGAGAGAGTTTTTAATGACTATGTGGAGGATGGGAAGGCCCTAATGGCCTCTCATGTAACAAGTGTACACGCTCTTGGTCACCCACACCGAGGGCTATGTTAGCGTAATTTCTTTACGCAAGTGTACGAAAAGAGGCTACTTTAGCTATGAGCGGAAAAAAACCCTAAAAACAAAAATGGATGCTTAGCTCTTTTGATCTGTAATGGATATTTAGGACAAATGTTGTAAAAAACTAGATCTATGCAGTAAAATAAATTGAACATTGAAAAGAAATAGTAATTGCTGCATACATCCAATAGACATGACAATATTTAAAGAATTTTTTCATATATATAATTACACTTGGTGAAGGGAACAAATAAGTGTTACCAGTCCCCGTCAATGGGATGGGTTCTTAGTTGTCCTCAACGCTTCAGTTCCAGAATTTTCTCTCTCAATGGCGCAGAAAATCCAAAATGTGTAGAACTCTATGGGAGCTCGAGAAGCAAAATAAAACAGTAGCAACAATGAGAATGATCAAAGTGCGACAACGAAAAGGATCAAAGTGAAGAATAAATGGAAAATCCCACCTATTTATAACAAAATATTGATTTATCGTCGATAATGGCAAATAATAAAATATTATTAACCAAGATCTAGATCTAACCTCTTGGAGTATTTTATTATATTTTGTTGGAGGGAAAATATATATTTAAATTGGTTAAAGAGCTATAAATAGAAGTAATAAACAAATAAATTATTTATTTATTATTTCAAGAATGTGGTTAAAGAATAATAAACAAATAATGATTTATTTAATTATTCCTAGATGATTTAGTCAAATTTAACAAGGAATAATAACTAAATAATGATTTAATTAATTATTCCTAGAGAAAAATAAGAAAAATAATGATTTATCTTATTATTTCTCATAATTGGGTTAAATGTGGCGAGGAATATTTTTTAAACAATGGGTTAATTAATTATTCGTAGATGAAAATCAAATAAATAAGGATTATTTTAATTATTCCTCATGGGGTTTCTTGTTTAAACCAAAAATAGCTTAATAACATATGGTTTATTAAATTATTTCCTATAGTGAAAGCAATTTTACTATGGTAAAATTGGTCTTACATTGTGTACTTCGATCCATCAAATTATAAATGGTTAGATGACCAAAATTTGGTTGTAACATGCTACAATATATATATATATATATATATATATAAGTTCTTATTTAAAACTTTTGAGTTTATTTTATGGTGTTTCTTCTATTATTTTATGGTTAGATAGGTATTGATTTTATTTTATTTGTTTATATTAATTCATTTAAATTTAAATGGATAGAATATATACATTTGTAAATTTTCATGGTAAAATTATTTATTGGAAGTTAGTCTCTTGTCCCAAAAATAAGGATATCTCTGACATAAATTTGGTGTTTATTATTACCAGCCGAGATCCATCTTATCTCTGGATCTATCAAGCGCTAAGAGGGATGAAATCTCTAGAGGTGCAAACCTCTTTTTTGAGTGAAAAACTTGAGGAAATGGTTGCACCTCGAGAGATTTTATCCCTCTCGTTGCTTGATGGATTTGGAGTTAAGATGGATCTAGGTTGGTTTCAGTGGTGTGGCCAAGGAAAATTTATCGATAATATGAGAAGCATAATTTATCAATAATATGTAAATACATCTAATATTAATATACCCATTTTAGATATGCTAAATATGTCTGAGACTTATTGAGTCATTTTAATTTTAAATTTTCTTAGTTACCTCAGTTTGTTGAGGTGATAAATATGGTAAATTAAGTTTAATGATGAAAATTGATGGAAAAAAAAATTTGAATGCAAAGTGACAATGTAATAATATTGAATGATAGAAAATGTGAATAATAAGAATGTAGTTGATTACAAATACTCTTGATTTTGATCAATCTCAATTTTCTTGTACTATTCTTATTGTCACCCTTGTTAGTTTTGTCATCTTTTCATATTGATTATATGAAAAGGAAAGTTGGAATCATAAACCATTTAATTATTTAGCTCGAGTTGTTGTAGTAAACACCCTACTTTGTCTCTCTTTCTGTCCAATATTAATAGGTTTAATTACTATAACACAAAATTCAATGTACATTGTCAATAATTTTTTTTTCTTACACTAAAATAATGCACACTATTAATCCAATGACTTTAAAATTAATGTACCATCATACATCCAATTATATCAAATCATAAATCAACATATACATTGAAATCAATGCATCTAATGCAAGAAATCAAATAAGATTAGAAAATAACATCTACACTGAAATTAATGAATCTAATGCAAGTAATCAAATAGGATTAGAAATCAACATCTACACTCAAATCAATGTATCTAGTGCAAGTAGGAAAATATGATTAAAACCCAACATATACGCTGAAATCAATGCTTCTAGTGGAAGAAATCAAATAGTATTAGAAATCACCATCTATTCTAAAATCAATGCATTTAGTTCAAGCAATCAAATAGGATTAGAAATCATATGCATTGAAATCAACGCATCTAGTGCAAGAAATCAAATATAATTAGAAATCAACATCTACGTTGAAATTAATGCCTCTATTGCAAGAAATCAAATAGGATTAGAGGTCACCATCTACACTAAAATCATGCATTTAGTCCAAGCAATCAAATAGGATTAGAAATCATTTACATTGAAATCAATGCATCTAGTGCAAGTAATCAAATATCATTATAAATCAACATCTACAATAAAATCAGTGCATCTAGTGCAAGTAATCAAATAGGATTAGGAATCACCATCTACACTGAAATCAATGCATCCAGTGCAAGAAATATTCTTCCCTCTCTCCCCCCTCCATATATATTTATATCTCCCTCCATCTCTCCTTCTTTGTTTCTTTATCACACCCTGCGAAACACACACTCTCTCTCACTCCATATCTATCAATCTCTTTGTCCCTCTGTCCTTGTCTCCATCTATCTCTTCTTTATCTTCAGCTTCCATATATATCTATATCTCCCTATGTCTCTCTATATAAACCCCAAAACATACACTTTCTTTCTCCAATCTATCTATCTACCAGTCCCTCCTCTTCTTCCTCTCCCTTCTGCTAGCCTCTCTCCCTCTCTCTCCATATTCATTATCACTCCCTCTATCTCTCTCTCTCTCTCTCTCTCTCTCTCCTCCTTTCACTCTTTATGTATTTATTCTTACCTCCCTCTCTCTTCCCCTCCATCTCCATCTCTCTTTCCCTACCTCTCTTCCTTTCTCTCCCACCTCTCTCTCACTCTATCTTCACCTTCCAACTTTGTTACTATATGCCTCTATCTCTCCTTATCTTTGCCCTTCCCTCCATCTCTCCTTGTTTTTCTCTTTATCTCACCCCAAAACATACATACTCTCTCTCCATCTCTCCCTTGTCACTCACTCTCTCTCAACTACTCACTCTTTATGTCTTTCTTCTTCCCTCCCTCTCTCCCCATCCAAATACTTCTCTCTATCCATCCCTCTCCCCCATCCAACTCCATCTCTCAAACCCTCGCTCTCTCCTCCTATCTCTCTCCCTCTCTCCCCATCCAGATCCTTCTCTCTATCCCTCCCTCTCCCTCTCTCCAACTCCATCTCTCTATCCATCCCTCTCTCCTCCTATCTCCATCCCTCTCTCCTCCTCTCTTTCAAGTCCCCTCTCTTTTCCTTACTCTCTCTCCCTTTCTCTTCTACCCCCCTTTATATTCCCCATCTCTCTCTATCCCCTACAATACTCTCTCTTCCCCCATATCTCTCTCGAGTCCTCTCTCTCCCTTTATCTCCCACCTCCCTCTATGTGCCCTCCCCGCTGTCGCTCACTCTCTCTCTCTCTCTCTCTCTCTCTCTCTCTCTATCACTTTTCCATTCATTACTCTCTCTCTCACTGCCCTCCAATCCTCTCCCTTCCCACATCACTCCATCTATCTCTCCAACAATGTTAATATATCCCTCCATTTCTCCTTATCTCTCCTTTTGTCCCCCTTATCTCCATCACTCCTTCCATGTCTCTTTATCTCACGCTTAATCATACAGACTCTCCCTCCATCTCTCTCTTTTCACTCACTCTCTCTCCACTTCTCACTCTTTATGCCTTTCTTCTTCCCTCCCTCTCTCCCCATCCAACTCCATCTCTCTATCCCTTCCTCTCTCCTCCTCCTCTCATACTTCCTCTCTCTCCCTTTCTATCCTACTTCCCTCTCCCTTCCCTCTCTCTCTCTTTCTCTCTCTCTCTCCCCTTCTTCCTCACTCTCTTCTTCTCTCTCTCCCACTTCCATCTTTGTGTCTCCCTCTCCTTTTGTTACCCTTCTCTACCTCTCTCACTCCTCTCCCTCTCTCTGTCTTTATTCCTCCTCTCTCCTCTCCTTCAATTTACCTCCATCTCTCCCTTGTGACTCCCCCTATTTCTCCACCTCTATCATATGCCTTTGTTCTTCCCTCCCATATATATTTCGATTTAATATATATATATATATATATATATAACAAATTTAATATTGTATTAATCTAAATTTATTAAATTTAATAATATTAATATTATAATATATTAATATGAATATTAGATTTAAAAACAATATTATTATTAATATTGATGTTAGGGTTAATAATATTTTTTTTTGCATGGTATTAATAATAATTTTCCCTATGGTATTTGGCCCATAGGCTTCACCTAAATAAAACCTTTCTTTGAGTTTTTGTAAATATAGAGGTTTATGGAGTAAAAAAAAAAGGTTTTATTTATTTACCATACCTCCAGTTTATTTGTATTTTTGTTTATTGACCATACCTCCATAGTAAGTATAAAAAGAGGTTTTATTTTAGTATTAAGGTTTTATTTATTTACCATACCGCTAGTTTATTTATATTTTTATTTATTTACCATATCTATTTTTAATGTTCGTAAACCTTCATATTTTAATAATTTTATTTTTTAATGAATGTTTAATTGTTTATTTATATAGTTTTGTAAGTTATTGTATAATCCGACATTATTTATATTTTATTTTAAAATTTTCTTTAGTTTTTTTATTTTTATTTTGGCTTCCGACATACTTACACATCATGGTCATACTGGGTTGTAGAATGCGCCTCTCAGTGCAATTATTACTATTTCATTTATTTATTATTTCATTTAAATTTAGATCTATGAGGCCACTCAAAGTGAGTAGGATTGGTTCTCTCTAAAATTCTTATGCTAGATGAGAGTAATAGAGAGATATTTTATGGGAGAGTAACGGTGTTAGAGAGATGTGAAGGAATGGAGAGAGAAGGGAGAGAGAGAGAAATAGTGGAAAAGGAGACAGGGGAAGATGGAGGAAGAAAGAGGGAGTGAGGGGGGATGGATGAGAGAGAGAGATGGGATGGGCATTCAGTGAGGAAAGGAGGGAGAGAAAAATCTTGGATGATGGGGAGGGGTTGGCAGGGGGGGTTGTTGTGAAGGAGGCACTAAGAGAGGGAGTGAGGGAGAGGGAAGGAGAGGAGGGTAGGAAGAGGTAGGAAGGTGGAGAAATAAGGGGAGAGAGGGTGGAGAGAGAGAGAGAGAGGAGGATGAGGAGAGAGGGTAAAAGAGAGAGAGTGTGTGTGTGTGAGAGGAGTGGAGAAGAGTGAGAGGAATGGCAGAAGAAGATAGAGAGGCAAGGCAGAGAGATATAAAGGCTATAAGAGAGAAAGTTTGCGAGAGGTGAAGAGTGAGAGGGGGATAGAGTGAGGAGGTAGATAGAGGGTGATATGATAGGATTTTGTGGGTGAGTTATAATGAGACGGTTTATTTCCCATGAACAAGCCTGTGTTTGGGACCAAAAGGAAGTTAAACATACAAACTTACCTAGAGCACAATGAGAGCCCAAAATTGCATCATTTCATTATCATTTTATCTAATATATTCTCTAAGATGGAGTAGATGCATTTTTACAATGATATTTGAGAGTTTTAGTTCATTCCCAAGCCTCCTCCAACATAATACAAAAAGCTCAGAAGTAGAGCTACATATGTGTTGAGTGAGAATAAAATAGAGTGATGCAAGGAGTTTGGGGATTTGGTGGATAGGGATAATCAAAGGGTGCTCTAGTAATTCCCACATTCTATTGGAGAACATTGACTATCTTTGGCCTCTTAATGGAGTTCAGGGTCTGTGGCACTCAGAAAACTATTGACCATTTTCTATCTTAGGTCATTCCATTTGGAAATAAAAACACAGTTTAGTACATTGTGAATGACTATGATGAGGGTCGACCTATGGATTCTATGTCGATAATAATTCTACGTGGAAAGGAGAGTAATGGTGGGATCCTTCCTTTAGATGAATTTTTGAGAGACTTATCTTTCAAATTCATCGTAGCAGGGAACATGACATACATGGCTCTCTTTTAGTTTTTCTCATTTCTCGATCAACACCAGGAGGTTTAAGAAAATATTCTACAAGAGATAGAAAATATCACAAATTAGAGGTCGAAGTCGAGAGAACGAAATGATCTATCACCTTTCTCAATGGAATACATAAAATAGATTAATAATCCACAAGCACAATTGAGAGAATCTCTTTGGCTGTATCACTCTACTCTGATCGATCTGGTGGAGACAGAGGATGATGTGTTTCCCAATAACACAAATTTGAAGATGGGTTCCATCGTTATTTATTTCATATATTTAACATGTATATTGAAGTGTTTGTGGGGAGAGGATTTAGGGTAATTTAAGCCAAAGAGGTGGATCAGGGACGGGAAGGCCATGAAGGAAAAATCAAAGCTAAGGTACCCGATTTTCGAAGGTGGGCTGCGAAGGTGTGTCGAGAAGGAGTTGGAATTTTGGCCACAAAGTTTGCCCATCGATTTTGGTGCAGTTATTTGAGTTATCTTGGCATAGGGAAAAAGGGGACTTCTGTTTCGGGCAGTCTAAACGGGTGTGACAATTTGATTAGTCAAGAAACTGACAATCCAAAACAGTCAAAAAATTAGTCGTATTATTGTTGAGGCTAACCGTATGAGCTATTCAACCCCATCCTTGTTGACCTATGGCAAACACTTATAATATTTCATTTTATTTTCGTAGTATCACATTTCTTTTAATGAGGGTTAATGGGTCGATGTGTAACCTATGAATGAGGTGAAATGGTCTGAATTATCACTTGATCGGTGATCGTATGACCAGAAGCCATATTTTATGTGTAACATTCTTGGTGAAAATTCCATGTAATAAAGTTAAAATAATAAAAATAGTTGATGGGATAGGTGGTTACCTGGATAAATCCCTTCTGTGGACAGAAGTGACCTCCCTAGAATCCTAAAGAAAAAAATATAACAAACAGACAAAAGAATAGCTCTTTCCTTAGCCTATAACAAAAACATGAAACATGTAGTATGCGAAGGATCACTTACCTATTAACGAAGCGCTTGTAGAATTCCTTTCAGTGCTTTCTACAACCAGCTTTCCCCCAAAACCTTAGATTCTCTCCAAATGATTTCAATAACTTCTCCAAGATACTCCAATATATTTTCATAGAAAAAAGGATTCAGAGGGATCAAAGCATCTTTCATATGAAATAAAAGGTAAATGAAAACCCTAATTTATCATAAAACATATAATTGAATCAATAATTAGTTATAAACCATGTGAGTGATTAAGGAATCCTGCAAATAACACCAAAATAAATGAAATTAGGAAACAACAATTGAATTTGTATTGAATTCTAAGGGAAATGAAGCTTACAACCTGGTGCCTTGATGTCACAAGCCTCTTCCAATGGTATCCTTTCCTACCCTTGATGACAAGCTCTTCGGACTCAAAACAACAACTTATGTTTACAAATCCCAATTCCCCATTCCTTTGCTGCTATGCTCAATTTATAGGAAGGATGAGGAGGTTTCTATTTCCTCTTCTCACGGGATATGATCCTAAAGAAAACAATATTAGTTCCATGTATCAAGGGATGAGGCGTAGGTATGTAGTGATTCGAGGTTATTAATATGTGTAATATTCCTCAACCAAAGCTTCTAGAAATTACTTTTTTATTTTTTCCTGCGTGAAAAAAATTATCGTAGTTTTTAGTGGAAGAAACTATGCATATTTGCGCAGTTTACAATGGAAGAAACTGTGCATGCATGAGTTTATTCAGGAAAACTACACAGATACTCAAAAACGGGTTTTAAGCAGTGAAAACCAAAATTCCTTTTGTCACTGGTATTTTTTTACTTCAAGATTTATAGGGCATTCACTTCAGAAAGTCCATCGAATGGAAAGATATCTGAATCGATAGTCATGGTGACAAAAATTAGTGTAACATATTGTCCCCTATAGTGTAAAGGCATAAAATATATTTGATGATTGAAGTGCTTTATCATGTCAAAGGTTCATATGAAATACCAATTGGTTGAGGACCTGAAACAAATAATCAAGGATTACCATAACATGCTTTCATATAAACATCACTAAGGTAGGAATTCCCATACTCAGAGTAAACATAACTCGATGAAATTGTAGGGAAATACACAAATATCCACATCAACAATAGACATAATATGGATGCAACCATCAATGGACCTATATTTACAATTATGAATACTTAATAACTCCATATATTCTGGATGGATGAAACTAGATCTAGGGTCTTGATCTCCATCTCTCAATCAATAGTATAATTCTAACCATGCGAGTGAATTTATTGAAGTTGAACACGGTAGAAACCACTTGAGTGCCGATCAATAATGTGAACCATTAAAAAGTGTGAGATAAACCACCAATATTGGTAATAGATCTCAAGGTCCTCAAGTAAAATCCGTGAAGTGTTATTAAATTTCTTGAATTCGAACACTCATAGAATCATTTGATTGAAGGTGAATCATGAGAACCTATCCTCAAAGGTGAGAAATTTGTCATTAGGTCATGCAAGCTACAAGGTACTGAAAACGATTTGTAGATCAACTTCCTAGATAATTAGATGAAGTCGATAGGAAGCGATCCATCGTATGAGGTCATACAACACGACACACATGTCAAGTTTTGAAGAAAAATATTTGAAATGATTCATGAATGACTCAGGGATGATCAACGCGATTTAAGGTTTTGATTTTCAACGTAATTTTGACTGAGGTTTGACTTCTCTTGAACATATTGGCGACTTGACACTTAGACTTGGCAACATTTGACTCAACGATAATACCCAAAACCAACTAAAGACTTTTAATGAGGTTTGATTAACGTTGAGACAAATGGATTTCCCAACCCAGACACAAATTTGATGGAGTGTCATGTTCAAGAGTGACATATTACCTTTAATAATACAAAAATGAATTTTGTTTCCCAGTTTTACCTAAACATTACTAGCAAGTACCTCTTTATTTTAACACAAGCTTTAGGAGGATGGCATATTCTTTTCCTATAAGCTCATCCTTTAAATGAGTAGTCTTAATTATTTTTAGCAAACCCTAGAAAGAAGTGGTTCAGACTCACTGTAATCGACGAGTCCTACACTCTTTAAGTTTTACGAGTCCTACATTGTTTATGTTTTATGATTCCAATGTAGGGTTAATTATGTGGCAACCGTTCCCATGAATTCAATAACCGATGTAAGTGAGATTGTCATTGTTTCCTCAACTACCGGATGAGTTTCCTTTTAATTATATAAGTGAGTCTTTCATTGTTTATGAGTCCTACATTTATCATTTCTTTGTCTCTCGACTTGGGTTTCCACCTTAAATCCTATTGTTCATGTGTGTTTCTTATGTGTGATGATTTATTCTATTCTTACTGCACATTCTTACTGCTTACTAAATATCTAATGAATGAATGATTAATTGATCTAAGTAAATATTTATATGCATAATAAGACCTGTGGGCATGTGAAAGTTTCATTAAATATAGCTGCGTGTATATGCTAGTTGGATTAATCAAAGTCACGCATAGAAATCAGTAAACAAAAAGGAATTTTTATTGTGAGTTATAAATACTGATTCACCCCCCCCCCCTCTTAGTATTTTTCCCAACAATTGGTATCATAGCAGGTCCTTCAGAAGAAGTTTCATCGCTCAAAGGAGGTCCGTTGCAATGGGAAGTCATTAAGGAGTATTTTCTATCAAGCCACCACTGTTCAATGGAAGTGATCTATTGTTCTTGAAGATACGAACAAGAGCTTATTTGCAATGTCTTGGTGCAGACGTATGGGGAATCATGGAAGGAGGTTACCAATAATCAACGATTTTTCCTATAGATGCAGTATAAAGGAAGAGATATCAAACCAATGAAAAAGTTGTCAATGCTTTATTAGG